>SJXQ01005280.1:33413-148447 GCA_006408695.1 Aepyceros melampus
GTTGACTCATTGGAAAAGACCCTGATGCTGGGAGGGATTGGGGGCAGGAGGAGAAGGGGACGACCGAGGATGAGATGGCTGGATGGCATCACAGACTCAATAGACATGAGTCTGAGTGAACTCCGGAGTTGGTGATGGACAGGGAGGCCTGGCGTGCTGCAATTCATGGGGTCGCAAAGAGTCGGACACGACTGGGCGACTGAACTGAACTGATATGAATTATGTAACCAATAAAAAGAGCTAAGAAACCAACAAAACCTGGGAGAAGGGGTAGGTGAGAAGCAAGGAGTAACGTAAGGTGAATCACTTCTCTGTAATAAAGGATCATTGAGAGATACTGTCTTAGGTCACTAAATCGAGAAATAGAGACAAGTTAGATGTAGCTGGCTTACTATCCACCTCTCTAGCACATTCTGGTAGCTATCTGTCTTTTATCTACACATTTATTAATAAGCTCAGTTCTTCTCAAATACAACTCCCAGTGAGCTCATTGATTGAATTTTTTAGAGGACAATTTGTTGATTTGAACTTACACGTTTAGGAAGACATGAACATTTTCAAAAGTTTATTGTTGTGATATGTTAATGGCCATTGATGACTGACTATGTAACAGACTGCCTTCTTCTTTTATATAAATTATTTATTTTTGGCTGTGCTGGGTTTTCGTTGCTGTGTGGGCTTTTTCTCTAGTTGCAGAGAGCAGGGGCTCTTCTCTAGTTGCAGTGTGCAGACTTCTAGTTGTGCTGGCTTCTCTTGTTGCAGAGCACGGCGTTTAGGGCACGTGGGCTTCCATAGAAGCGGTTCCGAGGCCCTTAGGCTCAATAGTTGTTGCACAAAGGTCCAGTTGCTCCGAGGCATGTGGGATCTTCCCCAGATAAGGACTGAACCCATGTCCCCTGCATTGGCAAGCAGATTCCTTATAACTGAGCCACTAGGGAAGCCCCAGACTGCCTTCTTTTAAAAGTGAAAAGCATATTTGTGTAAAGTGGAAGGAAAAGACGGTGTGACCTTAGATCCATATCTACATTAATTGCAGTATTTATGCTGTAAGTATATGCCACGCATGTGTGGGCAGTCATGTCTGACTCTTTGTCACCCCCTCTGTCCATGGAATTTTCCAGGCAGGAATACTGGAGTGGGTTGCCATTTCCTACTCCAGGAAATATATGCCATAAAGTGCTATAAATTATAGTCAATATAATTGTGCTGACTATAGCTTGTATGTTCCTTGTGTCTGATACTTCTTTTTCATGCTTATTTCTAAACATCCTTTCTTTAACTTTCTCCCTCTCTTTCTTTTCCCTGGAAGTATTTCATTCATATTCCCCAATGTTTTACATTTCTTAAAACTTTGGGTGACTTTACTGGCTGTCCAATGGTAAAGACTTTGCCTTCTAATGTAGGGATTGTGGGTTCAATCCCTGGTTGAGGAACTATCCATCCCACATACTTTGAGGCCAAAAAAAACCAAAACATAAAATAGAACCAATATTGTAACAGATTCAACACAGACTTTAAAAGTGGTCCACGTCAAAAATAAATAAATAAAACTTTTGGACCATTGATTTCTAAATAAATAAGTATTTGGCAATGCATATGTCTTAATAAGCTTTTCTGTACTGTGTTAAGATTAAAATGATAACACATGCTTAATGTGTTGAAACTCCAAACTTAATTTCTGAAAAATTAAGTAAACAAACACTAAGGAAGACATGACTCCCCCATCAGTGTCAATATTTATAAAACAGGAGTCATCGTTTTAACAGCTGGTGCTTCCATTGGCTGGAAGAGCGTGTGAAAATCACACCCACCTTAAACTCAGGGAGACAAACCCAGTGGTGAAGTAACCACCTGAACACCTATGAATAATATGAAATATTTACCTCTAGGTGGTGTGTTGGGGGCTAAAGCTTTTTACTTACTCCCATTCCCTGGTGGCTCAGAGGTTAAAGCGTCTGCCTCCAATGCGGGAGACCCGGGTTCGATCCGTGGGTTGGGAAGATCCTCTGGAGAAGGAAATGGCAACCCACTCCAGTATTCTTGCCTGGAGAATCCCATGGACTGAGAAGCCTAGTAGGTTACAGTCCAAGGGGTCACAAAGAGTCGGACATGACTGAGCGACTTCACCGCATTCTGTCTGCTGCTTTTTAAGGCAACAATAGCACCATCAACACCAAAGCTAACACGGTCCTCTAGAATATGTTCAGGAATACACTACACTTTGAATATGGACTTTTAGTCTCTCTGTTTTTAACTAATTTCATTTAGAGGACTCCTTTGCAGTATCTGATATGCTATTTACTCCCCATTTCACGTATTTAAAATGTCATATTACTATCTCATAATAATTATAATATAGTAGTAATTAGAGACCATTTGTTGTTGTTTGGTCATTGAGTCATGTCCGACTCTTTTGCTGCTGCTGCTGCTGCTAAGTCGCTTCAGTCGTGTCCAACTCTGTGCGACTCCATAGATGGCAGCCCACCAGGCTCCCCTGTCCCTGGGATTCTCCAGGCAAGAACACTGGAGTGGGTTGGCATTTCCTTCTCCAATGCAGGAAAGTGAAAAGTGAAAGTGAAATCGCCCAGTCGTGTCCAACTCTTAGCGATCCCGTGGACTGCAGCCCACCAGGCTCCTCCACCCATGGGATTTTCCAGGCAAGAGTACTGGAATCAGGTGTCATTGCCTTCTCTGGTCTGACTCTTTTGTGACCCACTAAACTGTAGCCCACCAGACTCCTCTGTCTATGGGATTTCCCAGGCAAGAATACTGGAGTGGGTTGCCATCTCCTTCTCCAGGGAATCTTTTCAGCCCAGGGACCAAACCTGGGTCTCCTATGTTGGCAGGCAGATTCTTTGCAACTGAGCAACCCTGGGAAGCCCAGTTAGGGACCATGTCTACCTACAATTCCTATCAGCTGCTATAGTTCAAAAGCACTAACTCCAGAATGTATTTGCTGTCTAGCTGGAGGAAAACCTCACATGATGAAGTCAACAAGCTGATAAGAAGAGCTGGTTGTGAAATATTTTTGAGTGTTACTCAGGGCCAAAACATTTTTTCAATGTCAAAATAGAGGCAGAGTTCAATGGAAAATTTGGAGCTGAAAGAAAGCATGCCTAAAGCAAGGGCCTCAAGCAAACACTGCTAGCTATTCCTCGCCCCCACAGTCATTGGCGGTAGACGTCTGTTGCTGGGTAAATTATCCTCATTTCCAGTTAAAGGTGCAGAGAGTGAGACATTTTCCAGTAGCAAATCAGTGTCAGGCACTGTCACAACTGAAACAGCAGTACTCAAAGAAGGGTTCTGAAGGATGTTGGTTAACTCCTTGAGACCCTGTGTCTTGCTTGAAGGGAGAGAGATACATTGAAAAAGGTGTTATTTTGCATTTCTGCACAATGTATTTATCTCACTAAAACCAATGGGAAAAACAGTATCTTAATATCATAAAACTCACACTACTGTCCTGAACAATATATTACCTTACTAGATGTTTGAGCTCCCAAATGGTTGAGCAACTGGGTGCCTGCTCTTTCCAGCCTCTGAGCTTAAGACAGGTAAAATAGCATAAATAGGATATCAGAGATATTCAGGAGCTGATGATTTAGCTCACTAAATTGTAGCTATTATTGGATACCAAATTCACATGTTATGTGCGATTATTTCTAGACTGTTCTGTTACATTCTCTAAAATCTAGAAATTTGTGAGACAGTACCAATTCTAGCTTTATCTTATGTGTAGACAAGTTCTCTCATTCTTTTTCAGAATTTTCCTGATTCTGTGTTTTTTCCTAGATGAACTTTGGAGTCATTTTATCAACTCCTAACAAGCTTATTCAGATTTTGATTGTTATTATAGAGACTAGATTTAATTAAGAAAAATTGAGTTTTGAATTTTTCTTTCCATTAAATAGGTATATCACTCTATTCAAATGTTTTTTGTGTTATTTAATAAGGATTTATAGTTTTATTCATACAGGTCATTTTCATTTCTTGATCCTGAATATTCTGAGCTAAGTCATGAAGGATGAACAGGAATAGCCAGACAGAGGAGAAAAACTGTCTAGTAGTGTCTCTTTAGGTGCCAGAAGTCATAGTTATGCTTGGAACATTTCTAGTTCTAGAAATAATGTTCTTCAGTGAATCCACATAAGATACAAGCAGTAAATTGAACTATAAAAAAATGTGTTCTTTCCTGCAAAGAAGTAGAGTGGGGCAGGTGGCCAATATAAAAAATGTTTATGCAGCTGTAGCCTGAACTTATCAAGAAACTTTTGGGGACTGGCAACAACATACATGTGCAGCTTCTTCTGAACCTATTCACTCTTAAAAAGAAACATCCAAAATCACTCTGTGTGTATGAGCCAAGAAGTTTGAATATGGATTGATGTGTGCTTGTGGGTGTTTTAAGCAGAGCAGGAACTCGGCAATTTTGTGGAGTGGTTCCAGTTTTCCTACATTCGCCCTTTGATCTCATGTTCAGCCCATCTTACCTCAGCTTCAGAAGCATGGCCTTGGAATACCAGTGCTAGGGTTTAATTTCCTGCCCAAGTATTTACCTTCTGTGCCCATTCAAGCTAACACTAAGCAGAGCCCTCTCCCTCAAATACTGAGTCATGAATAGCTGGTCTTAGTTAATCTGTGCTTAGCCAAGTGGTGAAATGAACCACAATGTGCTCCTCTCCTACAGAATGTATCTCAAGGTGCTTTTTATCCAGAGTAGTCCTTCAGAGCTCAGAATTTTAGAGATTTATGATCCCCCATCCTGTGACACTTGATTTCTACTCTCTATACCCCAAAGGGGTATAAGATTGTATCCCCTCTTCTCTAAGCCCTCAACAATATCATGTATATTTAGGTAAGGGGATCCATTTTATTCTTAGGGCGTGAGTCCAACCTATATGCCAACCTACAACCCAACTGTTGAAAAAAATAATAATCAAGCCATTGCTCTCTTCTATTCTACCAGCCTGATTGATCTTGTATCTCGTATGAAACAGTCAGGAACACTGATATTAATATCATCCAGCATTGCCTCCATGTTAATTAAATTTTTACACTTCTCCAACTCTAAAAATCCTGGTAATTCCATTAAAAAAATGGTTCCTTCTACTATTCAACCATAGCTTTACAGGGACTTAGGAAGAATTCTAAAAAAGATAGTTGAAGTACAAAAATTAAAAAAGAAAGAGAGATGCTAACTTACTAGACAAAAGACAAAAAATGTTCTAAAATCAAATTGTGGTAATAGTTGCAAAAATCTGAGTATACTAAAAACCACTGAATGAGCATTTTAAGTGGGTGAAATGTATGTGAATTATATCTCAATAAAGCTACTTTTAAAAAGTCAAAGAAATCCAGATATCTTACAGCCTAAAACAAAAACAAAAAAACCAACCATAATTATCAGTTTAATTTGACAGCATAACTAATTGCTATGAGTAATAATATTTAAGGCAGCTTGAGTGGCTTCTTCAGAGAGGGCAGTTTATATAAAGTCTCAATGTTCATAGTAAGCTTATGAGGAAGGAAACGTGATTATTATCCTTATTTCACACCTGCATTTAGTAGGGAATGGAGTTGGGATTGGAGCTTAGTCATCTGACCAGAGCTCAACCTCTGAAACACTGAGCTAATCCAAGCACTCAGGACTGATGTGGTTTTGACTGCCCTTTGCTGTAAACTTCAATTATCCCAGATATTAGTATCAGTCTCTGAAAGACCTAGACAACTTCTTTCATCTAACTGGTTCTGGTTGTGGCTTGTAATTTTATGCAATAGGATCTATAAAACAGTTGTTTACACAAAATAGCTTCTCAATAATCTTTATTTAATATAAATTTCTGAAAAAAAGTGTCAGATTTTGCAGCTCAAATTACATTTTAAAATAATTCAAGGCTAGAGTAGCTTACAGCAGAAAGGGATCCCTATGCTTCTTATACAAATAAATTAAAATGGTGAATATTTTCCATATTTGTAAACTCATAATTTAGACTGCATTTCTTTCAAGCAAAGTATCTGAAAAATGTGACTGGGTTAAATTTCTTCCCATTTTTAGAAATTCCAGTATCATTATCACTGACTATCATACTAGCTCAGGGGAAGGAGGAGAAAGCAGAACCTTCAATTTCTCTATAAGTAAACTCAGCTTTCAAGATAAATAAAAATAAACTTTGATGATTTAATGTGAGCTTGTAAGAAAACACAAACAAGAACATCTTTCATTACTATTGAACGTTCAATTTATGAAATTAGGAGACAAAACCAAGCCTTGATCTCTTGCCTGAAATCTTGTACTAAAGAGTAACGACACAGGCACATGTGAAAATTTTGTCATGGAGACATTCTTAAGATTAAGATTTGGGATTACTTCTTCTCCTTCACTTTCAACAGGGTTCATGGGTACATGAAGTTTCCTTCTGCTATTATTAATCCCTCTCCTCCAAGTCCTCAGTCATTAGCAGCACGTGAAATCTTCACAAGAGAGTTATTATGATGTTTCAAAGATAAGGTTCTTTAATCTAATAATCAGTGTTGTGATTGTCGTTCAGTCACTCAGTCATGTCTGACTCTTTGTGACCCCATGGACTGCAGCATGCCAAGCTTCCCTGTCCTTCACTATCTCCTAGAGTTTGCTCAAATAATCAATGTAAATAACAAAATAGATAGTTAGGCCAAATAATAATTGCAACCTTCTGCTCATCTATTGGTTGGGAAGCTTATAACAGAATTTCTTGTTGTGTCAGGTTGATTTCTCAGTATCCTTTATAGTTTAAATTAATAATCTTTAGCTAGTAGTCTAATTAAAGCTCATAACAAGGAAGAGTATATGGGGTAAAAAGAGATGGGTTATATAGAATATTCAGCTTTTATAATTGCACTGAAGATAGTGACTGCAGCCATGAAATTAAAAGACACTGACTCCTTGGAAGGAAAGTTATGACCAACCTAGATATCATATTAAAAAGCAGAGACATTATTTGCCAGCAAAGATCTGTCTAGTCAAGGCTTTGGTTTTTCCTGTGGTCATGTATGGATATGAGAGTTGGACTGTGAAGAAAGCTGAGCTGTGAGAAAGTTGATGCTTTTGAACTGTGGTGTTGGAGAAGACTCTTGAGAGTCCCTTGGACTGCAAGAAGATCCAACCAGTCCATCCTAAAGATCAGTCCTGGGTGTTCATTGGAAGGAATGATGCTTAAGCTGAAGCTCCAGTACTTTGGCCACCTCACGCGAAGAGCTGACTCATTGGAAAAGACTCTGATGCTAGGAGGGACTGGGGGCAGGAGGAGAAGGGGACGACAGAAGATGAGATGGCTGGATGGCATCACCACTCGATGGACATGGGTTTGGGTAGACTCCAGGTGTTGGTGATGGACAGGGAGGGCTGGTGTGCTGTGATTCATGGGATTGCAAAGAGTCGGACACGACTGAGACTGAACTGAACTGAACTGAGACAGGATAACACAAACATGCCCATAGCTTTAAGGCAAGGCCTACGGGGGGAAATGTCAGTTTAGATGTTTGCTGAGTGTATACCATGAGCCCATCCTGCTGTCAGGGTGGTGTTCAGTGGAACAATAGAGTTTCCAAATAAATGCTAAGCCACAGAGATCCTGTTGGATGATCAGAAAATGACTTCATAGAGAATATAGAATAAATAAGTCTTTAGCCTTAAAGAATGCACTGTTTGGAAAAATCCCATTTTTGTCAAATCTATTTTTGAAAAAAAAAAAAAAAAAAGTAAGGAGTCTAGCTTGGTCAAAGATGGGATACCTGTACAACATTGGCCAGAAATAAAGGAAACCAGAAGAGTATATCCATTGTATAGAGGTCACAGATGCCAGTTTAAAACTTTGGGCTCAGTTTAATATTTATAGAGAATGAGGGAACCATATACGTTTTTCAGCTGAAAATTTTGGATGCAGAAGAAGCAGGGTAAAGTTTAGCGAGGAGCAGAGAGCACCTGAGATAACAGGAAACAATTTAAAATCCTCAGATGAAAAAAAAAAAAATGGGACAAGGACAAGTCAGAGGAACACCATTATATGTCAGAGGTAGAGGCAAAAGATTTTCCAGAAAGATGGGTAAATGAGAAAAGGAACAGACATATATGATGATCACAAGTTTCCAAGCCTGGTTGAGCAGAAGAATAATAAATTAACAGAAACAGTGTGATACAGAGGAGAAGACGACTTAGGGTGAAGGATGGCATGATAATTTCAGTTGTAGTTTTATTGAGTTTCAGGTACAAACAACTGGACATGTGAGTCTATAGTGAGGTAGAGAAGTCAAGGCTAGAAGTACCAGCTTAGGAATCAGGCACCTAAAACTGAGGATTGAAATCAAGAGTCACAAGATAGAGCAGGGAAAGAGGACAGAAATGGAGTATAACGTGGAGAAAATTCTACACTTCACTGAAGATGGCAAAGAGTGAGAAGAAGGCAAGAAGAGAATCAAAACGGAAGGACTTCCCTGGAGATCCGATGGAGGAGACTCTACACTTCCAACATAGGGACTGCAGGTTTGATCCCTATCAGAGAACTAAGATTTCACGTGCTACACAGCATGGCAAAAACATACAGACAAAAACCCCCTAAACCACTGCAGAGCTAGGCATGGAAGCCAAGGAATAAGGAAGAAAGCCAACAATGGCAAAGACTACCACAGTGATGAGGTGACAGTCTCTCAGATTTTTATAGCAAAAGTCCACCCCCAGGCCAAATTACCTCCATTTTTAAGAAACAAGATTAACTCTCTTACCTAAAATGCTCTCATTCTTTTATTTTAGCTCTTAAAACGTAATAATATTAATTTATCCATTTCCAGTCCTTGGAAATGAATCCCTGATAAAATCTAATTACAAAGTTCAAATAGTGAACAAAATTTTCTGTAACTTTTACCCTGATAAAGGCCTATCATTCATAAATCCTCCAAATGCCAAGAACAGAGAGTATGGCTTATGAGAGAAAAGTGAGAGAGTAGCCTTAGTTTGCAACTTCCCTCTTTTTCTGTTAGTATAATTTTCTAAACATTGGTTCAATTGAACCAATGGATTTGTTCCTGTTATAGGCTGAACTCTCAAAATTTATGTTAAAATCTTAAGCTCCAGTAGCTCAGAATGTGACTTTATTTGGAAATAGAGTTGCTGTAGTTGTAATAAGTTAAGGTGAGATCATAATGGAGTAGGGTGGGTGCCTAATGCAAGATGGCTGGAGTCCTTATGAAAGGGGTGCATGCGTGCTCAGTTGCACAGTTGTGTCAGACTCTTTGCGACCCCATGGACTGTAGCCACCAGGCTCCTCTGTCCTTGGAATTTTCCAGGCCAGAATACTGGAGTGGGTTGCCATTTTCTCCTCCAGGGGATCTTCCTGACCAGGACTGAACCCAAGTCTCCTGCGTCTCCTGTATTGGCAGGTGGATTCTTTACACTGAGTCACCTAGGAAGCCCATAAAAGGGGAGATCTGGACAAACATACACACAGACAAAGGCAGAGACTGGGGTGTTACAGCCAAACACAAGGAATGACGGAAATTGCCAGCAGACCTCCAGAAGTTAAGAAAGAAGCTAGAGATAGATTCTCTTTCACAGCCCTCAAAAAGAACCAACCCTCCCAACACGTCGATCTCAGACTTACAGGGTATAGAACTGTGAGGCAATAACATTTTGTTGCTTAAGCCACCTCATTTGTGGTACTTTGTTATAGCCAACCTACTAAATTAACATAGGTCCATAAGTAAATAGGTCAACAAAGTGTTTCTCCAGGGGGATATACACTGAAATCTCACATACCCTAGAGAACAGAGTAACTTAGTTCACACTGGAAAAAAATGTGATTACCTAAGCAATTTAAAACTGCTTCGTTTCAGAAATCTACTTCATATTCCAAATCTGCTTTATTTCCCAGAGGCAACAGTTCTTTGACTAGAGTTTGCATTGAGAGGAAACAGCTAGTTTTGGAGAATTTCTTCCACTAGTCCCACTATCTGCGGCTGCAGACTCTTCTCAACCAGCCTAATAATAGAACTGGCCTGTTTACAATGATTGGCCTTTGCATAGTCGAACCATCAGAGGTGTTATAAAATGTTGTCAAAATAAAGTCAGATGAAGTGGCCTGTTAACAAGTGAAGGCTCTGAATAGATGTTTTTAACCAAGGAAGTGATTATGATTTCTGGAAATGTACTATTCATGCTGACTTTTGATATTCAGTGTTATTGGAAAAAAAAACACCAATGCTGTTTTATAAAGTAGCCTTTTAAAAAGTAACTTTAGACATTTACAGCTCATCGTGGTTGTACCTGGCTTGGCAAAAGAGTCCCCCTACACAGTGGAAACATTTTTTAGGAGTCAAATTGTTGAGTGAGTGACTTCCAAGGCAGAGATATTTTTTAGTACCCTTTATGTACATTTAGAATCATGACGTTCTATTTACAAGACCATTAGGAGTTGTTTGTGACCAGAGCTTTCTTCCCAGAAAAAACAAGCTGGATTCTGGCTGACATCCATTGAATTTAAAATATGATTTTATAAAAATGATATAAATACATCACTGGCCCCAAATTCTAAAATCTAATTTAGACTTCTTTTCTCTCAAACTAAACAAAGCCAGGACTTTCAGTGATTATAATCTGTAGAATCTGTATGTGTGTATGCAATTACTATAAATCACCTATGAAATAAAACTGTCAAAATAAATCTGTCTGAACTCAAGAGGATATGGGGCCTCAGTGATGACACCATGATGATCTGGCTCCTCTTTCCAGCTTGCCTGCAGATTCATTTATCTCCTTTCCCTGATTTGTTCCAAGTCTCTGTCCAGTGTGTTTCAGAGGTGAAGATAAAATCAGGAGCCTTCCGTGGGCAGTTTTTGAAAACTGGGATGGCATTTTTTTAAACAAGGAATGACTGTCCAGTTAGGCAATTGTTCAAGGCAGTAAAAAGGTAGAGGGAGAACTGTGTGGCCACAGAGGTGACTGAGCACCGGATGAAGCAACCAGTCATCCATCACAGTGCCCAGCTGGGGATGATAATCCACCCCTGGCTCTGCTTCCACACTTGGGAACACAGGGAAGGGAGGGGTGATGAAGACCTGTACACACCTCCCTTTCTAAAAGAGACAGCTGCTCCTCAGCTGATTTCTGCCATGGAAAGTAGGTTGAGTGTGGACAGTATTTTCCAAGATAAGTAAAAAAGGTAGATTTTTTAAAAATTAATTTATTTTTTATTGAAGGATAATAGCTTTACAGAATTTTGCTGTTTTCTGTCAAACCTCAACATGAATCACCCATAGGTATACATATATCCCCTCTCTTTTGAAACTCCTTCCCATCTCCCTCCCCATTCCACCCCTTTAGGTTGATACAGAGCCCCCCTTTTTAAAATTAATTAATTTATTTAAATTGGAGGCTAATTACTTTACATATTGTGGTGGTTTTTGCCATACATTGACATGAATCAGCCATGGGTGTACATGTGTTCCCCATCCTGAACCCTCCTCCCACGTCCCTCCCCATCACATCCCTCAGGGTCATTCTGTTTGAGTTTCCTGAGTCATACAGCACATTCCTCTTGGCTATCTATATTACATATAGTAATGTAAGTTTCCACATTACTCTTTCCATACATCTCCCCCTCTCCTCCCCTCTCCCCATGTCCATAAGTCTATTCGCTATGTCTGTTTCTCCACTGTTGCCCTGTAAATAAATCCTTCAGTACCATTTTTCTAGATTCCATATATATGCGTTAGAATATGGTACTTATCTTTCTCTAAGAAATGTAGTTTTTTCTGTGTCAAAACTTCTCATTTTAAAATGTTGGAAATTGTTTTAGCTTTCTATTGCTGCCAAAACAAATTACCACAAATAGTGCTTCCCTGATGACTCAGAGATAAAGAATCCACCTGCCAATGCAGGAGACGCAGATCCCATCCCTGGGTCAGTAACATCTGCTGGTGAGGAAGTGGCAATGCACTCCATTATTCTTGTCTGGATAATCCCATGGACAAAGGAGCCTGGTGGGCTACAGTCCATGGGATCATAGAAGAGTTGGGCATGACTTAGCTACTAAACAACAACAACAGATGGGGTATGATCTTTCAGTCCTGGAGATTAGAAGTGTGCACTTTGTTTCAGTGGGTTGATATCAGGGTGTTGGCAGAGCTGTGCTCCCTCCAGAAGTTCTAGAGGAAAATCCATTTCCTCACCTTTTCTAGTGTTGAGTCTGCCTGCTTTCCTTGGCTTGTGGCTTCTCTCTCCACCTTCAAAGCCAACAGCATAGCATCTTTTAATATCCTGACTCTGATCCTCTGCTCCCTTCACAACTCCTATTCTGACTTTGGCTCTTCTCCCTCCTTCTTCCCCTGGTATAGACCATTGTATTGTGCCAATCTGTGTAATCCAGCAGAACCTCCTCTTCTCAAGATCCTTAACTTAATCACATCTAAAAGGCCATTTTGCCTTGGAAGGTAACATATTCACAGGTTCTGGAGATTAGGACATGGGCATCTTCAGTTCAGTTCAGCTCAGTTCAGTCACTCAGTCGTGTCTGACTGTTTGCGACCCCATAGACTACAGCATGCCAGGCTTCCCTGTCCATCACCAACTCCTGGAGGTTACTTAAACTCATGTCTACTGAGTCAGTGATGCCATCCAACTATTTCATCCTCTGTCGTCCGCTTTTCCTCCCACCTTCAATCTTTCCCAACATCAGGGTCTTTTTCAATGAGTCAGTTCATCACATCAGGTGGCCAAAGTATTGGAGTTTTAGCTTCAGCATCAGTCCTTCCAATGAATATTCAGGACTGATTTCCTTTAGGATTGACTGGTTGGATCTCCTTGCAGTCCAAGGGACTCTCAAGAGTCTTCTCCAACACCACAGTTCGAAAGCATCAATTCTTCGGCGCTCAGCTTTCTTTATTGTCCAACTCTCACATCCATATATGACTACTGGAAAAACCATAGCCTTGACTAGATGGACCTTTGTTGGCAGAGTAATGTCTCTGCTTTTTAATATGCTGTCTAGGTTGGTCATAACTTTTCTTCCAAGGAGCAAGTGTCTTTGCATTTCATGGCTCAAGTCACCATCTGCAGTGATTATGGAGCCCCACAAAATAAAGTCTGTCACTGTTTCCATTGTTTCCCCATCTATTTGCCATGAAATGATAGGACCAGATGTCATCATTAGCTTTCTGAATGTTGAGTTTTAAGCCAAATTTTTCACTCTTCTCTTTCACTTTCATCAAGAGGCTCTTTAGTTCTTCTCCACTTTCTGCCATAAGGGTGGTGTCATCTGCATATCTGAAGTTATTTATATTTCTGCCTGCAATCTTGATTCCAGCTTGTGCTTCATCCAGCCCAGTGTTTCTCATGATGTACTCTGCATATAAATTAAATAAGCAGGGTGACAATATACAGCCTTGACGTACTCCTTTCCTGATTTGGAACCAGTCTGTTGCTCCACGTCCATTTTAACTGTTGCTTCTTGACCTGCATACAAATTTCTCAGGAAGCAGGTCAGGTGGTCTGGTACCTTAGCAGAGGTTTTAATTCTGTCTACTTCAGTAATTGATTAACTTTTTAATGTAAAGGCTTAAATAAAACAGATCCGTCATCACTATTTTGTGATTTCTGGTTAAACTCTGGCTTACCATCTCTGAGAATGAATGTTGGTCCTTTAGAGATGTGTGTGTGCATGCCAAGTCCCTTCACCTGTTCCCTGATTATCTGAAGGAAGGGACGTAGTGTCTGCAGCTCCCATTAATAGGAAATTCTCGGAAAGAACCTGGACATGATGTCTCCACATCCGTGCTGGGTTGCTTTGCATGATGGAAAATTCCCCAGGCCACGCTGGACTGTCCAGCTGGAGCACCTGAATGTGAAAGTCGCTCAGTCATGTCTGACTCTTTGTGACTCCATGGACTGTGTAGTCCATGGAATTTTCTAAGCCAGAATACTGGAGTGGATAGCCTGTCCCTTCTCTGGAGGAATCTTCCCAACCCAGGGATCAAACCCAAGTCTCCCACATTTTCAGGTGGATTCTTTACAAGCTGAACCATCAGGGAAACCCAAGAATACTGGAATGGGTAGCCTATCCCTTCTCCAGTGGATCTTCCTGACCCAGGAATTGAACTGGGGTCTCCTGCATTGCAGGGGCATTCTTTACCAGCTGAGCTACCAGGGAAGCCCAGAGCACCTCAGGGATTTATTTTAGATGGAGTGACTTGGGGGAAATGAACAGTGAGGAAAGGGCAACCACTGTGGTTAAGAGTGGGGTTTGCCAAAGGTGATTTTCATCCGGTTATGTGAGGTGCAAAGAGGTTATACCAGATAGTTGTGGATAAGGCAACAGGATGATTGGGTAGCCTATCCCTTCTCCAGTGGATCTTCCTGACCCAGGAATTGAACTGGGGTCTCCTGCATTGCAGGGGCATTCTTTACCAGCTGAGCTACCAGGGAAGCCCAGAGCACCTCAGGGATTTATTTTAGATGGAGTGACTTGGGGGAAATGAACAGTGAGGAAAGGGCAACCACTGTGGTTAAGAGTGGGGTTTGCCAAAGGTGATTTTCATCCGGTTATGTGAGGTGCAAAGAGGTTATACCAGATAGTTGTGGATAAGGCAACAGGATGAGAATTTGGGGAGGGTCCATCTAGAAACTTCTATCAGGGCCGAACCTTGTTGGTTGTTTTGCCCTTGGACAAATTCTCTTAACTAAATGCTTTGTTTCTTGGCCCAGTGCTTTTAGTGCTCTCAACAGTTTGGATAAGACTGACTGACACATCACACAGCTTTGTGGGCTGGGGCTGTAGCAAACATGCGGGTGGAGAAGAAAAGAAATCGCCCTGTCTTGTCTGCTGGTCCCATGGAAAGAAGTGGCACCCTCCTTCAAAGGGGACTCTGACAGCAAGTTCGAGAGAGCCCCCAGCTGCAAAATGAGTCATGCCAGCTGCCAGAATTTAAGAGAGTGGGGAGGAGCAATTTCTGGGTGTATATAGTTGAGGAAAGATATAGGAGATAGAGCCCATTCCTGAACATACCAGAGGAAGGTGTCTCAGTGCAGAGAAGCAGGGAGGCAGAGGAAGTGGAGGGGTGAAGTTGACACAGATCACAGTCATTATACAGCTCTATCCACCTGCTGCCATCACTTTCCACTCTTTGGACCACTGTCTGTGCCTTTGGCCAACAGTTTGAAAGTTTTACATCCTGATTTTCTGACAATATTTCAGTGGAATTTAGGGGACATCAAAGTGAATACTAGTTCGCATCACTATATCCCATTCCAAATATCACCAGGGAAAAAATCAGCAGAAAAAAATTTTGTTCACACCTAACAGGTCTAAGTGGTTTGACGTGACCTCTTTCAGGTCATCTTCCTCTTAGTGACTGAACTTCAGAGTTGCCCCTGCGTTTTCCTAGGGTGGAGCATTGGTATACCCCGGCACAATGAACATGACGTTACTGCCCGCCTAACAGCAACCTGAGACATTGGATTGCTGAAAAGCTTTCTTGGTGACTTGTATGGATCTGAACAAAAACAGAATTGGCACAGCGACTATTTTTTCCTCATGATTTATAATCTATCAAGGTCAATGCTGAAGGAGGGCAGGTAGACTGAATTGGAACTGTGACTGGTTAGAGTTTTCTTATCTGCTGGAAGAGACTAATTTCTAGCTCATTCCTGTAAGTGTTAGACTTTTCACTGAGAATATGTGTACATACACTGCTAACACGATGTGAAGAAAGACACTGTCTTGTTCATTGTTGTAACCCTTGCACTGCAGTAGGGACAACCGGCTTGTCCTCAATAAAGGGAAAATACAGATAATATGGAGTTGACTTTGGTCATGTAGCATCTGAGTCACCTCAGGCAAATTACTCAACTTGTTAAACAAGAGAATAATGTCTATCTCACAAGAAGCTCATAAGAACTAAGTGAAGTAATGGATGTGAAAGTACATATAATTCTGAAGTGAAGGTATGCTGTAATTCTGAAGTGTCTCATAAATGTATTGGTTGTTATTTGTGCAAATTGAATTAGATTTTTTTTCTGTGTACTTTAGGAGAAAACACTAATAATCTCACTAATTATCTGGTCTAGGTACTTTCTAAATGATTATACAATAATATTTATTTAAGGGCATCTCAGCTAACTCAGGTGCCTGGGGTCCATATACTATTAGGCTTTAAGAAATTGTTTTTGAACACTTTTCTTGGGAAAAAAATCCCCAAAATCAGAAGAAGTGAAAACATGCACAGGAGTGGGGCGCCATTGCCTTCTCCGTTAAGTAGAGTAGGCCACACAAAGCAGGAAATGCTCATAAATTTTATCTGTTGGAGTCTCAGTCAGGGGATGCGCACTTTAGGTTCCATGATACATTGCTAATTTCATGGAAGAATTGATCTCATTAATTTCATTAAAGACATTTTCAGAAAACTTCTTACTAAACAGAGATAATTGGCTTGAAGGAAACATATTGAGGAGATATTTTGGAGGGAGAAGCGTATTTGGTCATTGACAAAATATTTCCCATGCACAGACACTGATTTAGGGATTACTAAAAACAATTGAAACACTTTGTTTTACCTGATTATGAACTAGAACATTGGGATTGTAGAAAACTCCATCAACTGTTTACGGAGCTGGTGAACCATGGGCTGCCTGAGTCATGGACTCTCTCTGAGTATGGCAGAACTTAAGACCATTGTTTCTGAACTCAATTTTGGCTTCTTTGTCAAATTTTCCCAATAAGTTCGTATTCTCTTCTGGTCACACATATTTACCTGTTATTACATTGGTCATTTGACTGATTCAACTAAACAGCTTGTGTTTGCTCATCTTATTCTGTTGTTTCTCAGGAGGGAGTTAGCTTTGTATATTCCTGCAAACAAAGGAAAGATAAGCCTCTTTGTTAACAGGTTGATCTTCACAGGACCCCTAAACTGCCTGAAGCTCAGTTTGCTGCTGGGAGAAGCGAAGCCTACCTTCCTTATGGGGCCTCAGACTTGTGGGGACAAAAGTTTTGCTATGAATCTGTCCCCAGCAATAGAAGAAATTTAGGGTGAACTAAGAAAGAGCATGAATTTTAGAGTCTAGAAAAATGGTCTCAAGTTCCAGTTTGACATTTTTTCCTGGGTAAACATTGTGGCATTAACATTTGTCTTAATTGTAATAGACTCTTGAAATACTCAAGGGATAATCTTGAGACACAGCAGATTTAAATGAAAAAAGACTACTGGAGCACTTCTGAAAAGCTACACAGATAGGGAAGAGTTGTGAGAAAAACAAACTCAAAAGGACACAGAGATCCTTGTCAGTAACCCTGTCTCACTCATTGGTTCATCATTTGCTCCATGACCTCAGCCTCCAAGAGGGCATCAGCTTCACGTGAGTGCTTTAGAGAAATGTCAAGTCCCAAAGTTTTGGAGTTATTAGAAATAGCTAAAACTTCTAATGTTAAATCTTCAAATGATAAGAGTCTATTGTAATACCTACTTCATGTTTCATGTTTCTTGTAAACATGAAAAAATGTAATATAGGTAGATGAGTTAAAACATGGTATGATCAATAAACATAGACTCCTTTCTTCCAAAATAACATTTGTTAGATGAATGAATTTGGTAAGAGATCTACTTCTCTTCAAGTAGAAGTACTAAACGTAGGTGACTCTTGGACACTTCTTTCTAGAATTCTCCAGGCCCATCTCCCTTTGGAAAATATTGTCTGAGTCAATTACTTGGCTCTATGGCCACATAAGGAGGAAGTTATGTCATGGTGGCTCATTCACTCCTCATTCCTTCTCCCTTTTTTTCATTCCTTTCTGAGGTAGGATTTGTCCTCATCCACAAAAAGATCTTCATGACCCAGATAATCATGATGGTGTGATCACTCACCTAGAGCCAGACATCCTGGAATGGGAAGTCAAGTGGGCCTTAGGAAGCATCACTATGAACAAAGCTAATGGAGGTGATGGAAATCCAGTTGAGCTATTTCAAATCCTAAAAGATGATGCTGTGAAAGTGCTGCACTCAATTTGCCAGCAAATTTGGAAGACTCAGCAGTGGCCACAGGACTGGAAAAGGTCAGTTTTCATTCCAATCCCAAAGAAAAGCAATGCCAAAGAAGGCTCAAACTACCACACAATTGCACTCATCTCACACGGTAGTAAAATGATGCTCAAAATTCTCCAAGCCAAGCTTCAGCAATACGTGAACCATGAACTTCCAGATGTTCAAACTGGTTTTAGAAAAGGCAGAGGAACCAGAGATCAAATTGCCAACATTCACTGGATCATGGGAAAAGCACAAGAGTTCCAGAAAAACATCTATTTTTGCTTTATTGACTATGCCAAAGCCTTTGACTGTGTGGATCACAATAAACTGTGGAAAATTCTGAAAGAGATGGAAATACCAGACCATGTGACTTGCCTCTTGAGAAATCTGAATGCAGGCCAGGAAGCAACAGTTAGAACTGGACATGGAACAACAGACTGGTTCCAAATAGGAAAAGGAGTCCGTCAAGGCTGTATATTGTCACCTTGATTACTTAACTTCTATGCAGAGTACATCATGAGAAACGCTGGGCTGGAGGAAGCACAAGCTGGAATCAAGGATTGCCAGGAGAAATATCAATAACCTCAGATATGCAGATGACACCACCTTTATGGCAGAAAGTGAAGAAGAACTAAAGAGCCTCTTGATGGAAGTGAAAGAGGAGAGTGAAAAAGTTGGCTTAAAGATCAACATTCAGAAAACTAACATCATGGCATATGGTCCNTGAAGCTGAAACTCCAATATTTTGGCCACCTGATGCGAAGAGCTGACTCATTTGAAAAGACCCTGATGTTGGGAAAGATGGAGGGCAGGAGGAGAAGGGGGCGACAGAGGATGAGATGGTTGGATGGCATCACCGACTCAATGAACATGAGTTTGGGTCACCTCCAGGAGTTGGTGATGGACAGGCAGGCCTGGCATGCTGTGGTTCATGGGGTCACAAAGAGTCAGACACAACTGAGCAACTGAACTGTGCTGGACAGTATGTGTGGGAGGGAAAGGAGATTTTTTTTTTAATTTATTTCTTATTTTTAAGTGAATTTGCTAAAAAATGGCTTTAATGTGGCTTAAAAAATGTATCACAGGATTAACATAAATCTCAGAATTCAATTTTAAATAAGAAAAAAAATTTAAGAGACTCAACAATTGTATATTGACCTTGTTATGCTCCATGTGAGAAGTCATTCTTTGAGCAGGAAAGGCAAAGAGAAATTGTCTATGACAGATAATATGTATCCCATAATTTCCTTCACATACACATAACTTAAATAAAACATTAAGAAATGGCTTCTAACATTTCTGGTTTAAGATGGCAAATGACGCCTACACTTTCATTTTAACATCTACTGAAATAACAGTTCAGTTCAGTTGCTCAGTCGTGTCCAAATCTTTACGACCCCATGAATTGCAGCACACCAGGCCTCCCTGTCCATCACCAACTCCCAGAGTTCATTCAAACTCATGTCCATCGAGTTGGTGATACCATCCAGCCATCTCATCCTCGGTCGTCCCCTTCTCCTCCTGCCCCCAATCCCTCCCAGCATCAGAGTCTTTTCCAGTGAGTCAAATAAAACATTAAGAAATGGCTTCTAACATTTCTGGTTTAAGATGGCAAATGACGCATACACTTTCATTTTAACATCTACTGACATAACAGTTCAGTTCAGTTGCTCAGTCGTGTCCAACTCTTTGGGACCCCATGAATCGCAGCATGCCAGGCCTCTCTGTCCATCACCAACTCCCAGAGTTCATTCAAACTCATGTCCATCGAGTTGGTGATACCATCCAGCCATCTCATCCTCTGTCGTCCCCTTCTCCTCCTGCCCCCAATCCCTCCCAGCATCAGAGTCTTTTCCAATGAGTCAACTCTTCACATGAGGTGGCCAAAGTTTGGAGTTTGTGGAGACACACAAAAAAATGTGTTACTAACATTAAAGAAAACCACACTGGGGAGGAAAAAATTCAACAAATGATTTTATCAAGTTTCTGGGAGATTGGGAATGAACAAAAATGTCTTGGCAAGTGAAACAGGCTGGGAAAGTCACGGTTTTATAGATGATAAGGAGCTACAAGGAGATAACAGCTGATCTGCTCTGCAGAATCCCAGAGTCTCTGGCCTCAGGTTAAATAGCAAGCAAGTGAGAACTCGAGTTGAAACCAAGGGATTCACGTGAGGTCTGTGATGAAACTGTGGCCACCAGTGGATGCCTCTTTCTTCCTTCCCCAAACCACTACATAGCCAGATGGCATACAGATGAAAGTCGCTCATTCGTTTCTGACCCTTTGCGACCCCATTAACTATACAGTCTGTGGAATTCTCCAGATCAGAATACTGGAGTGGGTAGCCTTCCCCTTCTCCAGGGGATCTTCCCAACCTAGATCCCAGAGTCTCTGGCCTCAGGTTAAATAGCAAGCAAGTGAGAACTCGAGTTGAAACCAAGGGATTCACGTGAGGTCTGTGATGAAACTGTGGCCACCAGTGGATGCCTCTTTCTTCCTTCCCCAAACCACTACATAGCCAGATGGCATACAGATGAAAGTCGCTCATTCGTTTCTGACCCTTTGCGACCCCATTAACTATACAGTCTGTGGAATTCTCCAGATCAGAATACTGGAGTGGGTAGCCTTCCCCTTCTCCAGGGGATCTTCCCAACCTAGGGACTGAACCCAGGTCTGCCGCATGGCATGTTGATTCTTTTCCAGCTGAGCTACAAGGGAAGCTCTGCTAAATAAACTGAACAACATTTGGAGAAAGAAGAGTAGCCTTGAATCACTTTTGGACAAAATGTGGAAGCCTCTGCTGTGCTTGTAGGACAATATGTAAATAATAATAATTGTAAAATGTAAAAAAGTAAGCAAGCTGATGGGAGGAAGGACATGTAGAAAGAGGAATTCTCCAGATCAGAATACTGGAGTGGGTAGCCTTCCCCTTCTCCAGGGGATCTTCCCAACCTAGAGACTGAACCCAGGTCTGCCGCATGGCATGTTGATTCTTTTCCAGCTGAGCTACAAGGGAAGCTCTGCTAAATAAACTAAACAACATTTGGAGAAAGAAGAGTAGCCTTGAATCACTTTTGGACAAAATGTGGAAGCCTCTGCTGTGCTTGCAGGACAATATGTAAATAATAATAATTGTAAAATGTAAAAAAGTAAGCAAGCTGATAGGAGGAAGGACATGTAGAAGGAAAGGTAAGGCTGCTAATATACTAATACCTTTTGTGTAGTCATTTACTAATTCACTTGACAAAAATTTACTGAGAACTGTTGGGTATAGATAGGTTCTGTTCTAGACACTTGGGAAACAGAAAGAAAAACATCAGAGAACTCCTTACCTTTAGGGAGCTTCCCATACATTATGCCATTAGCATATGAAGCTGACACAGATAATCTCAAAGCTACTGGAATAAAAAAATAGAGATTTATATATATTATTAAAGATGTAAAGATAACTAACATCATAATAACATATATCGAGTAGAGATGAGTAAGTGACCTGAATATAAGCTCTCATATACAGGATTCAGTGTATATGAATATACACTGAATATATATATGAATATATATAGTGGTTCCCAGGTGGCACTAGTGGTTAAGGGCCTGTCTGCCAAGGTAGGAAATAGCAGAGACTCGGGTTTGAGCCCTGGATCAGGAAGATGCCCTAGGGCACAGCAACCCACTCCAGTATTCTTGCCTGGAGACTCCTATGGACAGAAGAGCCTGGCAGGCCACAGTCCACGGCGGTCACATAGTCAGACAGGACTGAAGTGACTTATATGTACGCACACATACAGGATTCACTAGATACTATGTCTAAAGTAGATGAATCAAAACAGAGATAAAATCATAGTATCTAGAGGAAACCACCAAAACAAAAAACAGAAACAACTGAAAAAGTATGCCCCTGGGGAGTGCACTGAAGGTGAGAGGAGAAGGATGGGACTATTAATTTTGCTTTCATCACGAGTCCTATTTGCTCTATTACCACATGCATGTATTATATTGATTAATATATAAGTTAAATGACTTCTAAGAACAGTTATTTGTATAATCAAAGAATGAAATTCATTTTTCATCTACCAAGTGTCATGGGATTAAGCATAAAATCATTAGAAATGAATTTTCCTTTCTGCATCATTTAGCAAGTAGTTAAAAATAGATACTGTTTCTTTGTCTTCACCTGGCTCTAATGAATGGCACAGCCCTTAAAACAGGTTTGCAAAGATAAGTGCTGAAAATGAAAGATAGCACAAAGTTTGCAGAGTACATTATTAGAACAGCTTAGGTTCTAAGTCCATTTGAACAAAACAAAGCTTTTTTCCCCCTATTATTTGCCTTTGCTTAGCTAGCACTGTTTAGGAAAACAGAACTAACATTTATTAAATGCTTATTTTGTAGAAAATACTTTGCATATGATAAGTCACTTTATGCACTCAAAACCCTTGTGACATTGGCATTAGTGTTCATATTTGGTAGATGAGGAAATTGAAATTAGACACATGGCAAAGAATGCTAATGGCAACCCAGTCTAAGCAGGGAGCTGTATCACCAGCCTAGGTCTGACTCCAAAATTTGTGCTCTTTCATTAAAAAAATTTTTTTTAATTTTATATTGGAGTCTAACTAACAATATTGTAATCAGTTCAGCTCAGTCGTGTCCAACTCTTTACAATCTCATGGACTGTAGCACGCCAGGCTCTCCTGTCCGTCACCAATGCCCAGAACTTGCTCAAATTCATGTCTATTGAGTTGAGATGCCATTCAACCATCTTATCCTCTGTCGTCCCCTTCTCCTTCTGATGTCAATCTTTCCCAGCATCAGGGTCTTTTCCAGTGAGCCAGTTCTTCACATCAGGTGGCCAAAGTATTGGAGTTTCAGCTTCACCATCAGTCCTTCTAAAGAATATTCAAGATTGATTTCCTTTAGGATTGACTCGTTTGATTTCCCTGTAGTCCAAGGGATTCTCAAGAGTCTTCTCCAACACCACAGTTGAAAAGCATCAATTCTTCGGCGCTCAGCTTTCTTCATAGTCCAACTCTCACATTCATACATGACCACTGAAAAAACCATAGCCTTGACCAGACGGACCTTTGTTGACAAAGTAATGTCTCTGCTTTTTAATATGCTATCTAGGTTGGTCATAACTTTTCTTCCAAGGAGCAAGTGTCTTTGAATTTCATGGCTGCAGTTACCATCTGCAGTGATTTTGGAGCCCCCCAAAATAAAGTCTGTATCTGTTTCCATTGTTTCCCAATCTATTTGCCATGAAATGATGGGACCAGATGCCATGATTTTTGTTTTTTGAATTTTGCATTTAAGCCAGTGTTTTCACTCTTCTCTTTCACTTTCATCAAGAGGCTCTTTAGTTCTTCTTCACTTCCTGCCATAAGGGTGGTGTCATCTGCATAACTGAGGTTATTGATATTTCTCCCGGCAATCTCGATTCCAGCTTGTGCTTCCTCTAGCCCACTGTTTCTCATGATGTGCTCTGCATATAAGTTAAACAAGCAGGGGGACAAATACAGCCTTGACGTACTCCTTTCCCAATTTGGAACCAGTCCATTGTTTTATGTCTCAGGTCTAACTGTTGCTTCTTGACTCACATATAGATTTCTCAAGAGGCAGGTAAGGTGGTCTGGTATTCCCACCTTGTGAAGAATATTCCGTAGTTTGTTGTGATCCACACAGTCAAAGGCTTTGCATAGTAAATAAAGCAGAAGTAGATGTTTTTCTGGAACTCTCTTGCTTTTTTGATGATCCAACTGAGGTTGGCAATTTAATGTCTGGTGCCTCTGTCTTTTCTAAATCCAACTTTAACATTTGGAAGTTCATGGTTAATGTACTTTTGAAGCCTGGCTTGGAGAATTTTGAGCATTACTTTGCTAGCATGTGAGATGAATGCAATTGTGCAGTAGTTTGAACATTTTTGGCATTGCCTTTCTTAAGGCTTCCCTGGTGGTGCAGAGGTTAAAGCGTCTGCCTGCAATATGGGAGACCTGGGTTCAGATCCCTGGGTGGGGTAGATCCCCTGGAGGAAATGGCAGCCCACTCCAGTATTCTTGTCTGGAGAATCCCATGGATGGAGGAGCTTGGTGGGCTACAGTCCACGGGTCACAAAGAGTCGGACATGACTGAGCGACTTCACTTCTTAGGAATTGGAATGAAAACTGACCTTTTACAGTCCTTGGCCACTGCTGAGTTTTCCAAATTTGCTGACATATTGAGTGCAGCACTTTCACAGCATCATCTTTTAGGATTTGAAACAGCTCAACTGGACTTCCATCACCTCCTAGCTTTGTTCATAGTGATGCTTCCTAAGGCCCACTTGACTTCCCATTCCAGGATGTCTGGCTCTAGATGAGTGATCCCACCATCGTGATTATCTGGGTCATGAAGATCTTTTTTGTACAGTTCTCCTGTGTATTCTTGCCACCTCTTCTTAACATCTTCTGCTTCTGTTAGGTCCATACCATTTCTGTCCTTTTTTGAGCCCATCTTTCCAGGAAATATTCCTTTGGTATCCCTAATTTTCTCGAAGAGATCTTTAGTCTTTCCCGTGCTATTGTTTTCCTCTATTTCTTTGTATTGATCACCGAAGAAGGCTTTCTTATCTATCCTTGCTATTCTTTGGAAGTCTGCATTCAAATAGGTATATCTTCCCTTTTCTCATTTGCCCTTTGCTTCTTTTCTTTTCTCAGCTATTTGTAAGGACTCCTCAGACGCCATTTTGCCTTTTTGCCTTTCTTTTTCTTGGGGATGGTCTTGATTGCTGCCTTCTGTACATTGTCATAAACCTCCATCCATAGTTCCTCAGGCACTCTGTGTATCAGATCTAATCCCTTGAGTCTATTTGTCACCTCTACTGTATAATCATAAGGGATTTGATTTAGGTCATACCTGAATGGTCTAGTTGTTTTCCCTACTTTCTTCAGTGTGCTGACAGTTTCAGGTGAACAGCAAAGGAACTCAGCCATATACATGCATGTATCATTCTCCCCAAACTCACCTTCTTCTTTGGTTTCCCACTCCATACTTTCTTAAAAAAGACCAGATTTTAGTAAACTTGCATGATTAGTTATATTTCCATTAAAAGTCAATATTTTCTATAATGTGAATTTCTATAAATACCCTGTTTTTCTAGGTACCTAAGACATTTAGCTAGTAGTAAATATTTCAGCATTAAATTAATAATAAAGGTACATGACTATACTTTCCAATGTTTGAACAAAAAAAATCCTTGTAAGGTTTTATTTTCCCTCTCCACCAATAATGTCCTTTCATTCCCTATTCTGTATTTAAGAATATTTCTCAATGGTAGTTTATTCCTGGATAACTTTTTTCACCCATCTAATGAAAAGCTTTGCACATATATCATTTATGTTGCTATTATCTGCTGGAATAAAGTAAATAGCCTTATAGCTGCTGAGGTTATGACTTGAGCCCCCTAAGTTATCAAAAAAGAAATACTCTGGTAGCACATTAAGGGCATACAGATTCAGGGGAAATGGTAGTAATAAAACCAACATAAAAATAAACAAGCTCCTGTTTGGGGTACTTATTAGATAACAGATGTTTTGCATGCATCATTTCATTTAACCCTCTTTGTAGATCTGTGGGGCAGATATTATGATCAATATTTTATAAGCGGAAACTATAACCCAGAGTTTCAGCAACTTGCTCAAACTTGTAGCAAACCAAGGAACTGGGATTTGAACACTAGGTTTAAGAGTATGCTTGTCATGTTCTGAAGTTGCTTGATGCAAAAATAGTTTTACAAGTTCTCACGCTATCCTTGGGAGACGACAGGGACTGTTGAATAGTTGGATGAACCTTGAACTGTTGCTGTGACGTGTATTTGCCTCTGTTAGTGCCTCTTTGGAGAGAGGGAGGTTCCAAGTGGAGTACCAAGAGAAACATTTAAATCTTGTTTGGTTCCATGTTTTTATTAATGGATTACAGACGTTCATGCCATCCTGCTGCTACTACTGATTATTATTATTAATGCAAGATATGCAAAGATGGCAAGAGGAGGGGGAAATTGAGAATGAGAACCTCAAAAAAAATTTTAACAGGTGACAGCAATAATCTGACTCCAACAAAATGAAATCAAATAAGAATAAAATCATAACTGTGCTTTTGTCAGAAAAGTTATGTTTACGAGTACAAAGATGAAAAGATGTGGCTTAGTAGGAACCATGAAAAAAAATCTTATCAGTTTAAAGACTTCATTACCATCTTTAAAATTATAGTTTCCAAAGACTCTTCTCCAGCCCAAATCTCTACACAGCTACAGTCTTGTATATTCAATAACTCAACCAATTTCTCTTGGAGCTGGATATCTGAAAGACTCCTCATTCTTAGCTTGTCCAAGATTGAACTCAAAGCATCCTTTTCAAGCTAAGTCCTCTTCCAATACTCTCAATCAGCAAATATTCCTACTCTCTGTGCTGTTAGTCAACCTGGCATCATCACTGATACCTCTTTCTCCCTCCTCCCCATCTTTAACTCCTCTCCAGACTTCATTCATTTTACCTCCTAAAATCTCAGAATCTGTCACTCAGTCATCTCCACCACTATCTTATTAGTCCATAGGGTCATCATTTCTCACTATTGGTATATTCCATCTGGTCTCGGTTCTTATACTCTGGCTCCCTTCACCCCATTTAACACACCAGCCTTAGTCATTTTTTTATAATGCAAATGTGCTTGAGTCATATACACATCTAGCCCCAGATTAAGTGCTTCTAATACAAATAAAAAACACGCTGTATATGTCTCCTGAGGCTTGTCTCAGCAATCTCCTCCTTGTTCTCCATATCCCAGTCATATGGGCTTTCCTTCAGTTCCTTGAACACACTGTGAACCTGCTGTACAGCACAGAAAACTCTACTCTCCATATGGTGACCTAAATGGGAAGGAAATCTTAAAAAAGAGAGGATATATGTATACATATAACTGATTCGCTTTGCTGTATAGCAGAAGCTAACACAACATTGTAAAACAACTATTCTTCAATAAAAATTAATTTAAAAATCAATTCCTTCCTAAGGATCTTCATTTGGTGATGGAGGAGATACCAACAAATAAGACATAAAGGATGTTCATTGCTGTTAAGCATTATGGAGAAAAGTACATCAGAGAGTGTAGACAGTACCTATGTGTGCCTGAGTACAGGTTATTTTAAATAGTTGGGAAGGAAGTGATTCAGTAACATTTGAACTAGAGAGTGAAACTTGCATATCCCTAAAGGCAGACTGTGGCCATGTATGGATGTGAGAGTTGGACTGTGAAGAAGGCTGAGCGCCGAAGGATTGATGCTTTTGAACTGTGGTGTTGGAGAAGACTCTTGAGAGTCCCTTGGACTGCAAGGAGATCCAACCAGTCCATTCTGAGGAGATCAACCCTGGGATTACTTTGGAAGGAATGATGCTAAAGCTGAAACTCCAGTACTTTGGCCACCTCATGCAAAGAGTTGACTCATTGGAAAAGACTCTGATGCTGGGAGGGATTGGGGGCAGGAGAAGGGGACGACAGAGAATGAGATGGCTGGATGGCATCACTGACTGGATGGACGTCAGTCTGAGTGAACTCTGGGAGTTGGTGCTGGACAGGGAGGCCTGGCGTGCTGCGATTCATGGGGTCACAAAGAGTTGGACACGACTGAGTGACTGAACTGAACTGAACTGAACTGAAAGGCAGACTGCTCCAGGAAGAGAGAAGAGTAAGGGCAAAAGCCTGGAGATAGAAGCATGTTTGCCATGTATAAAGAACAGCATGAAGGTCAGGGGTTTGGAGCAAAATAAATGGAAATGCAAATAATAGGAGATGAAGACAGAGAGGGGTTGGGTGAAGCAGGACCTGAAAGGTCAATGTGAGAACTTTGGCTTTCAGTCTGAGTCAGTGGAGAATAATTATGCAATTTGAACAAAGGACGTGATCTGACATACGTTTCAAAAGATTGCACTGGCTACTGTGTGGGCAGTAAACACTCCGTGTGGGTGAGAGTCAGGGAATAGAGCAGAGATAGCAGTTAGAAACTTGTCTGTGCTAATCCAGATAAGACATGATGGTGGTTTGATCAAGGTAATAACAGTAAAAGTGAAGGGAGTGGTCAGAGTCTGGATATTTTTGAAGGAAAGATAATAGAATGCATTGACAGATTGAATATGAGTTTATAGGAGAAAGAAAAAACTATCAAACATTACACTAAGGTTAATGGCATAACTAGAAGAATAGCGCCACCATTTACTGAGATGGGCAAGTCCATGAGAGAAGCAGATCTGAGTGGAGAGATCCATCTGGATATGTCAGCTTTAAGATGCCTAGTACATATCCAAATGGAGTTAGTAGTTGGTTGAATGTAAGAATCTACAGTTTGGGGAAGAAGTCTGAGTGGGGTGACCAGCCGTCCTGGTTTGCCTGACATTGAGGAGGTTCCTGGGACACGGGACTTCAGGTGCTAAAACCAAGAAAGTCCTGGGAAAACTGGGATAAATTGGTTATCCTAGGTCTGGACTATAAATATGAATGTGTAAGCATTCAGCATATAAAAGCCACTTGAGAGATTATATTATATTGTCCAGAGAGCAAATGAACTGAAGAAGAAATGTCCAAGGTGACCTGAGCATTTAGAGTGAGGAAGTTGAGAAGGGATCAACAGAAGACAGTAAGAAGCAGAGCCCAGGAAAGTAGAAGAAAAATCAGAGAAGTATAGTGATCTGTAAGTCAAGTGATAAAAATATTTCAAGTAAAAAGTAGTGATCAAGTGTGCCAAAGATAAGTAAAATGAGATGAGGATTATGACTGATCTTGGATTGAGAATTTGGGCAGTTACTGGAGATCTTGAAAAGGACTTACCATGGGACCATGGGGGGCAAAACTTTGATTGGACTGGGTGCAGGGTAAAGAGTGGGGTGGGATGAAGATGTTGGAGGAAATTTAAAGTTTAAAAAAAATGAGGCAAGTGAGCCAGAGGCTCTTTGAAAGAAGGTAATGGGTTGTATTAGAAGATGCTTACTCCTTGGGAGGAAAGTTATGACCAACCTAGATAGCATATTAAAAAGCAGCGATATTATTTTGCCAACAAAGGTCCATCTAGTCAAGGCTATGGTTTTTCCTGTGGTCATGAATGGATGTGAGAGTTGGACTGTGAAGAAGGCTGAGCGCCGAAGAACTGCTGCTTTTGAACTGTGGTGTTGGAGAAGACTCTTGAGAGTCCCTTGGGCTGCAAGGAGATCCAGCCAGTCCATCCTAAAGGAGATCAGTCCTGGGTGTTCATTGGAAGGACTGATGTTGAAGCTGAAACTCCAATACTTTGGCCACCTGATGCGAAGAGCTGACTCATTTGAAAAGACCCTGATGTTGGGAAAGATTGAGGGCAGGAGGAGAAAGGGATGACAGAGGATGACATGGTTGGATGGCATCACCAACTCAATGGACATGAGTTTGGGTCACCTCCAGGAGTTGGTGATGGACAGGGAGGCCTGGCATGCTGTGGTTCATGGGGTCGCAAAGAGTCGGACACAACTGAGTGACTGAACTGAACTGAACTGAATGGGTTGTATAGTCTGATGATAAGGGATTTCAAAAGTGGAGCCTAGAAGCTGGGGGTGGAGAGGGGGGCGGAACCAGGAGTGAGAGAGAAAAAGACATAAAAGAGAATCAAGGAGGACACATGTCCTACCTCCATACACAGAGAGATAGAAGAGCCACCACCAGAGAGGGCTATGGAAAAAGCAGATTCCTCAAGGGAGAAGGAGATTTGGGGGTAGAAGACAAAGGCGATAGGAACAGTCATGGAAATTTTGAGGATACTGGGGATTTTTAAAGTGATATATTTATTTATTTCAAGCTGGATTTAGAAAAGGCAGAGGAACCAGAGATTAAATTGCCAACATCCGCTGGATCATCAAAAAAGCAAGAGAGTTCCAGAAAAACATCTATTTCTGCTTTATTGACTATGCCAAAGCCTTTGACTGTGTGGATTACAACCAACTGTGGAAAATTCCTCACACCAGACCACCTTACCTGCCTCCTGAGAAATCTGTATGCAAGTCAAGAAGCAACAGTTAGAACTGGACATGGAACAACAGACTGGTTCCAAATCTGGAAAGAAGTATGGCAAGGCTGTATATTGTCACCCTGCTTATTTAACTTCTATGCAGAGTACATCATGAGAAATGCTGGACTGGAAGAAACACAAGCTGGAATCAAGATTGCCAGGAGAAATATTGATAACCTCAGATATACAGATGAAACCACCCTTATGGGAGAGAGTGGAGAAGAACTAAAGAGCCTCTTGATGAAAGTGAAAGAGGAGAGTGAGAAAGTTGGATTAAAGCTCAATATTCAGGAAACTAAGATCATGACATCTGGTCCCATCACTTCATGGCAGATAGATCGGGAAATAATGGAAGCAGTGTCAGACTTTATTTTTTTTGGCTCCAAAATCACTGCAGATAGTAACTGCAGCCATGAAATTCAAAGATGCTTGCTCCTTGGAAGAAAAGTTATGACCAACCTAGATAGCATATTAAAAAGCAGTTCAGTTCAGTCGCTCAGTAATGTCTGACTCTTTGTGACCCCATGAATCGCAGCATGCCAGGCCTCTCTGTCCATCACCAATTCCCAGAGTTCACTCAGATTCACATCCATCGAGTCAGTAATGCCATCCAGCCATCTTATCCTCTGTCAGCCCCTTCTTCTCCTGCCCTTAGTCCCTCCCAGCATCAAAATCTTTGCCAATGAGTCAACTCTTTGCATGAGATAATCAAATACTGGAGTTTCAGCTTTACCATCATTCCTTCCAAAGAAATCCCAGGGCTGATCTCCTTCAGAATGGACTGGTTGGATCTCCTTGCAGTCCAAGGGACTCTCAAGAGTCTTCTCCAACACCACAGTTCAAAAGCATCAATTCTTCGGTGCTCAGCTTTTTCACAGTCCAACTCTCACATCCATACATGACTATTGGAAAAACCATAGCGTTGACTAGACGGGCCTTAGTTGGCAAAGTAATGTCTCTGCTTTTGAATATGCTATCTAGGTTGCTCATAACTTTTCTTCCAAAGAGTAAGTGTCTTTTAATTTCATGGCTGCAGTCACCAACTGCAGTGATTTTGGAGCCCAGAAAAATAAAGTCTGACACTGTTTCCACTGTTTCCCTATCTATTTCCCATGAAGTGATGGGACCAGATGCCATGATCTTCGTTTTCTGAATGTTGAGCTTTAAGCCAACTTTTTCACTCTCCTCTTTCACTTTCAACAAGAGGCTTTTTAGCTCCTCCTCACTTTCTGCCGTAAGGGTGGTGTCATCTGCATATCTGAGGTTATTGATATTTCTCCCAGCAATCTTGATTCCAGCTTGTGTTTCTTCCAGTCCAGCATTTCTCATGATGTACTCTGCATAGAAGTTAAATAAGCAGGGTGACAATATACAGCCTTGATGTACTCCTTTTCCTATTTGGAACCAGTCTGTTGTTCCATGTCCAATTCTGACTGTTGCTTCCTGACCTGCATACAGATTTCTCAAGAGGCAGCTCAGGTGGTCTGGTGTTCCCATCTCTTTCAGAATTTTCCACAGTTTATTGTGATCCACACAGTCAAAGGCTTTGGCATAGTCAAGAAAGCAGAAATAGATGTTTTTCTGGAACTCTCTTGCTTTTTCAATGATCCAGTGGATGTTGGCAATTTGATCTCTGGTTCCTCCGCCTTTTCTAAAACCAGCTTGAACATCAGAAAGTTCACGGTTCACGTATTGCTGAAGGCTGGCTTGGAGAATTTTGAGCATTACTTTACTAGCGTGAGATGAGTGCAATTGTTTGGTAGTTTGAGCATTCTTTGGCATTGCCTTCCTTTGGGATTGGAATGAAAACTGACTTTTTCCAGTCCTGTGGCCACTGCTGAGTTTTCCAAATTTGCTGGCATATTGAGTGCAGCACTTTCACAGCATCATCTTTCAGGATTTGAAACAGCTCAACTGGAATTCCATCACCTCCACTGGCTTTGTTGGTAGTAATGCTTTCTAAGGCCCACTTGACTTCACATTCCAGGATGTCTGGCTCTAGATGAGTGATCACACCATCATGATTATCTGGGTCATGAAGATCTTTTTTGTACAGTTCTTCTGTGTATTCTTGCCACCTCTTCTTAATACCTTCTGCTTCTGTTAGGTCCATACCATTTCTGCCATTTCTGTCCTTTATCGAGCCCATCTTTGCAATAACAAAGGTCCATCTAGTCAAAGCTATGGTTTTTCCAGGAGTCATGAATGGATATGAGAGTTGGACTATAAAGAAAGCTGAGCACTGAAGAATTTGCTTTTGGTTGGAGAAGACTCTTGAGAGTCCCTTGGAGAGCAATGAGATCCAGCCAGTCCATCCCAAAGGAAATCAGTCCTGAATATTCATTGGAAGGACTGATGCTGAAGCTGAAACTCCAATACTTTGGCCACCTGATGTGAAGAACTGACTCATGTGAAAAGAACGTGATTCTGGGAAATATTGAAGGAAGGAGAAGAAGGGGACAACAGAGGATGAGATGGTTGGACAGCATGACTGTCTCAATGGACATGGGATTGAGTAAGCTCTGGGAATTGGTGATGGACAGGGAGGCCTGGGGTGCTGCAGTCCATGAGGTCACAAAGAGTCGGACAGGACTGAGTGACTGAGCTGGACTGAATTTATTTATTTGGGGTGTTAATAATATTGGACCGTGTATTCATGAAGGGACAGCAGAAGAGTTTGAGGAGTAGAGATGGGGTGGGGGCTGGAACCTTTTGGGGCTAGGGTTTGGATTTGTGGATCTCCTGAAACCAGGACTTTTGTGCTGACTACAGTAAACGGGTAAAGTGTAAATAGTGATAGAAAGACTATTAGCCTCTCTTGGGAGGAAGCTGTGGAGTGCCCTCTTTTTTCCTGTCACTGAAAGACAAAGCACAAGGGAAGGCTGTCCGATGGGAGTATAGGTGGTCCTGGACCACCAGTAGGTGAGTAATGAATGGTACTTTCATGAGTGTGATTATTGGCTTAGTGCCTGTCTCCCCCATTAGATGCTAAACTATATGAAGGCAGGCGGCTGTTTTTGCTTTTAGTCTTTTATATTCTCTGGTTCCTTTTATATAGAGTGCTTGATATATGATAGAAGTTCTTGGTATATAATAAAAGAATTGAAGCTTTTAATTGACAGAAAGTCATTATGAGCAGTGTGATGAGGCTGCTAATAAAACGAGATGATATTCAGAGAGGAGAGGGTGATCGTTTCCCTCCTGGAAAGAGAGATCATTTATTGGACTATATGACATATTCCACTCATTTCTTGCTGCAACGCTATAAGAAGGGTGTAGTAAGCTGCTTTGAAAAGTTGGAGCAGTTATCTCAGGCCATTTTTGCTGCCAGAAAAAGAGAAAACAGTGTGATATCAAACTACCTCCAAGTACTGAGGGATTGATTGTAAATATATTGGTAGAAATAAGGTAATACAGATTTCATGGAAACATAGGAATGGCACTCTAAGTGGTCCTCATGGAGGTGAAACACACTTGGGAACTGGGTTATTCTGTGGCTTCCTCAGTGGGAAAGACGGAGCCAATTCTCCATCATAACAGTGACTCAGCTTTTTGACTGTTGTACTACTCTCGTCAACATCAATCAACTGTTACCTATAACCCTGTCCTTTTTTTCTACTTCATACAAGCCCAGAGTTTCTGCTTATTCATAGTTTCTACTTCATTACTCAGAAATGACACCACCCTTATAACAGAAAGTGAAGAAGAACTCTTGATGAAAGTGAAAGAGGACAGTGAAAAAGTTGGCTTAAAACTCAACATTCAGAAAATTAAGATCATGGCATCTGGTCCCATCACTTCATGGCAGATAGATGGGGAAACAAAGGAAACAGTGTCAGACTTGATTTTGGGGGGCTCCAAAATCACTGCAGATGGAAACTGCAGCCATGAAATTCAAAGACACTTGCTCCTTGGAAGAAAAGTTATGACCAACCTAGACAGCATATTAAAAAGCAGAAACATTACTTTACCAACAAAGGTCCATCTAGTCAAGGCTATGGTTTTTCCAGTGGTCATGTCTGGATGTGAGAGTTGGACTATAAAGAAGGCTGAGCACTGAAGAATTGATGCTTTTGAACTGTGGTGTTGGAGAAGACTCTTGAGAGTCCCTTGGACTACAAGGAGATCCAACCAGTCCATCCTGAAGGAAATCAGTCCTGAATATTCATTGGAAAGACTGATACTGAAGCTGAAACTCCAATTTTTGGCCACCTGATGCGAAGAACCGACTTGTTGGAAAAGACCCTGATGTTGGGAAAGATTAAAGGAGGGAGGAGAAGGGGACAACAGAGGATGTGATGGTTGAATGGCATCACCAACACGTTGGACATGAGTTTGAGTAAAATCTGGGAGTTTGTGATGGACAGGAAGCCTGGTGTGCTGCGGTCCATGGGGTCACAAAGAGGTGGACACGACTGAGCAACTGAACTGAACTGACCCTGATCCTCTTAGGCTGATCTTCCTTACTTCCCCCATCATATCTGTCGATATACTCAGTAACCACTTTGTACCCTTCTCAGATGTTGGGAAAGATTAAAGGAGGGAGGAGAAGGGGACAACAGAGGATGTGATGGTTGAATGGCATCACCAACACGTTGGACATGAGTTTGAGTAAAATCTGGGAGTTTGTGATGGACAGGAAGCCTGGTGTGCTGCGGTCCATGGGGTCACAAAGAGGTGGACACGACTGAGCAACTGAACTGAACTGACCCTGATCCTCTTAGGCTGATCTTCCTTACTTCCCCCATCATATCTGTCGATATACTCAGTAACCACTTTGTACCCTTCTCTCCATATTTCAAGTTCCCCAAGTTATTTTCAGTGTCTGTGACCTTAAGAAGATGCTTCTCACTTGTTTTCTGTCTTCCCAGAGCTGTTACAGGCCACAGTTTCTGATTTGATAGCAGCTGACTCATCATTCCCCTCTCTAAAACCCTCGAAAAAAGCAGTTAGACACGGGAGCATCCTCTTCATATCAGTCTCTCCTGGCCTTTCAGACTTCATTTATATCTGTCAAGATGTCCCCGAAGATCTCAATATTTCCTTTTAGGAAATTTTTCTCATTCTCCAGGATAATTAGCCTATTTTCTTTACATTGTTTTCCTTCTAATTTTATTGAGATATTATTGACATACAGCACTGTATATTTAGGGTGTATAGCACAATGATTTGGCTTATATATCATGAAATAATTAACACAGTAGAATAGTGAGTACGTATCATCTCAAATAGATTCAAAAGAAAAGAAAAATTTAAAAATATCTTTTCCTTGTGATGAGAACTCTGGATTTACACTCTTAACTCTCATATATAACATGAAATATCTTCCTCAATTTTGTTTCCAGTCTTCTGTTCCTGTTTTGATAATAAGATGTAAACATGTTCCTATTTGATTTCCTAAACAAGCCAGACTTCAGCAATATGTGAACCGTGAACTCCCTGATGTTCAAGCTGGTTTTAGAAAAGGCAGAGGAACCAGAGATCAAATTGCCAACATCCGCTGGATCATGGAAAAAGCAAGAGAGTTCCAGAAAAACATCTATTTCTGCTTTATTGACTATGCCAAAGCCTTTGACTGTGTGGATCACAATCAACTGTGGAAAATTCTGAAAGAGATGGGAATACCAGACCACCTATACTCCTTGGAAGAAAAGTTATGACCAACCTAGATAGTATATTCAAAAGCAGAGACATTACTTTGCCGACTAAGGTCCGTCTAGTCAAGGCTATGGTTTTTCCTGTGGTCATGTATGGATGTGAGAGTTGGACTGTGAAGAAGGCTGAGCGCCGAAGAATTGATGCTTTTGAACTGTGGTGTTGGAGAAGACTCTTGAGAGTCCCTTGGACTGCAAGGAGATCCAACCAGTCCATTCTGAAGGAGATCAACCCTGGGATTTCTTTGGAAGGAATGATGCTAAAACTGAAGCTCCAGTACTTTGGCCACCTCATGCGAAGAGTTGACTCATTGGAAAAGACCCTGATGCTGGGAGGGATTGGGGGCAGGAGGAGAAGGGGACGACCGAGGATGAGATGGCTGGATGGCATCACAGACTCAATGGACGTGAGTCTGAGTGAACTCCGGGAGTTGGTGATGGACAGGGAGGCCTGGCGTGCTGCGATTCATGGGGTCGCAAAGAGTCGGACACGACTGCGCGACTGAACTGACTGAACTGAAACAAGTCTGACTTCTAGAGGCAGAGAATGTCATGCATGATTTTTTCATTACCTTCTTAGCTTTAGGGTTTGTCTTGATTTTGTTCTATTATTTCTCTACTTCAGCTGAAGGTCTATATGTATACCTAAAAGACTTACTGGACAACACCAACTTAGTGCCCTACGGGAAATTCACAGTAGCTTATTTCACTCAGCATAATGTCCTCAAGATTCATTAATATTACTGCATAGTTTAGAATCTCCTTCTTTTTAAAGGCTCAATGTAGTTCTGTTGTATATTTATACCACATTTTCTTGTCCATTCTTCTGTGGACGGGCATTTAGGTTGTCTCCACACCCTGGCTACTGTGACTGGAGCTGCAGCGAACGCGGGAGTGCTAATGTGTTTCTGAGATTCTGATTTCAAATACTGCTTGATTCCTCTTGCATGGCGGATCTAAAATAGTAAGAGTCACAAGCTGAAAGAGTGAATTTAGTGATTACCAGGGACCAAAGACGAGAGGAAACAGGAAATAAAAAGACTTACTGGACAACACCAACTTAGTGCCCTACGGGAAATTCACAGTAGCTTATTTCACTCAGCATAATGTCCTCAAGATTCATTAATATTACTGCATAGTTTAGAATCTCCTTCTTTTTAAAGGCTCAATGTAGTTCTGTTGTATATTTATACCACATTTTCTTGTCCATTCTTCTGTGGACGGGCATTTAGGTTGTCTCCACACCCTGGCTACTGTGACTGGAGCTGCAGCGAACGCGGGAGTGCTAATGTGTTTCTGAGATTCTGATTTCAAATACTGCTTGATTCCTCTTGCATGGCGGATCTAAAATAGTAAGAGTCACAAGCTGAAAGAGTGAATTTAGTGATTACCAGGGACCAAAGACGAGAGGAAACAGGAAATTACTATTCAACAGGCATAAAGTTTCAGTTGAGCAAGATGATTTAAGTTCTAGGACAACATTGTACAAATAAGTCAACAATACCGTATTTCACATTAAAAAATAGTTACGAGCTGAATCGTGTTCTAAGTATTCTTAACACAATAAAAATAAAAATATAAATATAAATACAAACAAATCTTCCCCTTAATATCCTAACATGTTTCTACTTCAGCTAAATTTGCCACCACCTACCCAGGAGCTAAAGGTCCCTGGCCCTCACTCTACATATTTTATTAGTTAGCTGATCTTAAATATTTCACAAATATGCCTCTTCTCCTCCATTCCCATTGCCAGTCCTCCAGTTCAGGTTCCCATCACCACTCATATGAGCCAATATAGTGACTTCTCACTAGAAATCCCAGATTGACTCTTCACCCCATCCAATCCTCTCCCCACCTCCACCCGAGTGAAGATGATCTTTCTAGAGTTTAAATCTATTTATTCATTCCCTGGATTAATACCTTTCAATAGGTATCTATGACCCTCTGGGTAAAGTTATAAAGCTTCTATCATGGCGTATGAATCCCTTCATGAATTAGTCTCTGCTGCCTTCTCTGGTCTCATTTCCCCAATCCGGTTCCATTCCATTGTACCGTCGTTGCATTAAGAACAAACTATTAGCAGATACACAAATTTGCCAGATTCTTTCATATCTCCCTATGTTGGTAGTGTTGTTACAACGGCCATTTTCCCCTTTTCTCTGGCAAAATCTTGTTCTTCTACCTTGAAAACTCATGAATGTTTCCTTCCTCTGCCTTGGATGTTGATGCTGCTGCTGCTGCTAAGTCGTTTCAGTCGTGTCCGACTCTGTGCGACCCCATAGATGGCAGCCCACCAGGCTCCCCTGTCCTTGGGATTCTCCAGGCAAGACACTGGAGTGGGTTGCCATTTCCTTCTCCAATGCATGAAAGTGAAAAGTGAAAGTGAAGTCGCTCAGTCATGTCCGACTCCTAGTGACCCCATAGACTGCAGCCCACCAGGCTCCTCTGTCCATGGGATTTTCGAAGCAAGAGTACTGGAGTGGGGTGCCATTGCCTTAGCCCCTTTTAATTCCTTGCTTAGCACTTTCATTATGCTTGTTACACTGTAGTACAGTGACTAGTTTTCATGTCTGTTTCTGTATGAGACTGAGAGTGCCTGAGGGCAAGATCTGTATCTTATTATCCTTGTGTCTCCTTTATCTAGCAGAGCATCTGACCCATTCAAGGTCCTCGGTGAATAGTTGAAAAGTAAATGAGACTCCTCTGTATTTCCTAATTTCTTCCTATCAGAATTTCTTAAACAGTAAAAGAAAGAGGGGGTTATAGACAAATTCATTTAGATTGGGAAAGGTGAAGAGAGCTGACATGATAGGGTATGACTTTAGCAAATAAAATACTTGTGAGGCTCAAGATTACGAGCATGAGAATTTCATCCGGCTGTTTCAACAGGAAGTATGCATATTATCAAATGCCTCAAACAGAGAAGTTAGCAAATTTCAGGGAAGGAAAGAAATGGCGAGGAAACATGGTTCAAAATCCTCACGTACCCCCTGCCTGGGGCTCATTGTCAGGACCCCTGCAGTCTTCATCAGGAGCTGGGGTGCACCCAGTCATGTGACGATGATAGAACCAGAGCCAAGGCTACTTTAAGCAAATCTTAAGCTTTCTTCCTTAAAGGTCATGCAGTTAAAGAAAAGTGCTTACTCTTCCTGCCTTACTATTTACATTGGAATGAATGCAAAATAATTTTCAGGCAACAGCTGTTAATAATTACAGAGAAAGCGTTTTATGGCTGCCTAGCTAGACCATTTTTATGTTTGAGACAATGATGTGTTGGTTGACAGCTTCTTTCTCTACTTCACCAGTTTTACTTTTATTACCTTTGCTTACATTTATTTCTATCACAGACACACACCTGTCCTACTAACATGACCCTTTCTTGCTAACTAAAAGATCCACCAAGTCAATTCAGACTCTGATCTTTGGTCTCTGAGCTGTTGACTAGTCTGTCATCAGTTGCCCAGGACATAGCAAGTCAGTCTGAAATCTGAAAAATAAAGCACAGCCTATCAAATAGTATATTTTCTTCCATTTTCAGATTCTCTGGAGGGTCTTGAGAATAAATTGGGTGGGCACATGTCGTTAAATGGACTCAGCTTGTATGTGTGCTGGTGTGCCCTGTATTATTTTCAGAAGAAATAAAGAAAATGTTTAGGTGCCACATTTGGTGAGGCAACATATTAAGCATGTCCATATACATTAACTTATTCAAGCTTCATAAGAAATCAGTAAGGCATTATTTTCATATTTTATGGATATAGAAAAAAGTTAACTCAAGTCATATTACAAGTAAATGGTAGAATAGGGATATGAACCTAGACTGGTTTCTGTCAAAACCCATGCCTCTTGCAATATATGTAGCAAGCTGTGTGTTCATGGTTATTTACACCAGGAAGAGAGGTATCTGGAGATGTGGCCAGCATATCTTCAGCCCTTGTGCCTGTCTTATTTCTCAATCTTTAGTTTATTGTTCATCATCAGAAAATGCCATCTCCCCTGACACTTTGACATTTGACAGCCCGTCTTCTGCCCCTTACATTTTCTGGTTACTTCAGACTTTAACTCAAGGAAGAAAGGAATGTTTAATAGTGTCACGCATGGGTGCATACCCAGTCGCTCAGTCATTTCGAACTCTTTGTGACCCCATGGATGGTAGCCTTCCAGGCTCCTCTCTCCATGGAATTTTGCAGGCAAGAATGATGGAGTGGATTTCCATGTCTTCCTCCAGGGGATCATCCTGACCCAGGGATCGAACCTGAATCTCTTGCATCTCTTGCATTGGCAGGCAGATTTTTTACCACTGAGCCACTTGAGAACCCCTCAATAGTGTCATAATGTCAGATAACAGAACTTAGATTCACTGTAGGCTCTCCCCTTTTTAAAGGCATGAATTTGGATAAATGATCAAGCTCCTCAGGACTCAGTTCCCTTATATGTATAATAAGTAGATTGGATGAGTCTAAGTTTGCTCCCTGCTTAGTTAATGTTTAACCCTAACTGTGAGTTCATGAAATTTTCACATTAGGGTGTAAATATTATTTAAACTCTCATTCAAGGAAACTAAAAGTAAAAACTCTCATTGAGGAAAGTGAGGCTCTGGGAGACTGAGTAAATTGTACAAGGGCCCAGAACTAATAGGTGGTTGATCTTAAATTTGAATCAACCTTTTTCTTAATTTTTAAATGTAAATTTTATTTTTTAACTGGAGTATAATTACTTTTACAATGTTGTGTCAGTTTCTGCTGTACAATGAAGTGAATCAGCTATGCATGTGGGAGTGATCAGTCAGTAAGCCAAGCCCAGCTCTTTGGCAGGCTACAGAGCCCACCAAGCCCCTTTTTCCATGGGATTCTCCAGGCAAGAATACTGGAGTGGGTTGCCATGCCCTCCTCCAGGGGATCTTCCCCACCCAGGGATGGAACCTGCATCTGTTATGTCTCCTGCATTGGCAGGCAGGTTCTTTACCACTAGCACCACCTGGGAAGCCCAAATCAGCTATATGTATACATATATCTGTGCTTCCTCGGTGGCTCAGATAGTAAAGAATCTGCCTGCAGTGCAGGAGACCAGGATTCAATCTCTGGGTGGGGAAGATCCCCCGGAGAAGGCAAAGGGAACCAACTCCAGTAGTCTTGCCTGGGAAATCCCATGGACAGAGGAACCTGCCTGCTACACTCCATAGGGTCACCAAGAGTCAGACACCACTGAGCAACTAACACACATACATATATCCCCTCCCTCTTGAACCTCCCTCCAAAACCCCACCCCATCCCACCAAACTAGCTCATCACAGAGCACCAAGCTGAACTCCCTGTGTTATACAGCAGGTTCCCACCAGCTACCTATTTTGTACACGGTCCTGTATATATGGGGGCTTCCTTGGTGGTTCAGACGGAAAGCATCTGCCTGTAATGCAGGGGACCCGGGCTTGATCCCTGGGTCAGGAATGTCCTCTGGAGGAGGGAATGGCTACCCACTCCAGTATTCTTGCCTGGAGAATTCCACGGACAGAGGAACCTGGCAGACTACGGTCCTTGGAGTCGCAAAGAGTCAGACATGACTGAGCAATTAACTCTCAGCGCATGTATGTCAGCCTAATCTCCCAGTTAGTCCCGCCCTCCCCTTCCCCTCCACACCCACATGTCTTGTTTTCTACGTCTGCATCTCTCAAGTCAAATCTTAACAGAGCACACAAATTCTTCATGAGCTTGGCCTGTCTACCTCTCTAGACCTAACTCTCACACTCTGCTTTATATTCTAGTAGCTGATGCGTGAGTAGATGCTCTGAGCAAATCATGGACAGGATGTACACAGAATTTAACTTGTCTTCCACCTCTCTGGGCCCTTGCTGACATTCATAGATTTCCTCTGCAGTGCATCTTTACTTCCTCTCACCACTGGGCTAATTCCTATTTGTTCCACCACAGTTTAGTTCATGTATCTTCTCTCTTACAGAAGTTTTTTTCAAATATTCTGGTTGGGGTAAATGCCCTCCTTCCTTGCTCTCACAGCGCAGCATGCAAACTTTCATCTTCAAATTGACTGCATTAAAAAAAAAAACTATATATGAGTTATTCTGCTTCCTCCATAAGCTTTTGGCAAGAATGCACCTTGTCCTGGTCATCTTTGTGCTCAATAAATATTTCTTGAACTCAACTGAATGGAGTGATGCCAATCACTGGACTTTGCCCTTGCATTTCTGAGTTATTTTCGGAATATGATTATATTTACACTTTCACATTATGGATGGGGAAATGAAGCCTATGTAACTGAGAACAGAACCTCAAAATTCTGCTCATGATCAGGCTTCTAAGAAGAGTAATTATGTGCACATTTTCCTAATGCCTTCACTTCCCTTTCACAGCTCTGTTCTCTCCAATCTACCATAACTCTAGCTGTCCTGGCTAAGATCTCAATGTGACCCCATTGCAAAATTCTCCCCTTACTTGACTTCCTGTGTGATCACTTTCTCTATCTGAAATTCTCTTTTTCTTGGCTTCGGTAATACACAACTTAGTGTAACACGCACACAGTCCACTGTCTTTTCTACCCCATCATGGCAAACTTTTTCATTCACCTTGGGTAGAGCTTCCTCCTCTGCTTAGCAACTGGAGCTTTTCAAAGATCAGTCTTGGAGCCTGTTTCTTTCTTACCTCACATTCTTTTCCCATGAGCTCTCATTAACTTCCACAGCTTATAAATAATACTGTTCATTCACCATGACTTGGAGCTTGCATTCTCCAACACAGATCTCCCTTCTGAGCTACAAAACTGTACGTACATTTACTTGCTATCTCCTCTTGGTTACCTGTCTTACATTTTATCCCGTAAATCTATTCTTCATTTAATATTTTCAGTCTTCCCATCGTCCATGCTTCAAGTTGCTCATGACAGAAATGCTGATATTACCTTTGACTATTATCTCCTTGATAAGCATCTTGTACCTTCCAGATGAATCTTGAATCTGGTTACGTCTCCATGTACCCACAGCTACTCCTCTGTCTCAACTGTCATCATCTTTTGCCTAAACTACAGCAGTAGCCTCCCCAACTGGACCTTTACTCTCATGCACATCTGCCATAATCATGTTTTTCTCATCTCTTCTAATTCTTTTTACTTATAGACACCTAGAGTTGTCTTTTAAAAATAAAATTTTAATCATAGCCTATTTCTAAACTTTATAGTATTTACCATTTATCTTAGGATAAAATAGAAAATCCTTGAGATAGTTTATAAAGCACTGTACAATCTGGCTCTCATCTTTCCATTTCTCAAAAAAGCTCCATTTTGGTTCTAATCACAATCATAACTATCTCATTATTCATGTATCCCTGTGTTCATTTTTATTTTTAAATTATTTCCTTCCACTCTAGAAGGTAAATTCTGAGATCAGTGTCCATGTTTGTGCTGCTGTTTAGCAAATCACAGAAACCCAGAACATTCTTGGTGTGCTGAAGACAGACAAAAAATATGTACTGAATAAATGAAGGAATAAAATAATTAATGAAACTTTATTGTGCATTGAGAATAGGTCATCTTTTAGGGTTGGAGAAGGAAATGGCAACTCACTCCAGTGTTCTTGCCTGGAGAATCCCAGGGATGAGGGGAGCCTGGTGAGCTGCTGTCTATGGGGTCGCACAGTCAGACACGACTGAAGCGACTTAGCAGCAGCAGCAGCAGCAGCATCCTTTAGGGAAATTCTCCCAGTTCAAGAATCCTTAAAAAGTCTTATTTTTAAGCATTAAACCCAGCCACATCATATCTCAAGATACTCACTTTTCTACCATTTGTTTATTCATATGTAACATTCAACTATGTGCCAAACACAGAGGTAATAGAGTAGAAGGACAGCAAGGTACAGTGAGAAGAAAAGAAGAGAAAGGTTAAGTGAAACTGGTTGTTTTAATGCTCAGAACAAATAGTTACTAATTTGAATATCAGTGTCCTGGGATATTTCTCTGACATTTGAAAGACGATTGCTGTGGCCACTGCTTGAAGAAGGTGGGTCTGCCCAACTGTTTATGTGTGTGTTCCATGATGTTTGGGTTATGCTGCTTTCTCAGTCTGCATATGCTGTTAGGGGCATTGATACTGCTGCTGAATGTTAGTCTATTTTTTCTGTGATGACTTAACGAAGCTAATCCAATCCTTTTGGGAAACTGTGGTCATGTTTCTCTTTTTCTTCAGCTTTTTTTCTTTTTTAAATGATGTAAGCTTTGGTCTAAAATTGTAAGGAATCTGATTGGTATTTTTTTAGGCCAGTTGTTTCCTCATGCCCGAGGCAGTGTGGCCTTGTGGAATTTGGCTTAAATATGGAGTATTTGTGTTTCCTTACTTGCTCAGTCATGTCCGACTCTTTGCGCCCAATTGAATGTAGCCCACCAGGCTTGTCGCTACATAGAATTTTGCAGGCAAGAATACTGGAGTGATTGCCATTTCCTCCTCCAGGAGATCTTCCCAACCAGGGACTGAACCCGAGTCTCCTGTGTCTCCTGCATTGTAGTCAGACTCTTTCACCTGCTGAGCCATCAGGGAATCCCCCCTACAAAAAAACAGCCAATATAAGTAGTGGACTAAATTCCATGTTGGTCATTATTCATCCAATCATCACTGATCTTTCTTCATTATGAGTAATCCTAAGCAGGAGATTGCATGATTAGCTCATATCACCGTGAGTCAGCATTTTCAGTGAGTGTATACTGTTGAACTATTGAAAGAAAGAGAATGCCCAGGGTGGTGATAAGAGTTGGGATAAAATCAAGGCATACATATCTTACTAAAAATCTTTCTGTCAAAAATGTGAGAACTGTCAGGAATTCACAGGACTCTGTTCTTATTTGTACACGATTGTTTCTTCTCCCCGAAGAGATATCCCAATACATGGGTCTTCAAATTAGTAGATATGAAAATGGTAGGTGAGAAAAAGTACTGGGGTTATGTGTTTACCTATAATTTCATTTATTTTTATTACTAAATCTTTCGCTCCCAGGAAATCAGCACAGTTTTCTCCTGTATGTATGAAAATTTATGATTTTTGCACAGCACTAGTGTTTTTTTATACTGAGAACATCAAGTGAGAAGTTGACTCTCTTGAGCTTCCATAAATATTGTGGGTTTTTGTAGGTTGAACAAAATGTGTAGCATTAAAGTATTGTAAATCCCTAGGCTGAAATCTAAGGCAAAGGTCAAATCCCTTTTTTTTTTTTTTTTTGCTGACTCTGTGTATTTCTATTTAAACACAATGCTGATCCTGCCCAGGATGTTCATTTAAATGCTTCTTGATATTAACATTTTTACTTAAGTTTTATTTAACCCATTAGAAGAGTTGCTGAGGGGAGGGTATTAGGATACCATAGCAGTATAAGATATTTTAAATCTTTTTCAGAATCCCTATTTAGTATTACTTAAATGAGAAAACAAACATGATAACTAAAATATTCAGTGACTGAAATGGTCTACATTTAATTACATCTTCTAGACAAATTCAAAGTGCTGCTGTTCTTTGAGCTTAAGCCTGCATTATTGAAATCTTTGTAAAATAAAAATTTCCCTTTTCCTATATTGGGTGGGTAATTTCAAGCACAGCTAAGCTCCTGAAGTCATCCTAAAACCCCTGACCCCTGTTCTATGTCATGTGCGTGTGTGTGAATGGATCCCCACGCTACTCTTTCTGCCTCCCTCAGGCTGACCTGAGAACTCCAGGTGTGCAAAACCACGTTTCATAGAAAGAAAAACTATGTTTTTATTTTATTTCTTTACATTTTCCAGTGTCTATTTTGACAGCTTATCCACAGTGGGTGGGGGGAAAGCGCAGCTCCCAAGGTTGGCCCAGGAGCAGCTGCCACAAATCTTTTTCTCTCTTGCCCTTCCGTGGCACTTGTGCCAAAACAACTCTAGATAAAAGGCATTTTTAGTATCTAATGTATTTTTCCCTGGTGGTTAAGGAATGAAAATTTAGAAAGGAGACACCACTGGAGGAGACCGTCACTGCTGAAAGGGCTGAGCAGGGAAGGTTCTGAGGAACCTGAAATGGTGCAGCTGGGAGGACCCCATGGACAGAGTTCCAAGTGGAAACAGTTCTCTCAGGCTGAGAAACTCCCAAGGTGAGGGAAAGGAGGAGAACCGGTCCAGGGAAGAGAAAGGGATTAACTGGAAAGCTTGACCTGATACTCTGAGTCTTCCTGGGGAAGACACTTCCTGTGAGGAGATGGTCATCAGAAGTGAGGAATATGGCTGAGGAGATGGCAGGGAACAGCTGCAGCTCAAAGGCTGAGTGCTGATGGAGAAAGAAAAGTAGAAGACAAAGAGGATGCTAAGGGCCTTGCAGTGGGTAGCAGGACGCCATGACTTAGTAATAATCGCTCATAAGCAGGAGAGGCACCATAGTTCACATTTAAGAAAAAGAATATAAAATGCCCACTACAGAGTATGTATAAAAATAAGTAGAATGAAGAAAAAAGTCACAGCAAATGATAACTTACTTTTGCTATATGACAAAAACACAACGTGAGAACCTGCTGCCAGGGCTTCTCTTAAGGCTTGGAAAAAACCCTTGCAAGAGAAGCGATTAAAGCTTAAAACTTCACTAGATTTATGGAAAATCCATGTCTGGTCATAAAGGGTATAAATGCCACTAGAGCAAAGATCTGGCCAGCCCACTCTCAGACAGCATCTCAAAGAAATTTTCATCAAAGCAGACGTTGGATCCCTTTACAATACTGCCTCAAACTGTTCAAAATAAACTCAGAGCAGCTCTAATTTCTAAATTTTTACAAGACTCAAGTAAGAACATGTATATGAAAGCACTTTAAAAACTTGTAAATTACTCCCCAAATGCTAAGTGCTTTTTTTTCTGAACAATCTCAGTTATTTACCAAATTTATCTAAGACTTCAGAGAACCTATTTATTTTTACCCTATATAAACTCCTTATAAGTTTATTTTATAGTTACTATGTAGTCTTTCATTTTTTCCTAGAACATTGTTCTTTCAGCTTCTATGTTCCATATTTGAGAAAATAATATTGTTTTCAGTTCAGTTCAGTCGCTCAGTCATGTCTGACTCTTTGCAACCCCATGAATCACAGCACACCAGGCCTCCCTGTCCATCACCAACTCCCGGAGTTCACTCAGACTCACGTCCATTGAGTCCGTGATGCCATCCAGCTATCTCATCCTCTGTTGTCCCCTTCTCCTCCTGCCCCCAATCCCTCCCAGCATCAGGGTCTTTTCCAGTGAGTCAACTCTTCACATGAGGTGACCAAAGTACTGGAGTTTCAGCTTGAGCATCATTGTTTCCAAAGAACACTCAGGGCTGATCTCCTTTAGGATGGACTGGTTGGATCTCCTTGCAGTTCAAGGGACTCTCAAGACTCTTTAGTCACTCTTAAAAAATGATTTTCCATCAGCTTTCATTTTTCTAGACTGAGGTTCTAATCTTTGCTTTCACCTTCTATCGGTAACTCCTTAATTCTCTTGAAAATGTACAGTTCTCATCTTTGTAGTTTTCCAAGATTGATTCTTGTGTTTTTAAGTACTTGGCCAGAACTGAAGCCAGTGTAGAATGGAAAAAAGCATTATAGTTTTAGAAATTGTACGTGTGTGTGTGTTTCCAATTTCCTTGATATATATACCTAGGATTTGCTCAGCCATTGGTGAAATTAGGCAGATTTTTTTTTCTCAGTTGGATATATCCTTTTGACTCCCATTTAGTAGTAGTTGGGATCATAGGAGAAATTTGATCAGAATAACCCAAGATACAGAGGACATTTGGAAGAATAGGCAAGGACATTCAAAGTACTAGGGAGAATTGATGCACAAGGGAAACAAAAGTTGATAGAAGTGGGACTACAGTCTGAAAGAAGCACTTGAGAGCCCATAGCTGGGAAATTCAGGTCACAGAACACCAGGAGCACTGGTTAATTGACAAGATAAGAAGTTATGGTCCTAGAGAAAAAGCAGGAAGTTATGACACCAGGTTGATATAGTGGAGGTGGAGCTGTACCCTGTAATTAGGTCCAAAGATTTTTCATTTGATGAGTGGCCGGTGTGCGACTGATGTCAGGATGATCAACTAGACGGATCATGTGAAGTAGAGATTAGAGGAGTAGTTCCCACCCCTGTTTGCACATCACAACAACCTGCAGAGTTTTAAAACACATCGGTGGCCTCGTCCCAAGGGCCAGTTGAATCAGAGTCTGGGGGTGGACCTAGGCACTGGCAGGCTTTGGCAAATTATCAGTTGATTCTTACATACATTCAGAATTGAAAGCTGGAATGGAGCAGCGGTTCTAAACTGAAGTTTTTATGTTTTCTAAGTTTTTCTAAGTTTTCTAGGTTTTTGTAATTCTACTGGTCGAGGTAATCTCATGCCTTTTGGAACATTTTGGGGTGAGAGCTAGGCCTCACGAGGTTTTTTTTTTTTTAATTCCCTAAGTGTTTCCAAAGTTTAGGAAACTGGAATAGAGGCATTGTGCCCTGTGATCCACCATGCATCATCACTAGAGTGAAAGGATATTTTGTGACAGCCCTTGTATCCCTGGTGGCTCAGAGTTAAAGCGTCTGCCTCCAATGCGGGAGACCTGGGTTCGATCCCTGGGTCGGGAAGATCCCCTGGAGAAGGAAATGGCAATCCACTCCAGTATTCTTGCCTGGAGAATCCCATGGATGGAGAAGCCTAGTAGGTTACAGTCCACGGGGTGGCAAAGAGTCGGACACGACTGAGCGACTTCACCTTCACCTTGTATGCTAAAATCATACTTTCAGCCTTAATGTTTCAGACACAGAAAGGAATCCAGATACTGCTGTTTGTCTTGGTTCTGATGCTTTAGCGCATCCATATAATTTAACAAAATTAGAATAAAATGATTTTTGAAAACCGGAGAAGTGACTTTTATGTATGAGAAATAAGAGGCCCAGAAAGGACAGAAGAATTGCTTGTTATCACTTGGGTAGTTAAAGACAGAGTGGGATCCCCTGACTCAATTCTTTTCCAGTCTTCTTCCACAATGCTGGCTATATTAAAGCTCTTAGTTTTGAAATGACAAACACTAGACGTGATATGATTTAATTTCTAAAATCTACAAAGTACTTGGACAGGGTCAGTGTCAACTTGTCCTCAAAATGCTAGAACATTATGAAGTATCCTTGAAGCATGAAAAAAAACTCATTTAAAGCCAAGTAAATTAAACCATTAAAAAAACACACTAATATACAACATGACATTTGTAAACTTGCTTTTTGGCATTTGTAAACTTGCTGGTGTGAGAATTCTTCACACCAAAGAGAAAGCCCTTGGGCAGCTATTCTGTTTTATTTAGGAAAACTGTAGTTGGAGGGACTTTAGACCTGGGAAAACACTTGGGTTTCCTGAGGCCACATTCTAAGATGTAAAAGGAAGTTTTGCAATTGGTACCTAGACCCTCAATCATGTGGTTCTCATGTGTTTTCATATCCTCTGAGTTGGTTAGTCTAAGTCCTGAACTAACCCAACACTGAAGAAATGAAACAAATTCAGGTTTCTTGAGGGATAAAGTTAATGGCATATGATTATATTCTGGTTATTGAAACGTGCTACTTCCCTGTGTATTCACAGACTCAAGTCCCAGTATATGATCTTTGCAGAAAAATGTAGGGGGCACTTCCCACCTCACAGGGTGATTATCCTGTCATTGGGGTTTTATCTCAAGCTATTTCCTGTCTAAGGTCTTTGCCAGGGCTGTGGTGATCAAGACTAGAGCTGACTTGAAGAAGGCATAGTGAATAGATTAGATCACAAAGCCAGGGTTCAGGAAGGTCTCCATGGGCTAAATGAATGACCACAATCAAAGCCGATGTAATTCAGTGGCGAGAGAAGAACACAAGTCCTTTCTTGGACATGGTTCACAGTACAGAGGGTAAGAGTACTCTCTCACTTACAGCATTTGAAGGGCTATTATTGAAGAGGGTTTCTAATCTTGAGGTTCACAGACCATTATATGCCTTCAGAGGGCTCCTTGTCAGCCTTTTTGTGTATGGCTGTAGTCTACTTTTTTTTTTTCCAGAGGTGGGTCTATATAGTTCATTAAATTCTCAAAATAAAAACAAATAAACAGACTTAATACTTATAATTGGAAAAAATAAAAAGAAGTCACAGACAGATTTTTTTTTTCAATATGAGAAAAGACATTTCTCAGTGAAAGCTGTCCAAGATGGAATGTGCTAACATGGGAGGTTTCAAATTTCCAGACCTCTTGGCCAGAGTATCATAGAGGAGATTTAAGCAACAGATGAGTAGTCGAAATCTGCTTTTTGCATTTCTACAAAACAAACAATGTTGTACATGGAAAGAATGCTTGATTTCAACTAATGTGAATGCTGGTGGAATTAGGGAGTCTCAGGGTCAAGGCCCTCAACCACAGAGGCTGTGCAGGAATTGTAAGGGGGTGCCTCTTCTTGGCAGATTCTGGGTCACAGATTGCTAGACCAAAAGTCACCCTTGTGGTTTTGTTTTGACTTTGGGTCTAAAGGGAGGACTCACTCTATGATGAGTTCCTTCATGATATCTCATAGACAAATAACCCACAAATTTTTGTAGAGAAGTAGGTTGAGAAAGAGTAGAAGTGGGTAGAGAAATAAAACCACTTTTGTACAGTGGTTAAGAGCCGGGACTGTAAATGTCCCTCCTGCCTGCATATTTGCTGGCCAATGTGTGATGCTGGAGCAGTCAGGTAGCTTCTCTGTGCTTTGGTTTTTCACATGTGGAATGAAAATGTCAGTAGTACCTACGTTATAGGTTTTAGAATCAAAGAAACACAAAAAGTCACGAAAAGAATGAAAAACCCTGATAATAAAAAATTGGCTATATGATTGTTGTCATTTCTAGCTACTGGTGGAAGATGCTTGAATTCTACTACAAACTCATTTATCCACTGTGTGGTGTGAGGAAAATTCCTTACCTCTCTGATTTTATGTTTGCCAGCCATAAAATGGTGTCCACGCTTACAACAGACAAATTAAATACTGCCCTTAAGAATTAAGAGATTCAAAGGATTCTGACCGATCTTTGTTTTGAGGTTTTTTGTTTACTTTGCTGCACTGGGTCTTGGTTGAGGCACGTGGGATCTTTCCCCCTCGTCGTGGCTTGTGTGAACTTTAGTTGTGGCATGTGGGATCTAGTTCCCTGACCAGGAATTGAACCTGGGCCCCTGCTTTGGGAGCACAGAGTCATAGCCACTGGACTGCCAGGGAAGTCCCTCTGAAAGATCTTTCTTAGGAAGCAGAGTTCGACAATAATTTTTAATGTTTAGGTTTGTATTAGTGTTTTAATTCTTAATTTTGAGGCAATGCTCTAGATTAGGGTTTTAAATCATCAGCAAGATATACTGGTCTGCCTTATCACCAAGCTTTGTTAGAGCCTCACCTATGTTTTGAATCTGCTGTCTGTAGAACTCCACCCAAAACTTTTAATATGATACACTTGAGAGAGATTTTTTGTGTGTATCTTTTTTGAGATTACTACATCTTTTGAGGTTACTGCTTCAACTAACCTAACAGCGTCACAGTAATTCCTGATTTGGCCCCCAGCCAGCGCTAGGATTCCCAGAGCCAGAGAAGAACTCTGCTTCCCAAGCACTCAGTCCTTGGACGCCTCCTAACAGATGACAGACTCCTCTCCTGGGATGTTTTCACAACAGAGAGCAACCCAGCCAATTGGCGAGGGAGGTTGGTCATGCTTTGCAGTCTATTTATAAAGTTTTATTTTTGTCTTAAAATGAGGCCTTGCGTATATGTATTTAATGTGTAAGAATGCATAATCTTTAATTAATAACTGATGGAGCTTCATATGAAAGGTAATGGGTTTTTGCTTTTAAATCTAGCTTCAAAAGCTGCAATCTAGCTTCAAATGATGCATGTGAGCAAATGTGCGTCAGGACAGGCCATTGCTTTGGCCTCTACTCCTTGAGGTTTGTGGTAATTGGCTAGACCAATGTGTGCATTTGCTAAGTCAGTCATTTTCTTTATAACGTAAATTAGTACCACATCCAAACATTTAAGAGGCGTAAAAGAACTGCTTTTAAGTACTTTTCATTATAGATAACCACTAACATGCTCATTATAATTTTTTTCTCAGCAGCTCATTTATTAGCCTAGCAAGAAATCCAGTTACCAACATTGAATTAGAAATTGAAGAACTGTAATGAGAGAAGGGAAGTAATCAAGGCTATCATGTTTTTTAGCTTGAACAGTTTCTCAAAGAGTTGAAAATACTAAGAGTGACATCAATCGTCAACTTAAAGCAAGGCAAATGATCTCGAGAGGCTTTTCTTGGCTCTTGATGTCAAAAGATGTTACCAGTACTAGTCAGTTGTCACCAGAGAAGTCAGTGATGAGTTTGAAGTGACTGAAGAATTACCGTCCATGACTTCTCTGTGTGGAACAAATACAGCTTAAAATGCTTTCAAGGATGTGCTCATTATAATTCACTCTTAATTATTTATCACATCTCTTCTTGAGAGGAATCAGAGACTTCTGATTGACAAGAAGGCCAATCTTCAAATCTTCAACTCTGAGTTCTTGGCATTCTTTGAAAAGAATGGTTTTTATTAGATACTTATCTTCAGCCCAGGCTTCAGTTTTCCACCCATTCTTCCATCTGCCAGTCCTGCTTGGCTGCTCTTTTAATATATTACTCATGTGAAATAGTTAAGAGCTAGTCTATGCTGATTTGCAGATGTCAGATTTTCTTCAGGCTGTTTATCTCCTTCTGAAGTGTCTGGGAAATCTGCTTTCTAGCTGTTCTGTTGAGTTAAAAGTGAAACAATCAGGAAGGAGACAGTCTCTCACATGACTTGCCTTCATGACTAGAAAACATTTCTGGGACAACCAGCCACAGTCACTCCAGTCTGGAGCCATACAAGGAAGCATGCAGAGTCCTGAACCCCATCTCTTCTCTCTCAACTCACAAGCTCACTGAGCCTTGGCTTCCTCTATATATATATAGAACATTCCTTCTGAGAAGGGCTCCGTAGCTTAGAATTTTGTTCTTTGAACCTTTCCTTTCCCAAAGTGAACGACCTGTTTAGAGAGCATTTCTACAACATCTTACATTCAAGAGCAAAGGAACAAAAGATCACAAATATTTTTCAGTGTTGAAGTAATTTGAATTTAGGACTGAAGTCCAGTCTTCTGATCACTATGAAGTCGGGGAGAATGAGCCCCTCCCCTTTTCCTGTGCTCTTGAAAGTCTAGCCATACAGGTCCTCTAAGACATCACCACAGCTCTCAGGGGATTGTATCCCCAGGCTTTTGCCTGCCCTGGCTGGCCTCTGTCACACATGGGAAGGATCTTCAAGACCTTTTCTTTAGGACCCAACTCGGCACCACCTCCCCATAAAACAGTCCTGTACACTGACCTCACCAAGTTGCGGCTGCTGCTCCCCTCAGCTCTGCGCACTGTGTACTCTTCTTGTAAAGTCATCTGACTTCATGCAGGTTCTTGACCCTGACTGGACCCTTCAGATGTCGGTTCCTCCAGCGCAGGGTGCCTTTTGGGATTATCACACCCAGCATAGTGCCCAAATAGCTATATACATTTGCAGCACAAATAAATCTGTAGCACTGAGAGAATTCTAAACATAGGACCATTTTATCAGAGATAAACAGAATTAATGAAGATTCCAGAATTACAAATTTGGAGAGATCAGTGCTAGCCAATTACTCTGAAATAGATGGAAGAGAAAGATTGTTAAAGAGTCGGACATGACTGAGCGACTGAACTGAACTGAACTGATAGTAAAAATCTTAAACTATTATGTACATCAACAAATAACATGTCAAAATTAATGCAAAATGTAAATAGTAAAGTTTTTTTTTTTTTAAGAAGATGTTGTTTCTAACTTTTAAGTAGAGAAAATATCTCACACTAGGCTTTAAAAATGCTGCCTGATGGTAAGTCTTCATTTTAACTCAGCTATGTGGCAGGAGCTGTCAAGGCTTTTGAGAACTGTTCCTTTTGAAATACTACCTCTGATCTGATATTAAAGAAGCATTTTAGACTGACATTGGTGAAATGCTTTTGTTTTCAGGAATTTCATAGGAATAAGAACAATATATACTTTAAATGGTAGAAGTAAGATAAACATAAGGTTATATTAATACACTAAGTAATTATGATCAAGGCTGATTAGAATTATTATTAAATAATAATACTTAAACCAATAAAATTTAAAACAAGAAAACATTTAAATAGGAATGCAATTTTATTACCTTTGACCCTTGTACAACTTGGGGTTGGAAGCGCCAAGCGCTCCCATATTTTCAACTCTGCACAGTTGAAAACCCGAGTATAACTTGGCCCTTTATATAAGTGGTTCCTCCATATCAATGGTTGGATATCTGCAGATACTACCAACCATGAATTATGTAGTATTTACTATGGTATTACTGTAGCATTTACTGTTGAAAAATATCCACATATAAGTAAACACTTACAATTCAAATTCTTGTTGTTCAACGGTCAACTGTACTTTCAAATAGAGACAGGACCTGGATCTAGGTTAACATGCATTCTAGTGGCGGTTATTTTTAAGGAATAAAGAAGAATGGTCAGCAAATCCATAGTTAGACAATGTGGCACTGATTCATCTCACCATAGAAATGTTTCCATTGGCATATATTCATTCTAAACTTCAGCACAATTTGTCATTCCAGTAAACAGAAGTTTTGAAATTGTGTTTACTCTTCTTGCTTCTTGAAAGATGTGCAAAATGAAAGTTTACAAGTAGGTCACTTCTAAACCACACCAAATTTTCAGTAAAAGACAAGACTGAACTAAAGAGAAATTGAACATTTTAAAAGTTGAATGTGTATGGTGGGGGAGAGGTACTCAAAAACATTATTTACTGTTTCATTTACAAATGCAAGTCAATTTAAAATGATTTTTAATCCATATATAAATAGAGATGGGCATGTTAGGATATGGAATTTTAATTCCAAAAGAAAACATTCAAAATTGCAAGTTCTGACGAGTGACTCAGCAAATCACAAAGTCTTTCCACGTTGTCAGCATTTCTGTCACAGGATTCTTTGTTTTGCAGTTCTCGGGAGTGATCTCTGAGACTTGTGACAGCCTTGAGAACCTGGCACATTGACCTGAGACAATGTGAAATAAAAATGAAATATTCTCCAATCATGTGATGCTTGGACTAAAAATAACACATGTGCATTTTTCATTTCTGAATTCAGTAGATGGCACAACGTGGGTCGAGTTTGAGAAAAATAGGTGAGGGGGAAGGAAAGGAAAGGAAAGTGAAGTATTCTCTGAGAGAAGGAAAAGTAACTGAGGGTGGAGAGGGTAAAGATATAAAGAAGCTTTTATTTTGTCTCACAGTTTGGTTTTGAAACCCTTGCTCTATCTTGAGTGTAGTTTATTTTGGAGAGTACAACCTCTCCCGGCTCAAATCTGGCTAGTCTGGTTTCCCATCTTCAATGTTATTCTATTAGAAAGAGGGGTTGATTTTAAGAGACATGGTGGGCAGGAAACTTGCTGATCTGAGACCTGTTGGGAAAATTAAGGAATTTATGGTGAGTCCACCCTCCCTCTAAGAACTTAGTGCTTCCAGATATTCTTTCCTTTCTTTCTTTTTTTAAAAGTTTCATTTCTTTTTCTTCATTGGGATGGTCCCAATTATTTTCAAACCTTCTGCAACTCTTTATCCTACTTGTCTCTCATTCTAGGTATATGACTTTAACTCTTAAGTCACAGGTACAATAAAGCCCATTGATTTCCCTTTCCTGTCCTTCCAGCACGAATAACTTCGCCCACCACCCCCTCTGCTCTTTCTGTCTCCCTAAGGGAATCCTTTGTCTCCTTTTATGACTTCGTTCAGTTGGTTATTGTTGGCTCTTTTAGAGGCATAAAGGACTTACAGAATCACCCCTTGTTTCTGCCCCTGCCTCAAACTATAGTCATCCCTTGGTATCTGTGGGGGATTTGTTCCAAGATCCTCCTAAGATGCACAGATCCGCAGATGCTCAAGTCCCTTATCTAACATATAACCTAACACACGTACTCCTGTATGCTTTAAATCATCTCTTGAACACTTATAATACCTAATACAATGTAAATGCTGTGTAAGTAGTTTCAGTGTGCAGCAAATTCAGTTTTGTTTTCTGTAACTTTCTGGAATTCTTTCCCAATATTTTCTATCCAAGTTTGATAGAATCCACACATGAGGAGCTCCCAAATATGGAGGGCCAGTTGTTCTGCTTTATCTTCTTCCTTTTGACACCAAAATGTATGTAAGATTTGTCTATATTTTCCTCTCTTTGACTTCCTGATCTCTCTTTGCAAATTGACTTCTATCACCAAAAATCCTGAGAAAATATGCTATTTAGGATTGCTAATAACTGTATTACTGACAAGTCCAGAACCTGTTTCCAGGCCTTACCTTCCTTGACGCTGTCGCAGGTACGCTGTTGGGCATTTGTTCTTGATTTCTACAGTGTTACCTTTTCTTAGTCCTCTTCTTACCTGTTGTTTGGCCGCTTCTCAATTTCTCTCATTCTTTCTGTTTACTCACCCAGGATTAATTTGGAATTGTTTATTCACATTCATGTTCTCTCCCTGAGATAGTCGTTTCATGCATTCCCAATGCATGAACAATTACCAACAATTATCAACAATTACCACTGTGCCATCAACTGCCAATATCAACATTATTTCTCCTACATTGCCTCTTCTTTTGACTTCATTTAGGCATTAGTGACAGTAGCATTGACCTCTATATGACTATAGACAATTTATATAAGTTCCTGAACTTCTGTTTTTTTCCCAGCTATAAAATGTTGTATAAGAATAAATTTATTGTCATGTTCTAGGGATAACAAAGGTCAATGAATATTATTTTTTATTATTTATGCTTTGTTGAATGAGTTGAAGGTGAGAAACAATTTATATATTAGCTAGTTATGTAGCTATCTTTGTAAGCTTCTTGAGACAAGCATCTGTGTCTTATTATAATGTGCACAGCCAGGCATGTCTGCTTGGCACAGATGTGTTGTGGAGGAAGTTGAAATAGAAGATGTCAAAGAGGGGAAACACCATATCTGCTTACAGATGAACTACTATTGTGGAATAAATAGAAAGTATGACCGCCCGTGACAAACATGATGATTAGCAAAAATGAGGAAACAGAACTAGTCTCAAACTAAGCAATTCAAAATACTGAGTTTAGTTCCATATCAGTTCAGTCACTCAGTCATACCCGACTCTTTGCAACCCCATGGACTACAGCATGCCAGGCTTCCCTGTCCATCACCAGCTCCCAGAGCTTAAATGGATCACCATTTAAATACCAGCATATTCCAAATAAGAATACATTGCCTTGCATCTTGTCTTGGTGAATCAGTGTTTTCTTTATTTTTTTAATTTAAATTTATTTATTTTAATTGGAGGCTAATTACTTTACAATATTGTATTGGTTTTGCCATACATCAACATGAATATGCCACAGATGTACATGTGTTCCCCATCATGAATCCCCCTCCCACCTCCCTCCCCATACCATCATTCTGGGTCATCCCAGTGCACCAGCCCCAAGCATCCTGTATCCTACATCGAACCGAGACTGGCTATTCATTTCTTATGTGATATTATCATGTTTCAATGCCATTCTCCCAAATCATCCCACCCTCTCCCTCTTCCACAGAGTCCGAAAGACTGTTCTACACATCTGTGTCTCTTTCGCTGTCTCGCATACAAGGTTATCTTACCATCTTTCTAAATTCCATATATATGTGTTAGCATACTGTAATGGTGTTTTTCTTTCTGGCTTACTTCACTCTGTATAATCGGCTCCAGTTTAATCCACCTCATTAGAACTGATTCAAATGTATTCTTTTTAATGGCTGAGTAATATTCCATTGTGTATATGTACCACAGCTTTCTTACCCATTCATCTGCTGATGGACATCTAGGTTGCTTCCATGTCCTGGCTATTATAAACAGTGCTGCGATAAACACTGGGGTACACGTGTCTCTTTCATTTCTGATTTCCTCGGTGTGTATGCCCAGCAGTGGGATTGCTGGACCATAAGGCATTTCTATTTGCAATTTTTTAAGGAATCTCCACACTGTTCTCCATAGTGGCTATATTAATTTGCATTCCCACCAACAGTGTAAGAGGGTTCCCTTTTCTCTACACCCTCTCCAGCATTTATTGCTTGTTGACTTTTGGATCGCAGCCATTCTGACTGGTGTGAAATGGTACCTCATTGTGGTTTTGATTTGCATTTCTCTGATAATGAGTGATGTGGAGCATTTTTTCATGTGCTTGTTACCCATCTGTATGTCTTCTTTGGAGAAATGTCTATTTAGTTCTTTGGCCCATTTTTTGATTGGGTCGTTTAGTGTTTTCTTTAAATTTATGCATTTAAAAGTATTAATAGGTAGCGAATTGTGTATTATTCATCATATAAGTAGTACAGACTGAACTATGTTGAAGATATGCTTTTCTCAGTGTTTTGTTACACTGCACCTCAAGCATTATAAAAATTAATTTATTCATTGATTTAACAAATCTCTTTTGCATATTTCTCTGTGACAGGCTTCCCTGGTGGCTCAGATGGTAAAGTATTTGCCTGCAATGCAGGAGACCCAGGTTTGATCCCTGGGTTGGGAAGATCCCCTGGAGAAGGAGGTGACAACCCACTCCACTATTCTTGCCTGGAAAATCCCATGGTCGGAGAAGCCTGGTAGGTTATAGTCCACGGGGTCACAAAGAGTCAGACAGACTGAGCGGCTTCACTTCACTGTGCCAGGCACAGATGTATGATGGTATAGAATATTACAATACACAGATGCTTGCCTCAAGAAGCTTAAAAAGATAGCTACATAATGAGACAGAACATGTGATAGACATGTGCAACAGGTAAGAATGGAGATCATTTCACTCAAAACAATAAGCAGAGCAACCCATGACTGGAGCTTGCCTTCCTTGGCCAAATGGCAGTAACAACTCAGGAAGGCTGATGAGTTACCTATCCCAGACAGCTCTCTCTCTGGGTCAGTATCTCAAAAGAGCCTATGGCTTCTGTGGAAACAATATACAGACTCCTCAAAAAATTAAGAACAGTACTACCATATGGTCTGACTATTCCACTTCTGGATATTTATCTAAAGAATGTAAAAATGGTCATTTGAAAAAATACATACACCCCTATGTTCATCTCAGCATTCTTTATAATAACTCAGATATGGAAAAAACCTAAGTGCCCACCAATGGATGATAGAAGAAAGAATTGTTGTTGTTTAGTCACTGAGTCATGTCCAACTCTTTTGTGACCCCAGGGACAGTAGCCTGCCAGGCTGTTCTGTCCATGGGATTCCCCAGGCAAGAATACCTGAGTGAGTTTCCATTTTCTTCTTCAGAGGATCTTCCCCACCCAGGGATGGAACCTGCCTCTCCTGCACTGACAGGTAGATGCTTTTTTTTTTTAATTAATTTTTATTTTTTAGTTTGTTTTGCTTTACAATACTGTATTCGTTTTGCTATACATTGACATGAATCAGCCACAAGTGTACATGAACTCCCAATCCCAACCCCCTCTTCCCCCCTCCCGCCCCACACCATCTCTCTGGATTATCCCCATGCATCAGTCCCAAGCATCCTGCATCCTGCATCAAACCTAGACTGGCGATTCGTTTCACTTATGATATCATACATGTTACACTGCCACTCTGCCAACTCATCCCACCCTCTCCCTCTCCCACAGAGTCCAAAAGGCCGTTCTATACATCTGTGTCTCTTTTGCTGTCTTGCGTACAGGTTTATCATTACCATCATTCTATATTCCATAAATATGTGTAAGTATACTGTATTGGTGTTTTTCTTTCTGGCTTACTTCACTCTGTATAATCGGCTCCAGCGTCATCCACCTCATTAGAACTGATTCAAATGTATTCTTTTTAATGGCTGAGTAATACTCCATTGTGTATATGTACCACAGCTTTCTTATCCATTCATCTGCTGATGGACATCTAAGTTGACAGAAATATAGATCAATGGAACAAAATAGAAAGCCCAGAGATAAATCCACACCTATGGACACCTTATCTTCGACAAAGGAGGCAAGAATATACAGTGGATTAAAGACAGTCTCTTTAACAAGTGGTGCCGGGAAAATTGGTCAACTACTTGTAAAAGAATGAAACTAGGACACTTTCTAACACCATACACAAAAATAAACTCAAAATGGATTAAAGATCTAAACGTAAGAACAGAAACTATAAAACTTCTAGAGGAGAACATAGGCAAAACACTCTCTGACATAAATCACAGCAGGATCCTCTATGATCCACCTCCCAGAACACTGGAAATAAAAGCAAAAATAAACAAATGGGACCTAATTAAAATTAAAAGCTTCTGCACAACAAAGGAAACTATAAGCAAGGTGAAAAGACAGCCTTCAGAATGGGAGAAAATAATAGCAAATGAAGCAACTGACAAACAACTAATCTCAAAAATATACAAGCAGCTTATGCAGCTCAATTCCAGGAAAATAAATGACCCAATCAAAAAATGGGCCAAAGAACTAAATAGACATTTCTCCAAAGAAGACATACGGATGGCTAACAAACACATGAAAGGATGCTCAACATCACTCATTATCAGAGAAATGCAAATCAAAACCACAATGAGGTACCATTTCACGCCAGTCAGAATGGCTGCGATCCAAAAGTCTACAAGCAATAAATGCTGGAGAGGGTGTAGAGAAAAGGGAACCCTCTTACACTGTTGGTGGGAATGCAAACTAGTACAGCCACTATGGAGAACAGTGTGGAGATTCCTTAAAAAACTGGAAATAGAACTGCCTTATGACCCAGCAATCCCACTGCTGGGCATCCACACCGAGGAAACCAGAATTGAAAGAGACACGTGTACCCCAATGTTCTCGCAACACTATTTATAATAGCCAGGACATGACAGGTAGATTCTTCACCACTGAGACACCAGGAAAGCCCCAGGATAAAAAAATAGTGGAATATGTATACAACAGAATAACACTGGCCATAAAAAGAGAGAAATCTTGCCATTTTCAACAACATGGATGAAGGTGAAAGTTTCATGGTAAATGAAACAAGTCAGAGAAAGATGAATATCATGTGATTTAACTTATATGTGGACTATAACAAGCAAACAGCAAAATAAATGAATAAACCAAACCAGATAAACATGTAGATAATGAGAACAGAGCAACGATTACTAGAGAAGAAGGGCCAGGGAAAAGGGCAAAAGGAGTAAAAGGGGGTCAACTGTTTGGTGTTGGATATAAGCTAGTTTTTTGCATGGTGAACACACTGCTTACAGAAGTAGAAATATAATGTTATACACGTGAAACTTGTATGATGGCATAAGCCAATGCTATCTCAAATTAAAAAAATCTGTGGCTCAACTCAAGACTAGAATCTGCCATATTTTCTTCCTCCTTACCAGCAACACTTCTCCTTTCTGTATCTTGTTCCCACAGGACTGACCTCTCTACCAAACCATTCCCACCCCACACCTAATTGCACTGCTGAGTCTTGATGTAGGCATGTCCCAGGATCTCAGAAGCCTGGAGAGTTTTCCGGCCTGATTTGATTTCAGGTCTCAAGTCACTCTTTGAATAGTTGAAGACATTGAATAGGATGAAAGTATTTGCTTGGGCAGTTGTCTTGATTAATGATAAAACTATTTGAAAGAGAATCTGGATTTTAGATATTAGAGGCTGATATGGTTATTATTTCTTTCATTCTTAAAAAGTTTAAGAATAAAATGGTATTTTCAAATGTTTGATTAAATGAATCTATTAATTAAGTGTAATAAATTCAAGAAAAACAACGGTGATCTCTTCAACAGGCATTGAACCTTCTGGAATAGTTGAAACATATAGAAATCTGACTTTAAAAAGAGTCAGCACTCCTTGTATTCTGGCAGGACTTACTGTTGAACTGAACCTTGTCTTATGAGGGAAGATCCAATCTTTACTTCCTTCTCAAAGGAACTGACTACAGTGTTTCTATTTTGGTAAAATACATAAACAGGTTTCAAAGAGAGCAAAAAAAGCAAAGCATAGCATGGTTGGTGATTTAACAAAAATGGGGATGGCTGTGGTCAGGGGAAAAACAATTCAGATCTATTTATTAGTACCACTTCCACTGACTCTCAAAGATCCTGCTTTTAAAGTGGTCTGAAGAAGGAAAATTAGGCTGTTTTTGAAAATGCACTCGATTTGAAGCTTACGGTAGAATCGCAGCAAAAGTGACTGATAAGGAGTACTGAGGTCATGCTCCAGTATTTGGTCAGACATTACCTTTCAGATAACCTTCTCTGGAATTTGAAGTTTCTGTACTTCGGACTACACACAGTCATAGTCAATATTTTCAAGAATAAAGGATGAGATGGCTTTTCAAGTACCTTTCTTTGAAGCCTGAATGCTTAGTCTGTGAACATGATGTTGTATTTGCTGTCTGAGTTTTTTTCTCCCCCCTCATTTTAGGAAATTAATCTACCAAGGCAGCCCCATTTTACTTCTCACTATCAAAATAGCTAAACCTCAACTGTGGGACTGTGAGATATAGGGATATGGGATGAGGCAACATCAGCAGCGTAGGCTTCCCATATTCACAAGAGTGTGAAAATAACTAATATAACAATCTAAGTGCACTGCATTTGAAGAGATTTATTGGAAAATTAGTTCAATGGTTCATTCATTCAATAAATATGAATTGACCATTTACTATGTTGACACAGCCTCTGACCTCACAAAGTTTGTAGTCTAATGGTAGAGACCATCAAGTAAACAGACATAACCAGGAAACACTTTGGAAAAGCAAAACAAACGTAATTTTAATTCCCATCATATTATGATACTGTATAGCTCCCTACCATGCATATACACGGATAGACCATATGATCCAAACTTGGGCTAAGGAGATGTTGTTATAAGGATGAATAAAGCTGGGGGCTAAACGGTGTCAGACAAAAGCACAAATAAGTGCGAATCCCAGTAAGAGCATTCGAGGAACCGAAACAAGTTCAGCATGACTGAAGTGAGAAAGGAAGTGGTAAAAGATGAGGATGGAGAAGTTGGCAGAAGCTAGATTATGTAAGGCCAGATAAGCACTGTTACCATGAGTTTGGTGTATTTGACAAATTGAAAGGAGAGCACTATGGATGGAACCATCTAAGTGCTATAGTTAAAATTAGTTAATAGTTAAAGTCAGTTAATAGTTTAAATTAGCTAGTTAATAGTTAAAATTATAGTATAAATTAAAATTTTCAGTATAAGCAGTGACCACTTTGAACATTAGAATTCAATAAATTGATCCAGCTTGGGGAACCATGAAATAGCTAAGAATGTTCTTATGATCTGATTTGGATTAGTGTCTCGGGTGAGTAAAAAAAATGAAATGGAATTTAGGTGTTTGTTCAAGTTGTCTTCATCCTGAATCGGATATAGAGAAGTGATGGACTCCACACAGCAGCCCCTGGGTGGACATTCCTGAATATTCGAGGGCTTATTTGCAACAAGAGCAGGCTCAGTCTCTGGTTCCAAAAAGAGCAGGAGAAAGTCTGTGAAGCAGCTCTGGGTATTCTCCTCTCTCCCTTACTAGGGACACCTCTCTGGAGGCAGAGGAATGAGCATTCGTTTAAGAGGCTCTGAGTGTGACCCCTGAAAGAGCTGTAGGCCCCACAATGGGGTGGAAGGCAGGGTAAGAGGCCTGTGCAGCACCACACAAGGTAGTTATTATTTAACCCATGTGGGGCAGAGGCATCCAGAGAGCTAGTCTGTAGTATGTACCTAAGGAAGAGTGCTATGGGTAAAAAAAAAAAAAGGATCCAAAAGTCAAGAAGGAATCTAAGAGTCCAGGAACAAGATGAAGAGGAGTTTAAAGTACAGTAGTGAAGGGGTCTTATTCAGTCACTAAGCCGTGTCTGAGTCTTTGGGACCCCATGGGCTGCTGCACAACAGGCTCCCTGTCCTTCACCATCACCCGGAATTTGCTCAGACTCATTAGATGGTTGGATGGCATCACCAACTCAATGCACCGGAGTCTGAGCAAATGCCGGGAGGTGGTGAAGGACAGGGAAGCCTGGCATGCTAGAGCCCATGGGGTCACAAAGAGCCAGACACGGCTTAGCGACTGCACAACAGCAATGACGCGTCCACTGAGTCGGTGATGCCATCCAAGCTTCTCATCCTCTGTTGCCCCTTCTCCCCCTGCCCTCAATCTTTCCCAGCATCAGGATCTTTTCCAATGAGTCAACTCTTCACATCCGTGGCCAGAGGATTGGAGCTGGGGTCCAGGTCTGGGCTTTTTGCATTGAGCAGAGTAATGATGCTTGGCTTCTCCTTTCTTGGGCATTGATTGTATCTGCCTAAATCAGTCAGTCTCAGTCAACACAGGGTCATGGTAGACATGTACAAAAGTGAGAGCACTGCTAACACTGCTAAAAGGATAGTCTTCACTGGTCACCTGCAAGAACAATCATCAAGAAAATTCGTAGTAAACCAGAGAAGTGTCTATGATCACACATCTGGAACTAACAGAGAAACCAAGGAAAGCTACAGCTGAGAGCTCCGAGAGGAGATGGCCCCTGGAAGGGCCAGGCTGGGAGGCCACATGGCTTGGTGGCCTCTCTCCAGCTTTCTCTGAAATTCCAGTGGAAGTCACTTTTGATAGAGAAGAGAGGGGTAGAGATGGAAGTAAACTGGGACAAAGAGACCGCCAGCTTGGACCAGCTGGTACACAGTGATAGTGTATCCTGGGCTTCCAGCAGCGGCTAAGAGAAAAGATGGTTACCTAGGCCTTTGCTTATACCCAAGCAGAAAATACATCTACATAAAAGCCATTCCTTCTGTTTAGGACCAAAAACAATTTGAAGGAATTTCCGGCAGAGTGGCCTTTTTTTGTTTTTAATGCCTACCTATATAATGCCTAGTTATATAATACCTACCTATATAATACCTGTATAATGCCTAGTTATACGTAGTGATTGAATTTAGATACAGGAAACCAGTTTTTCTTAAATCAAGAGAACTTATGAGTTTGTTAAAATAGGGAACTAAAGATCCCTGAGTCTTAAGTTTTAAAATGAATGGAAACACAAATATATTAAGTAATCCTGCATGTGTCCCTTTGCCAGTTTTATTTCCTTAGAGTATATTGTTTATCTTTTTGGAAAAAGAATTAAAATAAATAACATTTAAGTAGTATTATAATGATGTTATTAAATTGCTAGAATTAAATGAACTTCAGTTGGCTGAGATCTTTGATAAAATTTTAATAAGTACAACCTTTAAGACAAATTATATTGAAAGTAAACAGGTGTGAGGAAGAGAAAAATATCTCTAGTTAGGTAAAAGTAGTAAATGAGAACAAAGCTTAGATCTGAGTTTCTAGGTAGGGCAGAAATAAATCATGTTAGATTCTATATTTCTCATGATCTAATATAATTATATTTTTGTATTCAAAGGGACATTTCATTTTCTCCAGTACTCTGAGAAAAATTTGTCACAGAAATTAGTACATAGGAGACATTTAATAATATGGTAAACAGTGCATTCAATTCATAGTTTGAGGAGATGCAGAAACAGTCTTCAGATGGTTATTTCTTATAATAAACCTTTCTAAAAGAGAAAGGAAAATGTTAAGCTGTGCTGTGAAAGTATGTCTGTGTTGTGCTCAGTTGATGGGTTGTGCCCGACTCTTTGCGACCCCACAGTGTGTAGCCCACCAGCCTCCTCTCTGTCCGAGGAATTTTCCAGGCAAGAATACCACAGTGGGTTACCATTCCTACTTCAAGGGATCCTCCCAACCCAAGGAGGAACCCGTGTCTCTTGTGTCTCCTGCATTGGCAGTTGGATTCTTTATTGCCACCTGGGGAGCCCCATATCTGTGTTAGAGTAAGTTAAAAATGCATTTTTAAAAAATGTGATCTGATTGCAGCAGTGATAAGCTGTTGAGAAGCTAGGGTAATGAGTACTCCCTCAGGATTCAGAGGAGCTTGTGAGACAAGAGCAGAGAAGAGGTTCAAAACCAAACCTACTCCAAAACTGCAAGATTCTGAGTTATAAATGGATAGGAGTTCCTCAAATAGTCACCACATGGCTAAGAAGCAAGGTCAAAAATTTTTAGGCTAATTACAGAGCTTTTGCAAACTCCCACCCAGATGGAGGTTCCTGCTTGCATTTTCATAGAAGTGGATTCTAAAAAAAAAAAAAAAAGTTTGGGAAAAATTAATAGTAGTGGTTTTTGCACAGTAAATTGGCTGCTGATGTTATTTGAAGAGAATATAAACTGCTCATTGGCTATCTGAATAAAACCTACTTGAACTATCATTTTCCAACCATCCTATTGACTCAGCTGTCTTAACCTCCATATGGCAAAGTGTGTGCTCACTAATATTTACTGCTCATCACCATTTTGCTTAGAGGAGTACCTCACAAAGAAAAGAAACTCATGTTGGTAAAACACTGTGGTAAAGACTTTTTTGGACTTCCCTGCTGTCTCAGAAGGAAAGAATCCATCTGCCAATGCAGAAGACACATGAGATGAGAGTTCAATCCCTGGATCAGGAAGATCCCCTGGAGAAGGAAATGGAAACCCACTCCAATATTCTTGCTGAGAAATTTCATGGACAGAAGAGCCTGGTGAACTGCAGTCCACAGGGTCCTAAAGAGTCAGACACAACTTAGCGACTAAACAACAACAAAGACTTTTTTATTTGAAATTAATTGAGCTATTAAAGCTATAGATTTATATGCAGTTGTTAAGAGGTAATACAGAGAGATCCTGTTTATACATTTCCCAGTTTCTCTTTGTGATAACATTTTGCACACTCTAGTGTATCATCACAACCAGGATCAGGATAAAATCCACTGATTTTATTGAGATGTCCTCAGTGTTACTTGTACTCACTTGTGTGTGTGCATGTGTGTTTAGTTGTATACAATTTTATCACATGTAGGTTTTCTTGTATCTGTCACCAGTCATCATACTGGACAAGTACCTTTCCCATTGCCCTTTAATAACCATATCCCTCTTCTCCCCTCTATACCTCTCACCCTATACCTCACCCCTGGCAACCACTAATCCATTCTGCATTTCCAAATTTTGTCATTTAAAAAATATTATGTAAATGGAATCATGTATGATGTAACCTTTAGGACTGATGTGTTTCACTCAGCATGATTCTCTGAAGGTCCCTCTAAGTTATTGCAAATATCAGTGAAAGTGAAAGTGTTAGTCACTCAGTCGTGTCTAACTCTTTGCAACCCCCTGGACTGTAGCCGGCCAGATTCCTCTGTCCATGGAATTCTCTGGGCAAGAATACTGGAGTGGGTTGCCATTCCTTTCTCCAGGGGATCTTCCCAACCCAGGGATCGAACCTGGGTCTCCTGCATTGCAGGCACACAGACTCTTTACTGTTTGAGCCACCAGGGAAGCCCCTTGCAGATATCAATAGTTCATTTATGTTTATTGTTTAGTGGCGTCCCATGGTAGGGACGTACCACAGTTTGTGTTAAAAGACATCTGGGCTGTTTTAACTTTTTGGCTCTTACAAATAAAGCTGCAATGAAATTCATGTACAGCATTTGGTGTGGGCCTATGTTTTAATTTCTCTAGGATAAATGCCCAAGAATGTATTTACCAGGTTGAATAGTATTGTTTGCTTAGTTATATAAGAAACTGCCAGCTGTTTTCCAGGGCAGCTATACCTTTTCACTCTCTACCAGCAAGGTATGTGTGATCTAACTTCCTGCACATCCTTACTAGCATTTGGCTGTTACAAATTTTATTTTAGCTGTTCTGATAGGTATAGTGATATTTCATGGTCATTTTAACCTGCATTTATCTGATAGCTAATGATGTTCAATATCCTTTAATGTGCCTGTTTACCATCCATATAGCCTCATCAGTGAAACATCTGTTCACATCTTCTGTCATGCTTTGTATTTTAAAGTGTACAGCTTTCTAACTTCAGTTGTTTTTAAATTGGAAAATACATTGATGCCATATATGAGTTATTTGTCATTGTTTCATTTCAAACAGATGGCAAATATGTCCTACAGACATAATCCTTTTATTTGTACTCAAGAGTCGCCTGAGTACACAGCAAAAGAGAAATAGCTTCCAGAACATTCTAAAAAATATTTTTTTTAAATTTTGATCAATTATTGGTGATCCTAAGAAATTCTAACTGGGTTTCCCTGGTGGCTTAGATAGTGAAGAATATGCCTACAATGCAGGAGACCAAGGTTTGATCCCTGGGTCAGGAAGATCCACTAGAGAAAGAAATGGCTACCCATTCCAGTATTCTTGCCTGGAGCATTCAATGTTCAGAGAAGCCTGGAGGGCTACAGTCCACGGGGTCACCAACAGTCAGACACATACAGAGTGTTTCTAATTATTTCAGTTAAAGGGTTACTAAATTAGATCAGTAATGGAAAATAAACTTACTTTTTGACAAAAATACATTTCGGTTGTAGAATATACTACACTGCCCATTGATATCTAGGTTTAGCTAGAAGAAAGCTTCCAAAAAGAAGCAGCTGGATCTAGAAGATGTTAAACCTGTGTTTGGGGGCCAGACTCAACAGGCTTGCAAGACAAGTGCCGATTGCCAACCTGTGGTGCGCGGTTTACTATCAGTGAGTGGCAGAGGAGAACTGCCAGTGGCAAGAGGTACTGGAATCTCATCTTGAGCAACCTCAGCACAGCCCAGCATAACACCAGTGGCTGGGTGCTCAGTAGAAGTTGCTCTGCTGTGAGAGGATGAGGGGTGAGGAGTGATGACCGGGGTACAGAAGATAGTGACATCTCCCCTAAGCACTGGGGCCATACCTGTCTAGGGCCTAACATAGAGGAGACGCTTCCAATCCAGTGAAGACAGAGATGGATTAAATGGACTCACAAGAGGTGTTAGGAAGGAACAGGACATGGCTTTAAATAATTGTCTGGGAAAAGAAGTCTGAATGAAAGGAAAGCCCACACTTATATTGAGAAATATTACATCTTTTTTTCTTCCTTCTTCCAGTAACATATCATTGAAAGTTTCTTTTAGAAATCATAAACGCTAGTTGGGACTTGTTGATAGTGGGTAGTGAGGAAATGAATAACCCATTTATTTACTTATTTTGGAGACTATATTTATTAGACTGTCCATCCTTCTCTTCAAATACTCTCTAAGGACCAACAACATCCCAAATTTAAGGGAGAAAGAAATTCTAACTAATAGAGTGAGCTGATGATTTGAGGGATGGACAAAAATCCCCTTATTTTCCCTATCTCCCCCCTCAGCTATCACACTCTTTTACTCGTAGTTTTCATAACCAAATGTCTTAAACAACTTAGTCCCATTTCTTTATTTCCTCTCACTCTTTGGCTGACATTTGTTTCCATCTCGCCTCCAGTATAGTTCTCGCTGACTTAATGCCCTCCATGTCACTAAACCAATGAGCATTTTTTCAGTATTCACCTTTCGAGACCACTCAGCAGCAACTTTCCCCCTTCTGACTCTAAATGCCCCTGTTATCTTTCTACCTCTTGTTTTTAGACTTCTCTTCCTCTATTGAGACATTAAAAGTTGGAGCCCCTCAAGGCTTATTCCTCAACCTTTTCTCTTAATCTACATCCACAGATATGGGATGGTACCCAGACCTCTTTTGACACTGGCAAATTCTCTCCATTGAATCAAACTTGCCATGTTAATCAAACTTACTGTTTTTCACTTTTGCCTCTCAGCCCAACAATTCACTCCACAGTGTTATCTCAGGAAAGTAATATTGTCACGTCTCTGCTCTCAGACACAGACTGGCTCCTGCTTATTTCTTGGACTGCCTCCAGTTCCAAGCTCCTTCAACACAGCCTCCTTTCAGCTGTTTCTGTCTCAAAGTCTTTGCTAAAACGTTTCTCTCTGCTACGATCCTCTCCATTCGGCCCCCAACTTCATCTCATTGTTGCTGTCATGTATTAGCCCAAATGTTACTTCCCCAGGAAAGCTTTCTGACAAGACCAAAATAAGTCCGCATTTCATATGCTTCAGAGCCACCTGAACTCTTAAAGGCTTTTCACTATTTCAGTGTATTTAGGTAATTAGTTGATGAGTTGTATCTCTCTTACTGGACTCTAAGTTCCAGAAGAGCAGATGCCTTGGCTCTTAGCCCTCTCTGTATCTCCAGAGCCTACTACAGAGTACGAATGAAGAAACCAACTCATCCTGGTCATTCAGGAATGTGAAAATTTCCCCCATGGCTCCCAGGTCCACAGACTGAGGCTTCCTTGCACAGCCAAGGGCATGCGGATCCTGGGGTTAATACACTGGCCAGGTAAGTCAGCATGAATTGTAACTGTCTCATGCTTAATTGTGCCAGGTTCAGCTTCTAATGCTCTTCTTTTCTGATTATTTAAATAATTCCCGGAGGCTCTGCTCAGCTAGGAAGTTGTCTCAGATTTTATTTTTCAAATGTTTTAAATTGACATTTGTAAAGCATTTTATAATTTGTAAAATATGTATATTTCCATTATGGCATTTGAATGCCCAGCCATCCTAAGAAGTAGCATATTATGTATTCTTCATGTCAGATGTTGAAAAATGAGGTTTAGAGGTATTAAGGGACTATCCCAAGGGACTGAGCAGGGACTTCATTCCAGATTTTGCAATGCCAAGTTCTGTCTTTTCCCAGCACTAGTAATTGCTGTTGGCTTCTCTTCACTTAGTCAAGTCTGAATTTGAATTTTTGTGGTTAACAAAACCACAAGAATGAGGTAGCTTTCATCACAGTTACATATATACAAAATATACCACAACAGACACACACACATACACACACATTCCTAATTTAGGAGAATACTTCCAGCTGTATCAGTCTTTCTTATACTTGAAGAGAGATATTTGATTTACAAAGACTTTAGATGTTCATTTCAGAATTCAAGTTTTGTTAGTCTTACATAGCCTATTAGCTACTACTGAAAAATGAAAAATATGAAAAAAAAAAAAAAGAATTGCAGTGCAGAAAATTAAGCTCTTTGATTTTGGTTTACTAAGATTTTTTTAAAACTTGATATCTTTTTTTAAAATATAAGTTTATTTATTTAAATTGGAGGCTAATTACTTTACAATATTTATTGATTTTGCCATACATCAACATGAATCTGCCACAGGTGTACACGTGTTCCCCATCCTGAACCCCCCTCCCACCTCCCACCCCATACCATCCCTCTGGGTCATCCCAGTGCACCAGCCCCAAGCATCCTGTATCATGCATTGAAACTGGACTGTCGATTCATTTCATATATGATATTATACATGTTTCAATGCCATTCTCCCAAATCATCCCACCCTCTCCCTCTCCCACAGAGTCCAAAAGACTGTATACATCTGTGTCTCTTTTGTTGTCTCACATACAGGATTATCATTACCATCTTTCTAAATTCCATATATATGTGTTAGTATACTGTATTGGTGTTTTTCTTTCTGGCTTACTTCACTCTGTATAATCGGCTCCAGTTTCATCCACCTCATTAGAACTGATTCAAATGTGTTCTTTTTAATGTCTGAGTAATACTCCATTGTGTATATGTACCACTGCTTTCTTATCCATTCATCTGCTGATGGACATCTAGGTTGCTTCCATGTCCTGGCTATTATAAACAGTGCTGCGATGAACATTGGAGTACACTTGGTACCCCAAACATTGGTGTCTCTTTCAATTCTGGTTTCCTCAGTGTGTATGCCCAGCGGTGGGATTGCTGGGTCATAAGGCAGTTCTATTTCCAGTTTTTTAAGGAATCTCCACACTGTTCTCCATAGTGGCTGTACTAGTTTGCATTCCCACCAACAGTGTAAGAGGGCTCCCTTTTCTCCACACCCTCTCCAGCATTTATTGCTTATAGACTTTTGGATAGCAGCCATTCTGACTGGTGTGAAATGGTACCTCATTGTGGTTTTGATTTGCATTTCTCTGATAATGAGTGATGTTGAGCATCTTTTCATGTGTTTGTTAGCCATCCGTATGTCTTCTTTGGAGAAATGTCTATTTAGTTCTTTGGCCCATTTTTTGATTGGGTCATTTATTTTTCTGGAGTTGAGCTGCATAAGCTGCTTGTATATTTTTGAGATTAGTTGTTTGTCAGTTGCTTCATTTATATTATTTTCTCCCATTCCGAAGGTTGTCTTTTCACCTTGCTTATAGTTTCCTTTGTTGTGCAGAAGGGGTTTACTAAGATTTTTATCAAGAGTGATTTCCCCTTAAAGCTAGCTTTCTGGTGACAGTTATTATCTAAATTTTGGCTATACAAATATTTCTTTAAAAGTCACATGTAAACTTAGGTCATGCTTCTAAAACCAATATGTTAATATGATTAACACATTCTCTGTGGGGTTACAGGAAGAAAAAAATAAAGATGTTAAAAGGAGCATGCTCAATATACTTGTAAAGTACAGACACTTGTCCAGACAACATCCACTGTATTAATAAGATTCACCCTTAGTTTGAAAATAGTTTCCTTCCTTTTTGATGGCAAAGCACACATGGGAAGCTGGCAGGAGGTGATGGACCTGAGGGCTCCAGCAGTACCAGTCCACACTAAATCTCTCTGAAAGCAGAGGGGATTTATAAAAAAAATAATAATAATAAAAAGGCAGAACAAAAGAACAAACAAAAATCTTCTCAGCTCTTTGGAAAAGAACATGACACTATTTTAAATACAATCACACTAACATAGAACCATTTGATTTCAGAAAAGTTAAACTGGGGAAAAGCATGTCTTAGGATAGAGGAAGCCTGGTAGCTAATTCTGTGTGGCCAATTCTTTTCTAGTTTACATACATCACACCAAATCTTGGATGAAGGCATATCAAAGAGATTTTGCTTACCAGATATCTCAGATGAGGGAACATCAGGCCCTGTGTGAGCTTCAACACTGCTTGCCAAACATTCTGTGCTATTGTGCAACTCAACATATTTTAAAAGATGGAATTTTAAACGATGTGTACTTACTGGCTACAAGATATTTCTTCCTTAAAATATCCTTGAACATTTTAGAATCTCATTTAGATTCTTTCTGAATGAATAGAGAAGAATCAAGCAAAAACCTTTGTATTTTTTGTATGGTTTTTTTCAGACTTTGAAACGTTGATTTCCATGCTCTAAAATAAACAGTAACGCTTTCTGAAATGCATAATGTGATTTCAGATAGATGACTTAAAAATAGATTCACAAAATAAAGATTAATTCATTTACACTAAAATGACATTTATAGACTCCCTAGCATTTTATAATCACAGGAAAATTTGCTGTAACAAAATACATGGATTTGACTTGGTAAGCTGAAAAAAATGATTTCCTGTTTATATCCCGATGACAGTGGAATGCATTACCGAGACGTGACCTGTTAATTCCACATTGAGGATGACTCTCCAGATACGGGTGAAGCGCACAGTGCAAACAGTATAACTGGCATGCCTCAAATAAAAGTTTAAGTGCTTTTAAACTACTAATATTCTGCTGAAAGTCCTTCTCTAATCTAAGCATAAGATTAAGTTTTGTATTACTAAGAAAAGTCAGCAGTCTAAAATTTAGAAAGTTTTTGTGAATAGCAGCAATTGGGAAAAAACTATAAAGAAGTAAGTGGGATGGTTTTAATTCAGAATCATATTAGAAAAGACATTTGTCTCTGTTTTCTGTAAATTCCTTCTAGTCTAAAAACACCTTGTCCTATAGTCAATGGTTTAGAGAAATCATGCTTTTAAATGAGATCTCTAAAAATATAGTCTGTTGTCTGCATGAGAGAGTCTGTAAAGAGAATTTTCATTATAACGAGTCATTATTTTTAAAAGCCCCTATATATTATTTGTAGCTTCCCTGGTGGCTCAGAGGTTAAAGCGTCTGCCTCCAATGTGGGAGACCCGGGTTCGATCCCTGGGTTGGGAAGATCCTCTGGAGAAGGAAATGGCAATCCACTCCAGTATTCTTGCCTGGAGAATCCCATGGACTGAGAAGCCTAGTAGGTTACAGTCCACGGGGTCGCAAAGAGTCGGACACGACTGAGCGACTTCACCACCACCACCATATATTATTTGTGGAATCTGTATACCAAATGCTGAAAATAACTAGTTAAATTCCTTTGTTCCTCATAAATTGCCAAAAAGTTGAGCATGTTTTAAAAAACGTTATAGTGTTTTTTTAATTTCCTCCTAGTTGAAAAATGGTCAAACATTAAGCAAATATCTTCAACTGGGTCAAATATAGTTGAACTTTGTTATTGTTTTTGTTCTTGTTGCTGTCATTTAACATCTCTTGTCATGACTGGCTCCATTGGAGATGCCCAGAAATGGATTCTTACTGAGTGAGATCACATGGTTGGATTGAAAAGTTTGTGTCCCATCTCCAGAGATGACAATGTGTGGCTTTATATGTGATACCAAATAGCAAGAATATAATTGATTCTGTTTGATGGTAACCTGAAGTCTTCTCTGGCAAAACATATTCAGAAGTATGAAGTAATATTTTAAAAGTATATAATTCTTTTTGTTTCAGAATAAGCCTGTGGGATTTAAGCCTGAAGCTTCTATGAGGAGGTAAGCTGCCTTCAAAGATCTTAGCCCTTTTGGTATCGTTTATGTTTTCCAGCAGAGAACTCATACTTGGTACTGCTACAAATTCATATTTGTTAGTTTGACACAATGTGTCCTGGATTTAACTAAGGAAACTGTCCTTTAATGTTAATACTCTTTCCCTTTTTAGAGCATTCACCATCCATTGTAACATCTCAGTCTCAACAAAGTCGATTTATTTTCTAGGGAATTTTCTCTTAGATGGCCACTGTTGATGATGGATTAATCCACTCACATGATCTGTGCTGGACTTCCCTGGTGCCTCAGGTGGTAAAGAATCTGCCTACTGTTCAGNNNNGCCTGCAATGCGGGGGACCAGGGTTTGATCCCTGGGTTGGGAAGTTCTCTTGGAGAAGGGAGTGGCAATTCATTCCAGTCTTCTTGCCTGGAGAATTCCACGGACAGAGGAGCCTGATGGGTTACACTCCACAGGAACACAAAGAGCTGGGCATGACTGAACACTAACACACATGATCTGTGCTAAGGGATATTCTGGCAGGTAAATAATTAGAAAGGTCTTTGACTTCCCTCACATAGGTGCAGACCTTGCCTCTTGGACTGAGAAACCTTTCAGTGAGTCAGAGGAACAGGTTAATTGTACTTAATCTTATGTAAACCAACTACCGGGAAATACTTGCTACTCACTCCATAATCATTCTCTCTGTTTCCCCATCAGCCTCCATATTCCACCCACACAGCAAAGCTCATGGAAGAGAGAACACTCTACTACAGTGTTTCCCTTCCACTCAGCAGGAGAATGTTCGTCTTTACCTTCCACTCAGCAGGAGAATGTTTGTCTTTGTGCAGCAAATATGTCCACTTATAGGCAAACAAACTAATATTCTGAAAAAAAAAAAAAGAGTTGTCTTAATGAACCACTGTTCACACAATAAATTCTGTATTTTCCTTACAAATAGGATGTGATTGACTTATTGATATTGGACTGGACACTAGAATTAATTTGATTTCATTAGTGATAGTGGATTTTCGCAGAGCCGTCCACCTTGCGTGCCTCATTGCTGGTGACCTTATAGGGCAATTTGAGACACACTTGGGTTAGGAATATAAGTGTGACCTGGAGTCTTCAGTCTTGTGCAAGTGTGTTCTTGTTTTTGAGATGATGTAAACTGATAACACAGCAGCAGCAGCAGCACTGTTGCTTTTAGGAAAACCTCATATAACCTCTTACAAATGAACCAGAACAAACCACATCTAACCATATTGTAGGAATGGATGCTGCCTCTCATTGAAGGCACCCAGATAACCCTTCTATCTTCTCCATTTTTAATTTCTTCCCACATTCTTTTACTTCCATTTTGAGAAGTGGCAATTTTAAAGAAGTATTCTAAGTTTCCTTTTTGCTGTTGCCCTAATGCTCCCTACATATCTGCTGCTAACTTGAAATAAAAGCACACGGTTTGTAGAATGACTTACCTTGGCTCACTTATTTAACTACTAGACGAAATACTGTCTGAACTAACTGTTCCCACTTGAATTTTGCCATGTTTTTAGCTTGATTACACACCATTTTTCAGAATAGTTGTTTATTGAAAACAAGAGTACCCTTGAGGACCAGAGGTACTTCAAATACAGTGAGTGAACACTGAGATTGATGCCCAGCAATTCTTTTTGACTCTGCAGCCAGTGGTCATGCTTCCTACTGAAGTTAAGAGAAAGTTTTGTTGCTAGTATCCCACATCAGGAAGACAATTAAATCTTCCAGTACATGTCTCGTCAGTGCTCATTCGATGGAATGGAGGTATAATTGAAAAGGGGGGCATCAACATCATGGTTCCGGTAAATTATAGGCTGAATCATTTTTTTTGGCTTGGAAGGCCAAACACTATTTTCTAAACTGATGCAAGAACATACTTTCCCATAGAAACAAACAGCCTAACATACAAGCAAATGCTTTTAACAGGAAACTGAATACCCTACACAGAGGCTAGGGAAGGCCAAATTAAACCCAACACATGAATAGACAGGATTTATACTGTGTATAGGGAAAATTTCACTTCGGAGATAGGGAGTGAGGAAATGCATTTTATAGGTGAGCAGAGTTGATCAGGATATAGTAATTCCAGATACACTTTGTGGAGAAAATGATAGGAGTGCTTTTTGAAGAGGTGACTGAGCTGTAATTCAGAAGAGCTGGACAACAAAAATAGGAAGGATCACTTTCCAAAGCTGCCATGTCCAAAGATCCAGGTTCAAACTTGAAAAAAAAAATCATTTTACTGACCTTGAACTATTAGCCAAAATGCCATGGCAAAACTGATATGATTCCTTGTTAAGAAACATGGAGTTTCCATGCTTTCTTCCAGTTCTATAATCTGCATTTTTCTTGAAAAGAATTATTTTACTTACATAGCTAAGCATTTTTAATAACTTCCTCTTCTTTTTTTTTAATCAGGGAAGGTACTTCAGGAAGTGGCGCTGTAACAGACACACTATTCACCCATGGTCCTCTAATAGTACAGAAACTATTCTAGGCAATTTTATCCCCAGATCCTGGCAACAGGAACAAGCATGGAAGAACCACAGCACCCTCTAGCCTGCATGCCTTCATAGCCTGAGGCTGGGCTTTCTCCTACTGTAGGAAATCATTGAGCTTTGATAGTGGGAGATATCCTTCACACAATATGTTTTCTTATCATTTGTTTATGTAACTTACAGATTTCAAAAGTGTTGCTCTCTCTTCAAGTTAAAGGAAACAATTTCTCATTTTAGGAAAATGAGTTACACCACCCCCAAGACCTCTATTCCACTTATCCCATCCCTTGGCAGTTTTAATTTTTAAAACCTGATTTGTGGATATTTTGTCCCCACTGAGGGGCTTCCTTGGTGGTTTAGATGGTAAAACGTCTGCCTGCAATGCTGGAAACCTGAGTTCGATCCCTGGGTCGGGAAGATCCCCTGGAGAAGGAAACAGCAACCCACTCCATACTCTTGCCTAGAAAATTCCATGGATGGAGGAGCCTGGTGGGCTACAGTCCATGAGGTCACAAAGAGTAGGACATGACTGAGCAACTTCACTTTCTTTGTCCCCACTGAGGAGAGAAGTTGACAGCAAAACTTCTTGATATATATGAAAACGTCACTGAGCATATTATGGTTATACATTTGGAAAAGTAAATGGACATATATATCATATTTGGTGGAACCACATTGCATTTCTGAAAACTTTAAACTGTGTTTGATCTACAAAAATTGTTTTTTTGTTTGGTTCACCTTGATATCTAAAAGGATAGAGAAACTAGGGAGAAAACCAGGAACTGGAAGACATATGAGAGGCAGGCTTACTTTTCTCCACATATTCTTTGAAATCCCAGGATATTTTTATCATACTCAAAAAATTAATATAGACATTTTAAAATAGAAATACATGTGGTCATAAGTCTCAGATCAGTTCAGTTCAGTCACTCAGTTGTGTTCAGCTCTTTGAGACTCCATGGACTGCAGCGCTGGGCTTCCCTGTCCATCACCAACTCCCAGAGCTTACTCAGACTCATGTCCATCGAGTCAGTGATGTCACCCAACCATCTCATTCTCTGTTGTCCCCTTCTCCCAAGCATCAGGGTCTTTTCCAATGAGTCAGTTCTTCACATCAGGTGGCCATAGTATTGGAGTTTCAGCTTCAGCATCAGTCTTTCCAATGAACACCCAGGACTGATCTCCTTTAGGATGGACTGGTTGGACCTCTTTGCAGTCCAAGGGACTCTCAAGAGTCTTCTCCAACACCACAATTCAAAAGCTTCAGTTCTTTGGTGCTCAGCTTTCTTTATAGTCTAACTCTCACATCCATACATGACCACTGGAAAAACCATAGCCTTGACTAGACGGACCTTTGTTGGCAAAGTGATGTTTCTGCTCTTTAATATGCTGTCTAGCTTGGTCACATCTTTGTCTAGATTGACTTATTTTCTCCTCTTCCCCCACAGTGCCCATGCTCTTCTCTCCTATGCCAGAGGCTGAATTTTTTTTAAATTATTATATGTTTAGGTATACAATATAGTGATTCAAAAATTTTATAGTTACTATAAAATATTTGTTATATTCCTCTCTCTGTACAATATATCCTTGTAGCTTATTTTGTACCTAATAGTTTGTACCTCTTAATTCCCTACTCTTGTATTGCCCTGGGCTTTCCTGATAGCTCAGATAGTAAAGAATCTGACTGCAATGCGGGAGACCTGGGTTAGATCCTTGGGTTGGGAAGATTCCCTGGAGAAGGAAATGACAACCCACTCCAGTATTCTTGCCTGGAGAGTTCCAGGGACAGAGGAGCCTGGCAGGCTCCAGTCCACGAGGTCGCAGTGAATGGGAAACAACTGAGTAGCGAAGCACACGTGTATATTTTGCCCCTCCCTCCTCTCTCCTTACTGGTAACCACCCATTGCTCTCTATGTGTCTGCCTTTTTTTTTTTTTACATTCACTAGCTGTATTTTTTAGATACCAGGTATAAGTAATATTGCACAATATTTGTTTACTAAGCTAGCTGATAATCTATTATTTTCAAACATTTGGGAAATCACTGTTAGCAATGCATCCTAAGGAAGTTTACCACCTGATTACAAATATCAAATTACAAATATCTATATATACACAAGAGTTTTTACCATTTTAGGATGGTGGAAAATTTAAACAACATAGATAGGAGCCTATATAAGTAGAATACAATGCATTCTGCTATTGGAATACGATGTAGGCATTGGTGGTGGGGTTTGCGTTTGGTACGTTTTGTCATTTGTTTCGTCTGATAACCAGACATGATGTACTGGGTGAAAGGAAGTGCTGTATTGGGCCTTTAGCAATACGGTGGTGCGGTGCGTGGTGTACGCGGGAGGATCGAATAGCCCTGTGATTCGGTCTCAGTTTCTCAGTGAAGTTGTACCTCTGGACCGTGAACATCACAAGTGTTTTCTCAGGTGGGAGAGGGTGGCTAGAGTGGGCTGGGGCTGGCTGGAGTATTTCCTTCCCCAGCCAGGTGAGTTAGGTTCTAATAGCACTCCAACATGCTGGGATCTGGTTAATTCTGTTTAACCTGAGGCCCGGCCTTGTTGCGAACGCGCTGACATATTTCAAAATAGGCCCCTTTTCCCCGCTCCTGCTAGAAACAGGAGAGGGTTTTTCTCCATTTACTATGCGAACCTGCTTGAGTTCCTGGAGACGAATTTCACGGTACTGCGGGGGCGCCCTCTGACTGGGCCCCCTGAAGTTTCTAATTCTCAGCGCTGTCCACACTGAGCCTGCAGCAGCGTATCGGTTACAGCCCGCTTTCCGCCCTGCAACCGTTTCCCGAGGGGCTTTCTGGTCTGGTGAGTCACGACTCTGTATTTGCTGTCTGTCTCTCCAGTCTTGGGGGCAGAAGTTTGCAGTGTGTCCTTCCCCTTTTTATGGATCCAAGAAGATTGTGGATTTTCAGTATGTATAGCTTTTTATTTGTTGTTAGGTTGAAAGGGCTATGGCCAAGCTCTTTATTTAAATGCAAAGCAGCAAATGGCTTGAAATTTGTTTCTTGGTAAAGACACTGAGGTTCTTTCTAATGAACATTAAAGATTATTACAGCCATTTGCAACAACATGGATGGGCCTTGAGGGTATTTTACTAAGTGAAGTAACTCAGAGAAATATTGTACTTATGTGAAATCTTTAAAAAAAGATTTTTATTGCTGATGACACATAGCACTGGACCTTTATTTGGGTGCATTATTACTCCCAAATCTAATTTTCCCAGGTCGGTTTGTGCATCTAACTTTTTCAAGGAGATTGAATTTTTCCATTAATTTTAGTCACATATTTATTGTGTATGGTTTTAGTGATTTTTCAGTTTTATTTGGACTGAGGCTTTCTTCTAAGAAAGTCTGCGTATTTCAGTTATCCTTTAACTGCTGTCCTGTTATAATGAAGTGGGGTCCAGACCACACGGAGAGACAGAAGGACGACAGGTGCACGAAAGCAGGTAGATGTGGCCGTGTGAAGCTGAGAGGAGCTGCCTCAAAGCTCCTATTTTAGTGGGGGAGGAAAAGAGCATATGCCTTTGGAGAGAGGAGTGTGTGATGTAGTTCTTTTGGAGAGAGGTGAAGTCATCATATTAGCAAAGTGCCGAAGGATTGTTAGTTAGTGTTAAGTGTTCTTTTGAGATTTGTAGTCATGGATTTTAAGTGACACTAGCTGTGTATTTCCTGTCTCTTATANATAAAGCGTCATCAGGATAGAGTACCTCCACCCCGGGGCCCAGTCTCCTCATGGCCATTAGACATGTTTACACATACAACACACAACCATGAAAGATTGCTGGGGTCCTGTGTGCACACTCTGGGAGAGCCTTGACAAGTAGAATCAACAATTCAGTTCAGTTCAGTTCAGTTCAGTCGCGCAGTCGTGTCCGACTCTTTGCGACCCCATGAATCGCAGCACGCCAGGCCTCCCTGTCCATCACCAACTCCCGGAGTTCACTCAGACTCACGTCCATTGAGTCTGTGATGCCATCCAGCCATCTCATCCTCGGTCGTCCCTTTCTCCTCCTGCCCCCAATCCCTCCCAGCATCAGGGTCTTTTCCAATGAGTCAACTCTTCGCATAAGGTGGCCAAAGTACTGGAGCTTCAGTTTTAGCATGTTACCACCCCATTTATCTGTTCCCTTCAACTCTTAACTTCTTAAAAGAATTTTCTGTAGTCTGAGCTCCATTTTCTCACTTCACATTTTTCCTTAACCCAGTCTAATCAGGTCTCTCTCCCATCATTCCACAGAAACTGTGATTATCCCAGAAACAGTGACCACTACCATGCTGAATTAATAGTTCACAGTCCTCATCTTACTTGACGTTTCAAGGCTTGACCACTTGAAACACTTTCCTCTCTCCAGTGCCTGGACACCATCCATCCCTCTTGCCAATTCCACCCTCATTTAACTGGCTGCTCCTTTGAGATGTCCTTTGCATATGTTTTAAATGTTGTAGATCACATTCTTGGGAATCACTTTACCTACTTTGTCTTTCTTAGGGAATCTCCTTTATTAACAAGGATTTAAATATTATTTATATTTCAGTCACCTCCATAAATAGATTTTCCAGTGTTGGAAAATCCTTGCATTTCTAGATCCACCCTTGGTTTTGATGTAGTGTTTTTTCTTCTACATTAATGAGTGTTGTAGGGTAAGGGAGTTAGAGAAGGTAAGGTTCAGAAAAAGGAGACCGGCACTTTAAAAATGAGGTGAGATATTCACGATGGTGTGATCACTCACCTAGAGCCAGACAGCCTGGAGTGTGAGGTCAAGTGGGCCTCAGGAAGCATCACTACAAACAAAGCTAGTGGAGCTGATGGAATGCCAGTTGAGTTGTTTCAAATCCTGAAAGATGATGCTGTGAAAGTGTGTACTCAGTATGTCAGCAAATTTGGAAAAGTCAGCAGTGGCCACAGGACTGGAAAAGGTCAGTTTGCATTCCAATTCTAAAGAAAGACAATGCCAAAGAATGCTCAAACTACCAAACAATTGCACTCATTTCACTTTCCTGCACTGGAGAAGGAAATGGCATCCCACTCCAGTGTTCTTGCCTGGAGAATCCCGGGGATGGAGGAGCCTGGTGGGCTTCCGTCTATGGGGTCGCACAGAGTCGGACACGACTGAAGAAATTTAGCAGCAGCAGCAGCAGCAGCACTAGTAAAGTAATGCTCAAAATTCTCCAAGCCAGGCTTCAGCAATATGTGAACCGTGAACTCCCTGATGTTCAAGCTGGTTTTAGAAAAGGCAGAGGAACCAGAGATCAAATTGCCAACATCCGCTGGATCATGAAAAAAGCAAGAGAGTTCCAGAAAAACATCTATTTCTGCTTTATTGACTATGCCAAAGCCTTTGACTGTGTGGATCACAGTAAACTGTGGAAAATTCTGAAAGAGATGAGAATACCAGACCACCTGACCTGCCTCTTGAGAAATCTATATGCAAGTCAGGAAGCAACAGTTAGAACTGGACATGGGACAACAGACTGATTCCAAATAGGAAAAGGAGTACGTCAAGGCTGTATATTGTCACCCTGCTTATTTAACTTCTCTGCAGAGTACATCATGAGAAACGCTGGACTGGAAGACGCACCAGCTGAAATCAAGATTGCTGGGAGAAATATCAATAACCTCAGATATGCAGATGACACCACCCTTATGGCAGAAAGTGAAGAGGAACTAAAAGGCCTCTTGATGAAAGTGAAAGGGGAGAGTGAAAAAGTTGGCTTAAAACTCAGCGTTAAAGCTCAATGAAAATGAAGTCATGGCATCTGGTCCCGTCATTTCATGGGAAATAGATGGAGAAACAGTGAAAACAGCGGCTGACTTTATTTTTTTGGGCTCCAAAATCACTGCAGATGGTGATTGCAGCCATGAAATTAAGACACTTATTCCTGGAAGGAAAGTTATGACCAACGTAGACAGTGTATTAAAAAGCAGAGACATTACTTTGCCAGCAAAGGCCCGTCTAGTCAAGGCTATGGTTTTTCCAGTGGTCATGTATGGATGTGCAGTTGGACTGTGAAGGAAGCTGAGTGCTGAAGAATTGATGCTTTTGAACTGTGGTGTTGGAGAAGACTCTTGAGAGTCCCTTGGACTGCAAGGAGATCCAACCAGTCCATCCTAAAGGAGACCAGTCCTGGGTGTTCATTGGAAGGACTGATGCTGAAGCTGAAACTCCAATTCTTTGGCCATCTCATGCGAAGAGTTGACTCATTGGAAAAGACTCTGATGCTGGGAGGGATTGGGGACAGGAGGAGAAGGGGATGACAGAGGTGAGATGGCTGGATGGCATCACCGACTCGATGGACATGAGTTTGAGTGAACTCTGGGAGTTGGTGATGGACAGGGAGGCCTGGCGTGGGTGACAAAGAGTCAGACAAGACTGAGCGAATGAACTGAACTGAACGGAATGAGGTGAGAAGGGGCAGCAGTCAGATTAGTGAGCTGCTGCACTAATCCAAGAAAAGAGTAAGTATATATAGGCATATATGTGGAAATCTATTGTCTTAATGGGGCTTGTTCTTCTCCAAGGTTGTTCAGGTTCGGTTCAGTTCAGTTCAGTCGCTCAGTCGTGTGCGACTCTTTGCGACCCCATGTATTGCAGCACACCAGGCCTCCCTGTCCATCACCAACTCCCGGAGTTCACTCAAACTCGTGTCCATCGAGTCGGTGATGCCATCGAGCCATCTCATCCTCTGTCGTCCCCTTTTCTTCCTGCATCCAATCCCTCCCAGCATCAGAGTGTTTTCCAATGAGTCATCTCTTCGCATGAGGTGGCCAAAGTACTGGAGTTTCAGCTTTACCATCATTCCTTCCAAAGAATACCCAGGACCGATCTCCTTTAGGATGGACTGGTTGGATCTCCTTGCAGTCCAAGGGACTCTCAAGGGTCTTTTACAACACCACAGTTCAAAGCATCAACTTTTCGGCGCTCAGCTTTCTTCACAGTCCAACTCTCACATTCATACATGACCACTGGAAAAACCATAGCCTTGACTAGACGGACCTTAGTCGGCAAAGTAATGTCTCTGCTTTCAATATGCTATCTAGGTTGGTCATAACTTTAGTTATCTCTTAAAAGGCTGGGGTAAAGAATTCTGGAGGTCAGCCAGAGGCTGGGATCAGCTGGGAGCTGGGCATAATCAACCTTAATGTATGCCCATTTTTTTTTCTTCAGGTGAGAGACTCCTTTGTTTTGCATAGAATGGTGGGGAGGATCCGGAGGGGAGTTTTAACTCCAGGCTGTTTTGAGCCTTGTAACTTTCCTTCAGGTGTAGCTTGTGAATATTTTATTTAGGAATTTTGCAACTGTATTTATCAATAAGGTTACCTTAAAAATTTTTTTCCTATTGAAATTAAACTCAAATTTTCAAAATAAGCCCTATTTCATTTTAGTGTCATTTTAACAGTTGTATTTATTGATTGACTTTTGGCTGCACTGGGTCTTCCCCATTGTGTGCAGGCGTTCTCTAGTTGTGACAAGCAGGGACTACTCTCCGCTGTGGTGTGCGGGCTTCTCACTGTGCTGGCTTCTCTTGTTGCTGAGCATGGGCTCTTGAGCACAGTCTCAATAGTTGTGGCACAAGGGCTTAGTTGCTCCTTGGCATGTACGATCTTCTCGGACCAGGGATCGAACCCATGACTCCTGCATTGTCAGGTGGATTCTTTACTACTAAGGCACCAGACAAGTCCCCAGATAAGCCCTATTAAAAAAATTATTCCATATTAAAACTATTAGTTTTAATAGAACTTTTCTTTCTAGAAACAATAAAAGAAACAAAGCATTTAATACAATGTAGTCCTGAACTAGTCTCTGTAAATGAATAAATGTATATTTAACTTCCACTTCCTCCAAGCAGAGGCTGCTTTCTGTTTCTCTGCCTTGGAAACTATGTGAAAAACAATCCATAAGCAATTTTACAGAAGGGCTGCCAAACCATGCTCAAGCCAGTTGGATGTGGACACCTCTTAAAAGAATTTGGGGGAATCTGACCAAAGAATCCAAGTTCTATTTTTAGAACAGATACAAAGGTCAAGTGTTTTCTGCCAAGCAACAATGCCTCCTGAATCAGGCCCACTCTATGCTCACCTCTGCTAAGGTCCCAAATAAATCCTGATGCTTTCACTCCAGAGGAAGTGTTTTCTTTTTAGAGGTCAGTGTTCAGGGAGCTCTTTATGTGACTGAGTGAACACAGGCGCCACGTGGGTGTTTAAGGGTTGGAGTCAAAAGTATTTTCCTAATACCAACTAGAGAGAATACAGCTGTCAGTGGCTCATTTCTGGTTTGTCCTACTTCCATGCATTTGCAGACCTAGGACCACAGACTTTGCTATATCATTATAACAACATCTGATGTCCATACTAACTTATGATTTACATTCTGTGCCTGGAAACAGCCCCTGTATTTAACTATAATTCCTACACAGAATCCACTGTTGCAATGTGTTAAATACATGGTCACAAAACATTAATGATCTGTAGAAGATCATAGTCTTTTAGCCATAGTTATCACGTGTCACATTCACAGCCAGAATCCCCAAGGATTTTTTTTAATTGAACAAAACTAGCAATAATGTAAAAGGTACATACACACACGTCTTACAGAATTGTGCATGGGGAAACTCCATTCGTTAAATGCCACTGAAGGTTTATTTTGTGAAGTTGTTCCTCCAGGTGTTGTGTTTGGAAAATCTATCGCAGTAGGGCATGGCTGTTTATTGAGTGAACAGAAATGAGACCCTTGTTGCAATCAGAAAGTTTGCTAAGTCGCTTCAGTCATGTCCGACTCTGTGTGACCCCACAGACGGTAGCCCATCAAGCTCCCCCGTCCCTGGGGTTCTCCAGGCAGGAACACTGGAGTGGGTTGCCATTTCCTTCTCCAATGCATGAAAGTGAGAAGTAAAAGTGAAGTCGCTCAGTCGTGTCCAACTCTTAGCAACCCCATGGACTGCAGCCTAGAGGCTCCTCCACCCATGGGATTTTCCAGGCAAGAGTACTGGAGTAGGGTGCCATTGCCTTCTCAGAAAGTTTAAGTTCATAAAAAGGACCAGTAGAAACACTTAAGTGTTCTCAGGATGCAGTAAAGTTGGAGTGAAATGTGAAACCAAACCAGCTGCAAAAAGTACATACCAGCCATCTCTTTGATGGCTAGCCTGGTACCCAGATGTGCAAACAGCTTCAGGACACTTAATTTGCTGGCCTCCTCCCATCTAGTGGCATAATCTCATGAAGTGTGAATTTCACAAAAGATTCATACCATTCTGCTAATTAGCTGTAGAGGATGTGCTCATACCCTTCCCAAATATGATCTTTTTAGTCTTGTAAGAGATGCTTACACATTATTCCAACTTGTTGGACGATGGAGGAGGACTGATGGGTGTTCATCCAGGAGGAACCTGGAGAACCTAGATGCTGGGGCATGCCGAGGAGGGAGATGACTTCCCAAAACACAAGCTTTAGGAACAACTTCTGTAGGACTCCACTCCTGATAGTGACTGTAGTATTGCTTGACGCTCTGAAAAATTTGCTCCGCTGAAAGGCACCCTGGATATGGCCCGGGGCCAGTCTGCTGCAGTGTGGGCGGTGGGCTCGGGTCCTCAGCGCGGAGTCGGGGGCCCTGGACTGGAAATGCTGCGGCGCAGGCGGGCGGCGGCGGGCAGCCCCGCGGCTTCAGGGAATCAGCGCTCAGCAGCGCCGCCCGGGTGCCGACAAGTCGCCCCGCAGTGGTGTCGCCAGGTGGCTGGGGACCAGGAGCCGGCGTGACCGGCTGCCGCCCCACTTCGGACTCTTCGATGGGACTGGCAGGCAAGAGGGCTCCAGAGGTGCCTCCAGCACCCGCATACGAGGTGAATTTAATAATTATTGCTAAAATGTAGTGTGATTAATTAGTAGTTGTAAAGTATTATGTGAATATCAAGCAGATAAAATGGTGGAATCAATGAAATCCAGTCTCTGAGATTTAAAGAAAAAGAAACTACAACGTCATTTTATATTTTAATATCTTCCCTCTTAGTTTAAAATTTTGAAACACTTAAAAAATACCAGACCCACAACCCCAAGTGTTTTAAGTGTGCTCAGTTGTGTCCGACTCTTTGTGACCCCATGGACTGTAGCCCGCCAGGCTTCTGTGTCCATGGGATTCTCCAGGCAAGAATACTGGAGCGGTTTGCCACTTCGTACTCCAGGGGATCTTTCTAACCCAGGGATCGAACCCGTGTCTCTTGCATTTCTTGCAATGGCAGGTGGATTCTTTACCAGTAGCGCCACCTGGCGCTTTTGAGGAGCTGATGCTTTTGAACTGTGGTGGTGGAGGACTCTTGAGAGTCCCTTGGACTGCAAGGAGATCCAACCAGTCCATCCTAAAGGAGATCAGTCCTGGGTGTTCATTGAAGGACTGATGTTGAAGCTGAAACTTCAGTACTTTGGCCACATGATGCGAAGAGCTGACTCATTTGAAAAGACCCTGATGCTTGGAAAGATTGAGGGGAGGAGGAGAAGGGGACAACAGAGGATGAGACGGTTGGATGGCATCACCAACTCAGTGGACATCAGTTTGGGTGGACTCTGGCAGTTGGTGATGGACAGGGAGGCCTGGCGTGCTGTGGTTCATGGGATTGCAAGAGTTGGACACGACTGAGCGACTGAACTGAACTGAGCACCACCTGGAAAGCCTGTGTTAAGTGTGAGGAACACTTTTTAACATAAAGTAGTTAACAGGCCTTATGCAATAGGTTTGTAACTAGTATCTTTTAATGAGAAAATGCATCAGAAAAAGCTGTATTGATTTATTACTTTGCTTGAAGAAATCCAGATTCCACTGGTCATGGACTGCGCATGGCAGGTGTGGTGAAAAGGTGAATTCTGGACTCAAGTGGCTTGGTTTCTAATCCTGCTCCATCCGTTTCTCAGTTCAGTTCAGTCGCTCAGTCGGGTACCAACTCTTTAAGACCCCATGGACTGCAGCACACCAGGCTTCCCTGTCCATCACCAACTCCCGGAGCTTCTCAAACTCATGTCCATCGAGTCAGTGATGCCGTCCAAGCATCTCATCCTCTGTTGTCCCCTTCTCCTGCCTTCAGTGCTTCCTAGCATCAGGGTCTTTTCCAATGAGTCAGTTCTTCACATCAGGTGAGTTTCAGCTTCAGCATCAGTCTTTCCAGTGAATATTCAGGACTGATTTGCTTTAGGACTGACTGGTTGGATCTTCTCGCAGTCCAAGGGACTCTCAAGAGTCTTCTTCAACACCACAGTTCAAAAGCATCAATTCTTCAGTGCTCAGCTTTCTTTATGGTCCAACTCTCACATCCATACATGATGTGAGAACACTCCCTTTCACAAAAGTAACCTCTCAGGATCTCAGTTTATTCATACTTAAATTGTGAAATAATAGTACTTATCTCAAAGAGTAGTAGGCATGATGGTTTATTGGAATATAACATGATAAGCTTTTAGAAGTGTAACTGGTGTAAAGTATATTGATTTAAAAAATAAAACACATTTGTCTTGGACTCAATTTTTTCAGTTGACATGTAAAGTCCAGTGGGCTGGGAAACTTAGAGACTGAGATCTGAAGTCCTGGAGGTCAGGGACTGTGTTATTGGCCTGCATCCTCAGTCAACACCTGGTGACTAATAGATGCCTGAGTGAATGAAATCAGAGGGATTTGGACTTCACTGGTAGTTCTGCCATGTGTGCGCAGCTGCCTAAGTCCCCTGACCACTTAACTGTAAAGTGAAAAAGCTTCATGAAATTGTTGTGAAGATAAAGTGAGTTAATGCATTCGAAGTACTTAGTGTGATACCTGGCACCTCCTGCATCAGAGACACGGGCTATTCGCAGGCAGTCAGACTGTGAAACTGAGAGTTTGTGTTGTGAAACAGTCTATGTCAGCCTATTCAACTGTCCATCAATGTTATAGCTGGAGATCCCTGCCCAGTTTGTAACTTTACGGTTTCCTTACTTTCCCCTCTTCCCTCTGCTAGCTAAATCAAAAAATAAGTTTCTAAGGCTTCTTTTGACTACTCTGTGGGAAGACACTGTTGGATGCCTACCCAAGAGCCATTCCTTTCCCTCTCATTCCCCAGGTTGGTGGAATTAGGGGACAGATTGAGTTTTTGTTCTCAATCCTTCATTCTCTCTCTCTAATAGAGTTATACATCCATTAGCGCACCTTTTGGCACATGACTTTATAGCACTTTCCACTGGAATAGGCGAAGCATATATTCTTGCCTAGTTTGTATTGGACTTGGCCAGGTGATTTGTCTGGCAAATGTAATGTTACTGGACAGGACATGAGCAGATCCTCTAAATGTGTTTGTATACATTTTACCTGGCTTCTTGTGCACCTATCATTTGCCATGAGAAGAATGTGCTATGTGGCCAGCAGTGCCAGAATAAGAAGATAGATGGAGCGGACATGAAAACACACAGCCTACATTCAAGTCCAGTTGATTCTAGTCAAACCCAGCAGAGTCACAAATGACCTGAGTGTGTTAGTCTCTCAGTCATGTCTGACTCTTTGTGACCTCATGGATTATAGCCCACCAGGCTCCTTTGTCCATAGGATTTCCCAGGCAAGAATACTGGAGTGGGTTGCCATTTCCTACTCCACACGAATGACCTACTTGCTCATAATTAAGAAACAAATGCCTGTTCTTGTAAACCACTAAGAATGTGGGGTTGCTTGTTATCGAGCATTTTCACAGCAATAGCCAGCTAATACAGGCAGCAGTCTGCCAAGCTCCAGGGGATGAATCATAATTGATCTAAGCTAATTCTGTTATTCTTTTCAACACAGTTGACTTCCAGATTCTCTTGGAGGTAGGAGTGTCCAAATGACCCAGACTGGCCAAAGAAATTTGCAAAGATGTTTACTGGGGACTTCTGGAAAAGCTTTTTCCTCCTTGATAAAAGGCCTGGTAGGGACTGAAAGTGGTCTTTCCCTCTTCTTCTTTGCTTGAAAATTCAGTGGGCATCTTGAGACCATAAAGTGAAAGACACAGAGATGTAAAGCTAACAGCTAAGGATCAAGGTTGTGCATGCATGTTAGTTGTGTCCAACTCTTTGCAACCCCATGAACTATAACCTGCCAAGCTCCTCTGTCCATGGGATTGTCCAGGCAAGAATACTGGAGTGGGTTACCATGTCCTACTCCAGGGGATCTTCCTGACCAAGGATCAAACCCATACCCCTGGTGTCTCCTGCATTGGCAGGTGGTCTCTTTACCACTGCACCATCTGGGAAGCCACACAGCTAAGGATGATGGAGCAAATAAAGTCTAGGCTCTTGATGACATGGCTTAGTGGTTGACCAACATCAATGACCGCCAACCTCTACATTATTCAGTTAGATTTTCTGCTTCCCAAGGCACTCCTGACCTAGTATACTTAAAATAATGTCAGTTTAGTCATCCTAGGCACTGTTTCTCTGAGGTGAGTGATGAAAGAGAAAAGGGAGCTGTGTGATTACAAGTCTCCTCACACAGATTCTAGAAAACTTCATTTGCTAGGTTATTAGAACCTTGCCTTTATCAAAATGTTTCTAATAACAATGAAGTAGTTAGCTTATGGGTACCTGTAACCAAAAATGTTAGGGACTAATGTGCGTCTAGAAAAGTACATCCTGGCCATTGTTGGAGACATCTATATCAAATGGCAATTTCTGAAAAGGAAGCCATGTCCATGGTGCAACCGTATAGTAAGAGCGTCTCTTGGAGGGTTGCTAGGAGTGAGCTGTCAAAGGTGTTCAGGAAATGTGTGATGCGTGTGATTCCACCATCTTCAGTTTGCACTGAGTGTATCCTCAGTGTGAATTTGGAGTTTGTGTGAATTGCTACTAGATGAAAGGGGAAGACTGCCAGTGGGGAAAACTGCAAGACTTTTTCTTGGTTGAGACGCATGAAGAGTTAAATACAAGAACCAGGGAACTTGATGCCTACACAGATCATTCTTGGAAAAACCCTCTATGATGTTGAAGTCTGTTCATTTTGTAAGAGTAGTAAGGCAAATTGTCCTTGTTCATACAGGCAGTTTGAACTCTTTACAAAGCCAGTCTCAGAGGAAGACATAAACAGAATGCCTTAGTCAAGGAAAAAAAAAGAATATTCTTGGTGCTATGCTCCTGCAGAATTTCTCAGTGTTGAAATGAGCATCTGTGAGGAGGGGTGCAGCCTCCAAGCCAGCTAGCAGCATGAAATCAGCCTGTCCAATTAGCGCTTCCCTTTTAAACTGGCTGTCAGATCGAACCAGCAGGCATGTCCACAAGAAGGGGAAAAAAGACATTTAATGAACTTAAGAGCACAGTAAAAATCCTTGATGACATTTTTCCTTCTTTGGTAGAAAATGTCTTTCTCTGATTTATGTAAGAACTTCAAGGACACAGGACATACCTGGCATTCTATGCTCTTTACTACTGACCATGGGAGTAATTGCTTTCAGTACTTGCAAGATCCCAATATTAACAGCAATTGGAATGTGTTCAGAGAGTACTGGAAACAAGGGCAACCAGCCTTTATAAACTGGACACTGAATTTTGGAAACCTGAGTCCTTCAGCAAAGTGTTTGGTGACCAGGAAGAAGATCTACTAAATTGTAGGACTGTTCGAGTTGCTATAACAAAATACCATAGACTGGATAGCTTAAAAGAACCATTTATTTCTCACAGTTCTGGAAGGTGGGAAGTTCAAGGTCCAGGCACCAGTAGATTTGGCATCTGGTGAGGGTCCACCTCCTAGTTCATAGGTGGCTGTCTTCATGTGTCCTCATGTGATGGAAGGGGGCGGTGGACTCTCTGGGGTCTCTTTTATAAAGACACTAATCCCATTCATGAAGGCTCTGCCCTCAAACCTAAGGCCCTCCCTCCAAATACCATCACACTTGGGAATTAGGTTGCAACATACAAATTTTGGGAGGACACAAACATTCAGTCTGTACCAAGGAACAATGAAATCGTCACAAAAGCCACAGTAGGATACTTCCGGAATGGATTTGAAGATTTTCCAAATCTCTTGGAAAATGAAACAGAATTAATGATGTTGATACTTAAAGACTGGCTATCGGGGAAGTTCAGAGATGCCATGCCCTCCAGGTTTGAGATCAAACCAAAGCCAGCATCCCATTACTTGAGTACACAGGGTGAGATGACAATTGAATTTTGTCTCTAGGCTGCCTAACTACTTTATTTACTCAGACTGAGGTCCCATAATGGGGTCCATAATGCTTATGGATTAATTACTACAGAAGATTAAAAATGTGGAGCAATATCTTTGCTAAGACATCAGATACAGCTAATGTTCTGGTTTATGTGGGAATTCTCAAAGGACAGTGTGACCAGGAAGTCCTTAAGTTTGTGCAAGATGGAAATTCTCAAGAACTCACAATAAAGCAATTTATTGGAGGAGAAGTCAGGAGCCTTCTGGCAAATATATGCTAATGAAGACATGAAGAAGATATGAAGATTCTTTAAAAAAGCATCAAGAGAATGTTCAAGAAATCCCTGCAACCATGATCCTATCAGTGATTAGAGCTGGTATTTAGATTGATCGCTAAGAAAACATCTTCATAAAGAATATGGAATTCAAGACTGAGCTATTATACAGTTTATACAGTTTCTAGAGATGTGGCATTTATCCCAGCAGGAATTACATGCAAGATTCATAACTTACATAGTCGCATCAAAGTGTTTGAAGAGTTTGTTTCTCTAGAGCATATTAATGCTTCTGGCTAACTTAGGAATTCTGGTATCTGTCACAAATTTATACTCATGAAGATAAAGTAACGTGAAGAATGCTATTTACCACAGAGTGAAAGATAGACTTGCCATACTGAAGACCAGAAAATCCAGTTTGGACAAACCCTAAGGGTCCCAGAGATGCCTTAACTCCTGCACAATGAAGATAAACCCTTCAGGCAGGATTCCCCTGGACCTTGAAAGTCATGTTACTTCATCCTTTTTAAAACTTACCCAACTTTTGACGAATACATAGACCTACCCTGTCTAACATATTTCTACTGTTTATAGACACTAAGTGTATATATTTAATTTCTATTTAAAGAGCATGCATTCTTAAACTGTGACAAAGTTTTTACTAAGTACACTAAGTACTTGGTACAAAGTTTTACTAAGCTGTAAAAACAAAACTTATCAGCCTGGGAGCACTATATTTGGACTGTGTTTTGCTTTGTGTCTGTCTGATTACTCCCTCCTCTGCCCTTGAGTGAAGAACAGTGAAGATGCAGTTCTCATTGTATGGCATAGGATTGGCATTATATAGCATTATATATCAGAAGGCAATGGCACCCACTCCAGTACTCTTGCCTAGAAAATTCCATGGATGGAGGAGCCTGCTAAGCTGCAGTCCATGGGGTCTCTAAAAGTCACTGACATGACTGAGCGACTTCACTTTCACTTTTCACTTTCCTGCATTGGAGAAGGAAATGGCAACCCACTCCAGTGTTCTTGCCTGGAGAATCCCAGGGACTGGGGAGCTTGGTGGGCTGCCGTCTATGGGGTCGCACAGAGTCAGACACGACTGAAGTGATTTAGCAGCAGCAGCAGCAGCAGCAGCAATGAAATAATTCTTGGAGTTAATCATCATTGTTTAATAAAGTTTTTTTTATTTAAGTAAAGCTTCGATAATTTTAAATGCTAAGCATTTGCATTAAAAGTATTCAGATAATTTAAAAAATTATATAGGATAACTTCGCTTAAAAAAAAAGTGATGCAGCATTAGAACATGTAAGGCGTAAGCTAAGGGAGTTACAAGGAGAAATAGATGAATCCATTATCATAACTGGAGATTTCAGTGTCCCTCTATCAGAATGGACAGGCCCAGAAGACAAAAGAGCAGTAAGGACATAGTTGACCTCAATCAGTTGAACCATAGTTGAACCATCAATCAACTGGATATAATAACATCTACAGACCACTTCCTCCAACAATAGTAAAATATACAAGGACTTCCCTGATGGTCTAGCGGTAAGACTGTGCTCCCAATGCAGGGATCCTGGGCCTGGCCAAGGAACTAGATCCTATGTGCCACAGCCAAAGATCCTGCATGTGGCAGTTAAGACCCAGCACAGCCAAAACAAACAAACAAACAAACAAACAACAACAACAAAAAACCCACAAAAAAACAAATAAAAAAACCCCATAAAACATACATTCTTCTCAATCTCACAGGGAACATTCACCAAGACCACATTCTGAAATACACCTTAACAGATTTAAGAGAATAGAAATAATGAAATGTCTGCTCTTTGACTATGGTGGAATCTACTGGAAATCAAGAAAAAAAAAGGTAATTGAAAATTTCCAAAATATGCTATGATTAAGCAACACTTATTAGTCAAAGAAGATATCTCACAAGAATTTAAAAAAATACTTTCATCTGAATAAAAATTAAAATGAAACTTATTAAAATATGTGAGATACAGTGAAAGCAGTGCTTAAAGGAAAATTTATAGCATTGAACGTGCATATTAGAAAAGAAGACATTTCTATAATCAATAATCTAAGTTTCTACCTGAGAAAACCAGAAAAAGAAGAATGAATTAAATTAGTAAGCAGAAGAAAAGAAATAATAAACATTAGAGCAGGCATCAATGAAATTAAAAGAAGTTGCTATGGAAAACTGGAGGTTTCTCAAAATATTAAAAATACAACTACCATATGATCTAGCAATTCCACTTCTGGATATTTACCTGAAGAAAACAAAAACACTAATTTGGAAAAACATATGCACCCCTCTGTTCATTGCAGCCTTGTTTACAATAGCAAAGATATGGAAGCAATCCAAGTACCAGTTAATAGCATATATATATATATATATTTTATATATATTATTTATATAAATTAAATATTTATATATTTTATATAAATATAGTGAACAGTGAAGTTACTCAGTCATGTCCGACTCTTTGTGACCCCATAGACTGTAGCCTACCAGGCTCCTCTGTCCATGGGATTTTCCAGGCAATAGTACTGGAGTGGGTTGCCATTTCCTTCTCCAGGGTATCTTCCCAACCCAACGCTCGAACCCGGGTCTCCTGCATTGTAGACAGACGCTTTACCATCTGAGCCACCAGGGAAGTCCATATAAATATAAAGCTATTAGAATGGCTATCATCAAAAAGATAAGTTAACAAGTGTTGTGAAGATGCAAAGAAAAAGGAAACCCTGTGAAGAGCTGGTGAGAATATAAATTAATGAAACCAATATGGAAAATAGTATGGCGGTTTTCCAAAAAATTAAAAATAAAGTTACCACATGACCTACCAATTCATCCAAAGACTACAAAAAGAATAACTCAAAAGGACATATGTATCCCTATGTTCCTTGCAGCATTATTTATGATAGCCAAGACATGGAAACAACCTAAATGCCCATCAGGAGATGAATGGATAAAGAGGGTGTGGTGTACAAACGACAGTGGAATATTAACCCGGCCCTAAGAAAGAATGCAATAATGCCATTTGTGATAACCAAGTGGCACAGGGGTATTATACTAAGTGAAATAAATCAGACAGATAAAGACAAATACTGTATGATTTGACTTACATGTGGAATCTAAAAAACAAACATGGTAAAACAGAAAGAATCATACATACAGAGAACAAATAGCTGGTTGCTAGAGGGAAGAGGAGTGGGGAAATGAGAGAAATAGGTGAGGGAGATTAAGAGGCACAAACTTCCAGTTAGCAGATTAATGAGTCTTAGGAATTAAATGTACATTGTGGGGAATATAGTCAACAATAATGTCATATCTGTACGAGATGATGGATATTTACTAAACCTATTGTGATCATCATTTCATGATGTATGTAAGTGGAATCATTATGCAGTACACCTTAAATTTATACATTGCTGGTTGTCAATTAGAGCTCCAAAAGATCCAAAAAAAAAAGAGCAAAAATAAATGAAATTAAAGACAGGAGATCAATAGAGAAAATCAGTAAAACCAAAAGCTGTTTTCTGAAAATATGAATAAAATTGATAAGCGTCTAGCCAGGCTAAGAAAAAGAGCACACAAATTATAACATCAGAAATGAAAGAAGAGACATCCCATGATCATTAAAGGGATAATCAAAGAATACTATATAACTCTATGCCCTTAAATTCGATAACCTAGATGAAGTGGACCAATTTTTTAACAGACATACTCTGCTAAAACTCACACAAGAAATACAAAATCTGAATAGACCTATATCTATTAAAGAAAGTGAATCAATAATTAATAACCTTCCAAAATGGAGAGCATCAGGCTCAAATGAGTCAACTGGTGAATTCTACCAAACATTTACGGAAGAAATTATACTAGTTGTTTATAATTTCTTTCAAAGGAGAGAAATAGTGGGAATATAGGAAATACTTCCTAACTCATTCTATGAGGTCAGCATTACCCCAGTACCAAATCAGATAAGACATTATAGGAAAAGAAATCTATGGACTGATGTCTGTCATGAACATGGATGTACAAATCCTAAAAAAAAAAAAAAAAGAGCAAATTAAATTCAATAGCATACAATTGTGCCATAATATCCACAAGGGATTTGTTCCAGGACCCACTGCAAATAACAAAATCTATGGATCTTCAAGTCCCTTGTATAAAATTCTGTAGCATCTGCAGATAACCTACATGTATCTTTTTGTATATTTTAAATCATCTCTAAATTACTTATAATACCTAATACAATGTAAATGTCATGTAAATAGTTATAAATACAGTGCAAATGCTAAGTAAAGAGTTGCTGATGCCTGGAAAATTCAAGTTTTGCTTTTTGGAACTTTCTGTATTTTTTTCTAATATTTTTGATGTCAGGGTTGTTTGAATCTGTAGATATGAAACCCATGGATATGGAAGACCAACTATATAAATGTACTATACACCACCACCAAGTGGAATTTGTCCCACATATGCAAGACTGGTTCAACATTTAAATATTGACTAATATTGCTCTGTCACTAAAAGAGAAAAATCTGATGATCATATCAATAGATGGAAAAGCTTTTGACAAAATCCAATACTCATTCATGATAAAAACACTCAGTAAACTATGAGTAGGGGAACCTTCCCCAACTTGATAAAGAATATCTACACAAACAACCAACCAAACAAATAAACAAAAAATACAGCTAACAGCATACTTAATGCTGAGAAAATTGATCCTTTCTCACTAAGATTAGATATAAGGTAAGGCTTATATCTGACTGCTCCTTTTCAACATCATAAAGCACTGTTATTCAAATTATAAAAGAATTCCTAAAACTCAACACTAAGAAAATAGTTTGATTGAAAAATGAGTGAAAGGCCTTAATAGACACCTCAAAAAGAAGAAATGCAGATGGTGAATACACATGTGCAAAGAGGCTTCACACCATAAGCATCAGGGAAATGCAAATTAAAACAACAAGAGCGTGATACCTCTGCACTGCTATTAGAATAGCCAAAATCCAGGATAATGACAACTTTAAGTGTTGCCTAGGATGTGGAACTTGCTGGTGGGAATGCAAAACCACTTTGGAAGTCAGTTTGGTAGTTTCTTATAAAACAAAACATTCTTCTGCAATATAATCCAGCAAACGCACTCCTTGGTGTTTACCTACAAGAATCGAAAACACACACAAAAACCTGCACGTAGATGTTTACAGTAGCCTTACTCATAACTGCCAGATCTGGAAGCAACCAAAATGCCTTCAGAAGGTGGATGGTAAATAACCTGTGTTATAGCAAGGCAATAGCATACTATTCAACGCTCTAAAGGAATGAGCTATGAAGGTATTAAAATATGTGGAGGAAACGTAAATGCATATTACTAAGTGGAAGAAGATAATCAGCAAAGGCTGTATAATGTGATTCCAACTATGACACAAAACTATGCATGTAGACAGTAAAAAGATAGGTAGTTGCCAGGATTTGTCGGAAGAAGAATTAAAAATAAAGTGATGTCATCTTAGACTATCATGTNTAATAGCTCAGTCATGTCCAACTCTTTGTGACCCCATGGACTGTAGCCCACCAGGTTCCAGAGTCCATGGGATTCTCCAGGCAAGAATACTGAAGTGTGTAGCCATGCCCTTCCAGGGGATCTTCCCAACCTAGGGATCAAACTCTGGTCTCCTGCATTGCAGGTGGATTCTTTACCATCTGAGCCACCAGGGAAGCCAGATTTATTACTGACAAAAGCATATTGAAGGAGACAGCCTGGACCCATAACCACAATCAACTTCCTGGTGCCTCTGGCCATGAGTTCAGCTTATACTCCCACAAGCCCACCGTCTGCAGAGCCAGCACCATCTTAAGGAAGGGCTCCATCAGATAAGAGATAATGCCAACAGCTTCAGGACCCATGGCTCTGAGACGGACAGGGAACCAAGGCACTGAGGACTCAGAGTTCTCTTCCAGTCTCATCAAGCAGATAAGTCATCAAGTGCAGGAGGATGACAGAAGAACAGGTTCCTTCTAAGAAACTAGAGGGGAAGTTCTCTTTTATGGAAACAAAGATTTGGCCATATGGTCCCCTCAACTCTCTGAATACATGATTGACTGAATACTCCTTAAGGACTCCATCAGTCGAGATTCTGTGATTCCCAAGGAAAGAAACGTAGTCTTCCTTTTCAGTCTTTCACTACATGCATGCTCAGCCACTCAGTTATGTCTGGCTCTTTGCAACTCTGTGGACTCGAACCGCCCCCCGCCCCCAAGTCTCCTATGTCCATGGGATTCTCCAGACAAGAATGCTGGAGTGGGTTGCCATTTCCTCATCCAGGGAACTTCCCAATCCAGGGATCTAACCAGCATCTCCTGCATTGGCAGGCAAGCCACTGAGGAAGCCATCATTCACTACAGGCTTTCTAGAGCAAGTTTTTCTCTGTTTCCTTGGCTGTGTTGGGTCTTAGTTGCAGCCTGTGGGATTTTCGTTGTGTCATGCAGTGTCTTTTCCTGCAGTGCACAGACTCTAGTTGTGACGTGGGGGCTCCAGAGCACATGGCTTCAGTAGCTGGGGTGTGCGGGCTTATTTGTTCCATGGTACATGGGATCTTCATTTCCTAACCAGGGATCGAACCCACATCCCCTGCATTGCAAGGTGGATTCTTAACTACTGGACCACAGGGAAGTTCCTTAAGCAAGAGTATAAGCAAGTTAACAAGCAATTTCAGGGAGTTAAAAAGAAACATTCAAGAACTTGTGGAGTCTTGTATTCAGAGCACATCTTCAGTCATGCAGACGGTGGAAAGCCATCTGCATCTGAGAATCCCTGCATTATTGAAAAGACAAAACAGAGAGCAACTGGTTTACCACTGACTGATGCCCTCTGTGTCTGAACTTCCAAACTCACCTTAATCTCATCATCACAGCCTGGAATGACGAGTCCCTGGAGTGTCTCTGTCAAGTGCAGTTGGCAGTAGATTAAATGCTGAGGCTGAAAATCCCACCAAGCCTGTTTTTGTAACCCAGGAAACACATTCAAACAATTCCGGACCCATTTCCGGAAAGGATTTTCTCAACTTTCCAGCTACTCTGCTAACTTAAAGTTGGAACCAGCCTTCAGCTGGAGAGTGTGAGGACCCTGAAAAGGAAACAATTCTTTTCTTCAAGTAAAAAACTACAGGGTGGGGTGGGAAAGGGAAAAGGTCACAAGATAATGACTTGCTTGCCCTTCCAAGATTTCTCAGAAAGACTCCAAAGTCAAAGTGTCAGTTGCTCAGTTGTGTGTCTGACTCTTTTCAACCCCAAGAACAGTAGCCCACCAGGCTCGTCTATGAGATTTCCCAGGCAAGAATACTGGAGGGGTTGCCATTTCCTTTTCCACGGAATCTTCCCCACCCAGGGATCGAACCCAGGTCTCTTGCATTACAGACTGATTCTTTACCACCTGAGCCACCAGGGAAGCCTCCCCCAAAACACTCCATGCATTTACTTATTTTGTAAGTTCACTTCGTTTCACTGAAGTATAGCATGCCCGTAAGAAAGTTCATAATCCACGAGAGCTTGTTGCATGTTTTAGAATGAATACCTGTGTGTAACCAGCCCCAGATCAAGATCTAGAGATCATCAACACAGCCAAAACTTCCCATGCCCTCTCCTGTCCATTACCATCCCCAAAAGGACTGCTACTCTGGCTTCTAATGCCATACAGTAATTTTGCCTAATTCTGAGCTTTGCGTAGTGGAATCAGACAGTATGTACTCCGCATTGCTCTGTGTTACATTTGAGAGATTCAGTCATGTAGTTACATGGAGTAATAATAGTACTTCCTTCATTCTCATTGGTGTAGTTATCAATAAATAATATTTACTTTATTATTACAGCTTATTTATTTATTCTACTGCTGCTGGACATTTGGATGGCTCCAGTTCGGAGCTATTCTGAATAGTGCTACTCTGTGGATTCTAGCATACGTCTCTTGATGAGTATTGGTACACATTTCTGTTGGATTTATTCCCAGGAGTCAGGCATAGATTTCTCAGAAAGACTCATACCTGTTTCTGTACTTATTTAATAAGTTAACTTTATTTCACTGAAGTATAGCACACACGTAGGAAAGTTCACAAGCCTTGAGAGTTTGTTGCGTGTTTTAGAATGAATGCTCACTAAGCTTGTGGCAGCTTGTTACAGCAACAATTGGAAACTCCTGTATTTACTGTGTGAGTGAAAGTCTCACAGTCATGTCCGACTCTTTGCAATCCCATGGACTGTAGGCCATCAGGCTCCTCTGTCCTTGGAATTCTCCAGGCAAGAATACTGCAGTGGGTAGCCATTTCCTTCTCCTGGGGATCTTCCCAACCCAGGGATCGAAACTGGGTCTCCTGATTGCAGGCAGATTCTTTTGTGCCACTAGGGAAGCCCCATATGTATACCTTTTTTGGCCATGTGGATATGCTTTTTTTATGAAATGGCTATCTGGTTAAGTCCTTTGTCCATTTTTTAAAATTGTTTGTTTTGATTTGTGGGAATTCCTTATATATTCTGCATTCAAGACCTTTGTAAATTACAATATTTATCATGCTTTCTCTCACTTCATGGCTTATGTCTTTTATTCGTTGCTGGATTTTGGTGAAACAAAGTTTCCAATTTTAATCATGTCCAACATATCTATCCTTTTCTTTTTGGTTACTGCTTTGGAGGAATTTTCAAGAACATTTTGCCTATAAGCTCCTGATGACATTTTTCAAGTTGTCTTCTAGAAGCATTATCATTTCGACCTGTCTGGAATTGATATTTGGATATCACATAAAGAAAGGGTCCAAATCTACTTTTTTTCCATTTAGATAACCAAATGACCCAGCGTCATTTACTAAAAATTCCTTCTTTTCCTCACTGTATCACAGTGACACCTTTGTCATATATCAAGTGTGTGTGTAGGTCTATTTCTGGACTTCTTTTCCCATTCTATTGTTTTATTTATTCATCTTTGCACCTGTTCAGAAAAGATTTAACAAAGCAGGCCTGAGGATGCTATTCTTTGAGAGGCCAGCATATAAGGTTGGTCGTTGGCTGGAGTGTGGGAACTTAGATTTGGGGAGAGTTCCTATCACTCTCAGAACTAAGGAGTGCCTCACTGTGTCAAAAATGTTTGTACGAACAATATGGTTTTTTGCTATCTTTGTTTGTTTGGCTGCATCTGATCCTGCATGTGGCTCACAGGACCTTTTGCTGTGGTTCACGGGCCTCTCTCTAGCTGGGGAGCATGGGCTCAGTACTGCAGCACGCAGGCTTAGTTGCCCCACTGTATGTGGGATCTTAGTTCCCCGATGTGGAATCGAACCCCCATGCCCTGCATCGGAAGGCAGATTGTAAGCCACTGGACCGCCAGGGAAGTCTTCATGCAATAGGCTTATGCTGAACCCTTCTAGGTGTTTGGAACTTGGGTGTATACTTGGCAGAATATGCATACATGACAAGCCCCCCAATAAAACCCTGGGCGGTGGATCTTTGAAGGCTTCTGTGCAAGACGACATCTCACACGTGTTGTCATCCTTTGCTGGGGGACTTAAATGTGACTCCACTGGGAGAAGACTTCTGGAAGCTTGCCCCGACTGCCTCTAGACTTCATCTCATGTGCCTTTTCCCACATCTGATTTTGTTTATATCCTTTCACTGTAATAAACCATACTCATGGGTCCAACTCTACGCTGGGTCTTGTGTACGTCCCCTATAAATCTTCAAACCTCAGGATGGCCTTGGGGACCCTTGATGCAGTTGCTAACCACTACAGCTTTACAGTCACGATATCTAGTAACATAAGTTTGTCAAATTTGTACTTCCCTAAGGTCTTGGCTATTTTTCACCCTTTGAATTTTTATATAAATTTAAAGATCAACTCAAAGTCCACAAAATTAAATGTGCAGTGATTTTTTTCTATTGGGATTTTATTTGACCTACAAATCTACCAGGGAGAATTGATATTTCTGCCATATTGAGTCGTTTATGTGATACAGTTACATCTTCTTTCATTTCCTCCAATTTTCTAAACAGCATTTTGTAGTTACATTTTTTTTTAGGTAAAAAGGTTTTGTGCATCATTTATCAGATTTGTTATTATTAATTTGGTGGTCTTGATGCTAATAAATCATATTTTTAATGTCTATACTCTTTTTTGCTTGTATTATAGAAATACATTGTATTATAGAATACATTGTATTTATAGAAATACAATGATTTTTATAATTGACTTTATATCCAGCAGCTTAAATAAATTCATGCCTTAATTCTAATAGTTTAACCATAGAGCCTTTATCTGCTGTGTAAATAATCACGCCACCCATGGATAACAGGAGTTGTGTTTCTTCCTTTCTAATCATTGCTATGGACTGAATTATGTCCTTCCAAAATTCACATGCTGAGAAGGCCGCTAGAAGAACAGAGAGGGTCTGCTAGAAGCCGTGTGGCAGAACTGGGATGTTCTGGACGGAGGGCCTTTCACCCAAGCTGGACCCCGAGGTGATGAAATGAAAGATGTGCAAGGATGTGATCTCCTCCAGATGCAAATTCCTCATTGGCGTGGCCCTGCTGCAAGTCACTCCTGTTATTGGACAGCATGTGAAGAGTGGGCGTCACAGGTAAATGCATGATGCGAAGAGCCTGGCTACAGTTTCTGCTCCTATCTGTGAATGAATGGGCCCAGAAGGATGTAAGAGACTCCTTGAACGGATGTAAAACTTCTATTTGTTAAGAACAAGTTTGGCTCTGGTAACTGAACTTTATAACTAAAAGATAAAACAATTTGGGAAGTGTCGAGAGTCATTTTGTGGTCACGGTACTCCATCATGGCTGTGATATTCAGCCTCTGTGAAAGTTGGTGCAATCGTACATGATGTCAAACTCCGTTTTCCAGCGAGTATTAATCATAATGGAGTGATATCTGCAATGGCACTGTCTTGTGAGTCATTCCTGTGTGCTTTTTCACTTCTGTCTGGAAATATTTGTTGAAGAGTTCCTTTCCGTTAGTTATGTTTTATAGCAGCCAGTGTACAACCATGTCATTTAAGCACAAAATCATTGGTCTATATATTTAATAAATGTACCAACTAAGAAAAATAGGGCTTTTGTTTTTCTTAACCCACTTTTTGCTGCAAACCAACCATCACTGGTGAGACTACTATAATCTTATGATTATTACAAACTACAGTAAATTGAGTTTGTCTTGTTTTGGACTGGGAAAAAAATTTTTTATAAGCTGAAATCCTAACCACAAATACCTCAGAATATGACCATATTTGGAGACAGGGCCTTTCAAGAGATAATTAAGTTAAAATGAGTAGTGCTGGAGAAGACTCTTGATAGTCCTTTGGACAGCAAGGAGATCAACCAGCCAATCCAAATGAAATCAACTCTGCATACTCACTGGAAGGACTGATGCTGAAGCTGAAGCTCCATACTTTGGCCACCTGATGCGAAGAGCCGACTCATTGGAAAAGACCCTGATGCTGGGAAAGATTGAGGGTGGGAGGAGAAGGGGGCGACAGAGGATGAGATGGTTGAATGGCATCACTGACTCAATGGACATGAGTTTGAACAAACTCAGGGAGACAGTGAAGGACAGAGAAGCCTGACATGTTGCAGTCCACAGGGTGACAAAGAGTTGGACACGAGTTAGCTACTGAACAACCACCAAAGGGTGGACCCTTATTCTGAATGACTACTTATTAGAAGAGCTTAGAACACGTGTAGAGAGGAAAAATCATGTGAAGGCAGGGAGAAGATGGCTGTCTACAAGCCAACCCTGCCAGCACCTTGATCTTAGACTTCTAACCTCCATAAAGCCACCCATGGAAAGCAAACAGGCACACTGTGCTGTAATACACAAGTTTTAAGTGAATGTATTGGGCTATGAAATCATCACCACAATGTAGTGTTAGAACATTTCCATCACCTTAACAAGCTCCCTGGTGCCTGTTTACAGTCACACCCCACGTCCACGTTCAGTCTCAGGTAGCTGCTGTCAAACCTATAGATTCTCCTTTTCTGAACATTCTATGTAAGTGGAATCATACAGTACCTAGCCTTTGGCATCTTGCCTCTTTAACTCAGCATGACGCTTTTTTGATATAATGTTCCTCGGTGCTATAGTATGTTGTTGTCTAGTCGCTAAGACGTGTCCGACGCTTTGTGACCCCGTGGACTGTAGCCCACCAGGCTCCTCTGTCCATGGGATTTCCCAGATAAGAATACTGGAGTGGATTGCCATTTCCTTCTCCAGGGGATCTTCCCAAGCCAGGGATCGAACCAGAGTTTCCTGCATTGGCAGTCGGATTTTTTACCACTGAGTCATCAAGGAAGTCCTCCTATACCAGGTAACAGTAGTTTATTCCTTTTTATTACTGAATTGCCTTTCATTGTATGGATATATTACATTTCCAGCAGGCACATGGAAAGATGCTTCACATCACTAATCATCAAGAAATTAAAATCAAATGAGTTATCACTTCACCTTTGTCAGAATGACTACCGTCAAAAAGACCACAAATAACAAATATTAGAGAGGATGTGGAGAAAAGGAACCCTTGTATACTGTTGGTAAGAATGTAAATTGGTATAGTCACTGTGGAAAACAGTATGGTGATTCTTCAAAAAACTAAAAGTAGAATTACCATCAGTTCAGTTCAGTTCAGTCGCTCAGTCGTGTCCAACTCTCTGCGACCCCATGAATTGCAGCACGCCAGGCCTCCCTGTCCATCATCACCATCTCCCGGAGTTCACCCAAACTCATGTCCATTGAGTCGGTGATGCCATCCAGCCATCTCATCCTCGGTCGTCCCCTTCTCCTCCTGCCCCAAATCCCTCCCAGCATCAGAGTCTTTTCCAATGAATCAACTCTTCGCATGAGGTGGCCAAAGTACTGGAGTTTCAGCTTTAGCATCATTCCTTCCAAAGAAATCCCAGGGCTGATCTCCTTCAGAATGGACTGGTTGGATCTCCTTGCAGTCCAAGGGACTCTCAAGAGTCTTCTCCAACACCACAGTTCAAAAGCATCAGTTCTTTGGTGCTCAGCCTTCTTCACAGTCCAACTCTCACATCCATAAATGACCACTGGAAAAACCATAGCCTTGACTAGATGGACCTTAGTCGGCAAAGTAATGTCTCTGCTTTTCAATATACTGTCTAGGTTGGTCATAACTTTCCCTCCAAGGAGTAAGTGTCTTTTAATTTCATGGCTGCAATCACCATCTGCAGTGATTTTGGAGCCCAAAAAAATAAAGTCTGACACTGTTTCCACTGTTTCTGCATCTATTTCCCATGAAGTGAACTACCATATGATCCAGCAATTCCACTCCAGAGTGTATATCCAGAGAAAATGGAAACATTAATTCAAAAAGATACCTGCACCCCAGTGTGCATAGCAGCACTATTTACAATAGCCAAGAAATGGAAGCCACCTGGGTGTCCACCAGGAGGTGAACGGATAAAGATTTGATATACGATACAGATGTACTGGAATACTATTCAGCCCTAAGAAAGAATGAAATTTTGCCATTTGCAACATGGATGGACTTGGAGGGTGTTAAGTGTAATCAGACAGAGAAAGACAAACACTATGTGATATCAGTTATATATGGAATCTTTAAAAAAAAAAAGCTAATGACTATAACAAAAGAGAAACAGACTCGGAGATATAGAGAACAAACCAATGGTTACCACCAGGTCAAGAGAAGGGTGAGGGACAACACAAGGATGGGGATTCAGAGGCACAAACACTATGCATAAAATAAACAAGCCACAAGGATCTATTATATACAGCACAGGGATCATAGCCAGTATTGTACGATAACTGTAAATGAAATATAACTTTAAAGACTATGACTCACTATTATTATATACCTGGAACCCTTACGTAATATTGTACATCAGCTAATACCTCAACTAAAAAAACACTGTATTACCATTCAGTGTAAGTACACATTTGCTTACAGTGGCTGACTTTATATCTCAATAATACTGTAAGAAAAATAACCAGCACAGGATTAGAGGTAGGGACACACAGTTAAAATAAGATAGATGATGGGTAATGGTGTTTGATTATGCTATTCCTTCTACTTTTATGTACGTTTGAAACTTTTACAAGTTAAAGCATTAATAAAGGTAATGAGAGATTAAACTAAAATTTCTTTATAAAGACATACTTTATTAAGTACTTAATATAGCTCAATTGTTATACCTATATTTACTTTTCAAGCCATTCCATTAAATGTGGGAATATTTAAGAGAAACTTGGCCAAGGAGATGCAAACGACCAACATGGTAGCCAGATCTGTATTTATATGTTGCATCCAGCATCCTTAACCGACTTCATAGAACTCAAAAATCATGTCAAGAAACCATGAAGTTTAAAGAGACTTAGAGAAGTCACCATATGGCCTCTGCTTCTTAAAAAGCTTCACACAGAAATGTTATCTTTTTAAGTATTCAGAGATGCACATAAAAGAATCATTCAAAATCCCTTTGGATTTTATTAATTGTTGCTATTGTTGTTTAGTCACTAAATCACACCAGACTCTTTGTGATCCCCTGGACTGTAGCCCACCAGGCTCCTCTGTCCATGGAATTCTCCAGGCAAGACTACTGAAGTCGGTTGCCCTTTCCTCCTCTAGGGGATCTTCCCAACCCAGGGATTGAACTTGTGTCTCCTCCATTGGTAGGCGGATTCTTTACCACTGAGCCACCAAGGAAGCATTTTATTAATAGGTCAACACAATCCAGCTGTGTTAATAAATACCTTGCTTTAATCTACTGACAGCCAAGTTAACAGAACTAAGTTGTGTACCTATTATATGTCTGGCTTTCAATAAAGAGAAGAGGCTTGTGTAGGAAAATTACTAAGAAATGAAACACATGTATTATTAGAGAGTTTTTAAGAGACTTTTTTCTGAAGCTATTATGATACTGGAGTGACTCATGGGGCAAACGTACCTGAATTAGTAGTTGATAAGTGGAGAAAGGGATTTATTTTATTTATCTGAAGGGTTTGTCCTGGAATAGCTGGCAGTAAGATAGCACCATCTGTTGGAAAGATGCAATGTCAATCATCAGTTAAGCATTTTTGATACATGAAAAAAAATGTTGGTCTTTCCAAAGTGCTTGATAAAGAACTATATTATGATTAGAAGCCACAAGTTCAGTGGAACAAGAAATAAATTGCGTTTATATATTACATCCCCCATGGAAACAGTCTATTTGTGTAAGCTGGGCTGTTAAACATACACAAAACATAAATTATTTTATACATAGTAAATAATTATATATAATTCATGTATTGTTTATATATAATATACAAAGTCTTCATTAATTGTTGTAGCCTTATAGATCTCTTTGAAAGTTATCACTTTTACTTCTTCCCACTTCTTTAAACTCTTAAACAATTCCACTTGTCACACAGAATCTGTTCCCCTGACTTCTTGGAAATTTCTGATTTAGATAATTGCTATAAACCATGACCAGATTTGAAGGGACTCAATATTATTTTCCAAGTATATTAAAACCCTCTTTCCAAAACAAACATATTAAAACATAAATAGACACTTCCATTGCAATACCAGTTCTTAGGAAAGATGATATGTTTATTTTGTATTTTGAACAAAATTCCTGGGCTATTACAATGCATCAACATCCAAACACCAGAGTACCTGATCTTCCCACTTGAGTTCAGTAAGTAAAAGAGGGAAAGAAAATGCATTGTCACTAGTCACAATGATCTAGAAGTCCATCTTTTAGATCCAAATTCTCTCCTCAATCTTTCAAGGTCTCTGAAAACTCAGTGCATCTAAAATCGCTTTCTACGATAAAGATTGATAAAACTTGGGTAGTTCCAACCAGGAAGTTCTCCAGTCATTTTCCGAATGATATTAAATATTATGCAAAAAACCTAGTAGCTTCTGTCCTTCAAATTCATGATTCCTAAGCTTATAATTAGTTTTGACAGGAAATGTGGTAGATGAGTCAAAGTACATTTACTACAAAAAGTTCAGGCATCTTTCATATTGTGGAAACACTGTATGAAATCTTACAGATACTATTTATAGTTTCTGGATCCAATTTGCTAACCATTCTCCAACTGCTTGCAGTTGTGAGCTTTCAGATGCTTGTAGATTCCTCTGTGCAGTTATCCACTTGATCCAGCTTAGGAAAAACCAGCTTGAAAGAGTCAAGGAAGAGTTGTCAAGGGGTGTAATTTCGCATGATCTAGAAATGGAGACCTGGGGTGGGATGTCTTATGATAATAGGAAAGACACAAAAATGAATGTAGAGTAGCCAACTCTTGCAAGAAAATCCTGACTCTAATCAGAGATGTCGATGATCTAGAGCATATGTGTTCTCCCTTTGCTTGACAGATATTCCTGCTTAGTAAGAACTGAGCCTTAATCTGACCTGAGAATCCAGTTCAGCAAGTGCTGAAGAACTGTTGTGTCCAAAGTGGACAGACAAGGTGGTTTTTAATGGGGGAGGAAGAAAATATCAGATTGCTTATTTCTAGTTTTAATTTCTATTTTGCAATGATTTTCAGTATGTGCAATAGGTGGTGTATGTGTTTAGTTGCTCAGTTGTGTCTGATTCTTTGCCCACCAGGGTCCTCTGTCCATGGAATTCTCCAAGCGAGAATACTGGAGTGGGTTGCCATTCCCCTCTCCCAGAGCTCTTCCCAACCCAGGGATCAAACCCTGGTCTCTGCATTGCAGGCAGATTCTTTACCATCTGAGTAACCATGGAATAATTAAATATATATTGGCATTTCTTACTCCAAGGGATCTTCCTGGCTCGGGGATTGAACCCATGTCTCTTGAGTCTCCTGCACTGACAGGCAGATTCTTTCCAACTGCACCACCTGGGAAACCTATAGGGATGTGAAAGTAAGTAAGTTATATGTTTTACCAATAAAAGTAAGAAATCAAAGAAGTTTGGAGTCTGCTATTTTAAGGTGCCATAACCAATAAGTTGAAATATTTATAGAAGAAAAATCTAGTTGCCATCACTACTCTAGAATCTCCTTAATATACTAGCGCATGTTCTACACACACACACACAAAACAAACAACAACAACAAAAATATGGCTTACTACTTTACTTCCTGATTAAAAAAGAGCTTCCTTTCCCCTAAGCTCATGACCAACATGTAACAGTTATGTTAAAATTCCGTTTTTCTCCCAACCTTGAACCATACTTCTATTTAGTTACTATAGCTATGAACAAGCATCTTGGAATAGTTTATTTTTCAGATAATTGTATCCTCAACATCACTAGGAAAAAAGATGTGATTTACCAGGGTCACATCTATTTATCTATGGAGTGTGATAGCCATTGGCGCTATTTACCAGTATTTCTAGTTCTCTGCCCTCTGGGCACAGGGCAGGACTGGACTTTCTGTTCTCAGTAAGGGTGGAGCCACATCACTGATCTGGCCGGTGGACTATGAGCAATGTCACTTTTCTAGAGCACTTGACTTTCAGTGTGAGATTTCCTGGGTTCTCTCTTTACCCTCCCCCCGCCCCACTGCCGCTGTCACAGTGACCTTCTCCTCAGTGTGAATATCTGAAGGACCACTGGAAGCAAAGTCCCTCTGCCAACCTACTAGAACATGAAACACAGGTAAGAAAGAAAACTTTGCTGTTTTCAGCCACTGAGATTCAGGGGTCGATTGTTACCAGAGCATGAGCTGGTCTGCCCCCATGACAGCCTCAGAGATACCTGAAATTCCACTCAAAACCCAAGAAGCCATAACTCAAAGTTTTGGTTAATAAGCTATTGTATATTACAAGAGATCTAGTCTTAATATAAAAACTACAGGAGGTTCTCTATCAATAAATCCCCAAAGAGACAAGTGGGTCCTACCTCTTCCTGTGGTTTGAAAGGAATTTTTCCCTTTCAGATTGCAAACGGGAATCTTTGGCAGCAGGTGCCAGGTTGTTCTGCTCAGAGAGCAGAAAAGCAGGAAACTGTCCTGTTTGACCCCAACTTGGAATTTTCAACCTTGATACCTCATGTCTCAAGGTGAGAGCAGATAAGTTTTGCAAAATTTGCAGAACCGGTTCTTCTTCCTCATTTATCCTTGATGTCACTTTAAGTGAAAAGATAATTAATCTGATGAAATCAATTCCTCCCCCCAAAGCCCATCTCTATTTCACAGGGAATTAATGTCTAAATACACTCTTGAAAGTCCCTTGGACTGCAAAGAGATCAAATCAGACAATCCTGAAGGAAATCAGTCCTCAGTAATTGAAAGGACTGATGCTGAAGCTGAAGCTCCAGTATTTTGGCCACCTGATACAAAGAGCTGACTCACTGGAAAAGCCCCTGATGCTGGGAAAGATTGAAGGCAGGAGGAGAAGGGGTTGACAGAGGATCAGACGGTTGGATGGCATCACTCACTCAATGGGCATGAGTTTGAGCAAACTCCAGGAGATAGTGAAGGACAAGGAAGTCTGTTGTGCTGCAGTCCATGGGGTTGCAAAGAGTTGGACATAACTGAGTAAGTGAACAACAGATATTCTCATCTGGACTTTTCTGGTGGCTCAGCAGTAAAGAATCCACCTGCAATTGCGGGAGTTTGGTCTCTGGGTCAGGAAGTTCTCCTGGAGAAGGAAATGGCAACCCACTCCAGTACTCTTTCCTGGAGAATTTCATGGACAGAGGATGCTGATGGGTTGCAAAGCCAAGAGGTTGCAAAGAGTCAGACATAGCTTAGAGACCAACAACAGTGCATATTCTCCTAGTCTTTTATTTTCATCCTGGGTCACTATGTTTTTTTCACCCCAGGAGAAGAGGAAAGAAGAGATCTGTGCTAGGCTTTTCCCCAGAGTCTTGCTTAGACATAGGAGGCGGAATGGCACGGTGGGTGAGGACTGAACTCAGCACCTACATGTCTACCAGCTGTGTAGACTCAGACGCTCACGTGTGGACTCAGACGCTCACTTGTGTCCGATTCTTTGTGACCCCATGGACTACATCCCGCCAGGCCCTTCTGTCCATGGGATTCTCCAGGCAAGAATACTGGAGTGGGTTGCCATTTCCTTCTCCAGGAGATCTTCCCAACCCAGAGATTGAACCCACATCTCTTATGCCTCCTGCACTGGCAGGTGTATTTTTCACTACAAGAACCACCTGGGAAGCCTAACCAGCTATATGACTGCTGAAGTCTCTCAATCTCTATCAGATCATCTTGTCTTGTGAAAAAGCCACTCTTAAAAATATCTTTGCCTCGCTTTGAGAGTTGTCAGTTTCTAAAGAGACTTTATATCTGAAAACAGTTGAGCTACATTATTGGAAGGATCATCTGTTTGTGAATATTTACTTTGTATCAACACAGATTTACCATCTTCTCTTAACATTTTAAGTCAAACTGTTTCTGACACTGCTCTATGGTTGCTAATGCTGTATTTCTCCTTTCTAACTCTTCTCATTTCTGTCTACAGGGCCAGACACTCTGGTTTATCCCCTAAGCAGGAGAGGTCAGGTCAAGGCAAAACGGAAAGCTTCAAGCTCTCGGCTCCCACCATCTCCCTCTTCTTCTGGGCGCCTTCCTTTGTGCTCTGCTGTGCTTAGTCACTTCAGTTGTGTCCGACTTTTGAGACCCCATGGACTGAAGGCCACCAGGCTCCTCCATCCATGGAATTCTCCAGGGAAGAATACCGGACTGGGTTGCCATGCCCTCCTCCAGGGAATCTTCCCAACCCAGGGATCAAACCCAGGTCTCCTGCATTGCAGGTGGATTTTTTATTGTCTGAGCCACCGAGGAAGCCAAAGAATACTGGAGTGGGTAGCCTACCCCTTCTCCAGGGGATCTTCCTGACCCAGGAATCAAACGGGCGTCTCCCAGTTTGATTCATTGCAGACTGATTCTTTACCAGCTGAGCTACTAGGGAAGCCTTCCTTTGCTTTGGTTCAGTTCAGGTGCATACAGTCACCTGAAGCTTTTCCTGTCTGTCCGTTGTCCTTACACCTTGGGATGTGACTTTCTGTATTTACCCACCTGCCAGTCAGTTGACCTGACAGAATCATGTGTGTTAACGAAGCCTCTCCAGCCTCCAGGGTGGCATTCTGCCCCCATCTACCTCACTAACAAGAAAAGCAATTCTGTGGTTCAGGTTTAGGAGCATATGGAAGGGCAGAACAGTATTTGGAGAAAGGAGAATTTGAATCACATTCTTCAAATCACTGTGTTCACAGCCCATAAAACAGGGGACACTGGCTAAGCCAGTTTGAAACATGAGCTGGAAGCCTGGGCCAGACCCAGGAAACAGGCAGGCGTCAAGCTCTGTACCAGTCACTGCTGGAAACAGAAAGAATAACCCCAGCGACTCCGAGAAAGCAAAGGAAAATAGTGCTTCTTGTTTCTTTCTGTAAGGGATGGAAAATGTATCTTCAGTGTCTGCCTGCCAAAGGAAACTTCTGGAGTTTACGCTGCTGGCCTTGAGCAGCAAAATGTCAAAGGAGTGAAGGGGATGTGCTTGTTTGATTTTTAAGTGATCACCACAGGCTGGTTAAGAATTCCTGGTTTTGTGATGTGGTGTCCTGTTGTCATTTGTTTTGTTTTTAACGACGTGGAAAACGTGCCATTTTCAGGGAGGAGGGTCTGGATAATAGGGGGTTCATGGAAAAGAAATCAAAACAAGATTGGAAACTCCCCGAATGTTCAAGCATCTCAAAGCACATGACCGCAGACGCAGCAGCAGCTGAGGAATCAAGGCAGTCTTTCCCATGAATCATGTATTTCTTTGTGATCACAACAGCGCTTCCTGTCCGAGTCAACAGTGCATTCAGGGTGGAGTTCAAAAGAAAATCTGTCTTAGTCACGAAATATCAATTTTCAGCTCTTTAATACAGCCAGGCAACATCCCTGAAGAATACTGTGTCCAGAGTTTGCCAAAAAGGTTTTTGAAGAAGTCTTGAATCTTATGTGCAGCACAGAAGGAGTTACAAAGTTATTAATAATTCAAGGCACGTCCCCTGCCCGGAAAGAGCTGTTGGAAGCCTTCTGGGAAGGGTGGCCCTACTGAGAACTGTGACGGGAGGATGAAGCCGAGAACCACAGCGGAAGGCATTGGACCTGACGCGGTTTCAATAGCCCCCATTGAACCATCAGTCTCTCCGGAGCCAGACCCGCTGAGCGCATCCACTCTGCCTGCCGGTCCTCTGGTTTGCTTTCTCAGCAGACAAGGGCAGAATAGTTCCGCTGTCACGACAAAGGGCCGGTCTCACAAGCATTTGCCTGCCTGGATGACAAAGCGGAAGCTGGGAGGGCTCCCTGCCCAAAATACCGGCCCCTCACCTATCATAGCATCTGAGATGCTATAGAGAGTTCTTCCGGGAGGCAGTGTGATGAAGCAGAAAGAGCTTGGACTCCAATTTCAAGCAGACTTGAGCTCAAGCCTCAGCGCTTCTGCAGTGTGGACCTTTAGCAGGCCACTTCTTCTGTGAACCCTTGTTTCCACACCTGTTACCCGAGGATAATGTATGTGAGAACGGTGAGACAGAGGAATTTAAAATACACTATTTCCCTTCCTATCTTTTCTGAGTCTAGTAGGGTAAACACGCCAGAGCTGAGTGATATCCTAAGCTCTTATGTTGTGGCAAATTGGAAGTTCCTATAGGGAAATTAATTACTACCTCAGCTATTATCCACATACTGATACTCTAACCACTCAAGGATGTAATACCTTTGGCAAAGACTTCTCTCCTGTGGCTTTTTTCCCCTTATTGTCATAATCTTCTCACTTTATTAGACCATCCTGGAGACCAAAGACTATCTCTTCTTCATTTTTGTATTCCTGACACATTACATAGAAGGTGCTCAAATACGTGTCTGCTGGATGAATGAATACATGTATGGAAAGGATTTCTAGGGAAAAGAGTCAAAGGGAGGCAATTTTAGTTAAAGGAGAAAGGAACCCAGGACTAAGAAGAGGAAGGTGAGAAAGTCCCCAAATAAAATCTTTTTTTTTTTTTTGCCTAATCTAAACTTTTATCCAGAATAAGAACTGTTGCTGCTTACTATGTAAAACAGCTAGGACATGGAAGCAACCTAGATGTCCATCGCCAGATGAATGGATAAGGAAGTTGTTGTGGTTCATATACACAAGGGAACGTTACTCAGCTATAAAAAGGAAGGCACTTGAGTCTATTCTAATGAGGTGGAGGAACCTAGAGCCTGTTATACAAAGCAAAGTAGGTCAGAAAGAGTAAGACAAATACTGTATATTAACACATATATATGGAATTTAGAAAGATGGTACTGACGATCCCACAGGCAGGGCAGTGAAGGAGACACAGGCATAAAGAATAGACTTCTGGACTCAGTGGGAGAAGGAAAGGGTGGGATGATTTGAGAGAATAGCATTGAAACATATATATTACCATATGTAAAATAGATAGCCAGTGCGAGTTCGATGTATGACGCAGGGCACCAAAGCTGGTGCCCTGTGACAACCTGAAGGGATGGGGGGGGCGGGGTTCAGGAGGGAGAGACGCATGTGTGCCTATGTCAGATTCATGTTGATGTATGGCAGAACCATCACACTATTGTAAAGTAGTTATCCTCCAATTAAAAATGCTTAAAAATTGCTGCTGCTGCTTTAGAGTAGCTACATCACTCCTCCAACTCCCCCCCCCACCCCCAACCCCGACAAACCCCCCACCAGGCCCA
>SJXQ01005280.1:148580-216103 GCA_006408695.1 Aepyceros melampus
CTGCAGGGTCACAGGTGCTGCTAAGGATGATGACGACACTGTGGAACTGGACTAGGAAACCACCTTTTCTTAAAATGACTTGGGCAATTTTTGCAACTATTTTGCTGCTGATTTTAGGAAGGCTTTTAATCCACACCTGCTTTCAATATCTTGACTACACTAAGTACAGAACAGGTAGGGCTTATTATAATACAAATCCAGGCTCCCTGGGGATGGGGTGAGTGCCTGAAGAGGGCACGCAGCATCTCTCTCAGGCTTCAGGAGCTTTCCCACTGCCCCTCGGGCACCCAAAGGTACCAGTGCATCAGCGCAGGCTGACCTGTGCCCTATGTTGAGTGCCAAAGCCTCGTTTTATTTCTGATGGTAACTGCCGCAGTCAGACATTACATCCCAAAACAAAATTTAAAACAAAGCTTCCCACCCATCATCAGAATGATCTTTATCTCCACCTGAGTCACAGATCAATGCAGTCATATTTTAAACATGGCCATCTCATGAACATGCCCTGCATGCAGGAACTGGAACTCTCACTGCCCTCTCTGACCACCACTTCACTTTAAAACTCAAGTGCTGGGAGGCAGGATGGAATAGACTATGCGATGCAATCAGTACCCCTTAAGTCCGGGGACTTGAAAGCCCCAGAAGTTCATTTCTTACTCACGACACACTCTGATGCCGGTTGCATGGCTCTCTCTCAAGGGGTGAATCAAGAACATATATATTCTATGGGACATATATATTCTGTGGTCCAGCAGTTAAGAATCCATCTGCCAAATCAGGAGCCGCGGGTTCAGTCCCTGGTCCAGGAAGATTCCACATGCCGAGGAGCAGCTAAGTCCAGCACCACAGCTACTGAAGCCCAGGTGCCTACAGCCTGTGAGCCTAGCTCCAACCTGCTGCAACTAGAGAAAGCCTGAACAAAAACACCCAGCGCAGCCAAAAATAAATACATAAATATTTTAGGAAGAACATGTATATTCTCTACAAATTAGTGGTTTCCAGCTATCTCTTACTGATGCTTTTACAAACAATCCTGCATTTTCCAGAAGGGGAAGGGGGCAATAGGGAGGAAGAAGAGAATAGAAGCCAGATATCTCTGGGTAATTTTAAGTGGCCTTTACTAAAAGTCTATGTAAAAAAAAATCCTATAAAAATGACCATTGTCTCAGTGATGGAGTTAGGTTTGCTAACTAGGGAGAAGGCAGATGAACAATGGGTGAGTGAATATATTTGTGACTCAGTGTTTAAAGTCTTCATGGGAAGTTCGTCTAGTGAAGACACTAGGCGGCAGTTTGGACCTGGCAATGCAGTGAATGAAAAATTCAGCGAACCTTCCATCCTCAAGCTTCAGTGAAGAGTGAGCGAGACTTCACAGAGGTCCACGCCCCACCTCGTGTGGCTCAGTGGCCGTTAGCAATAAAGGGTTTTATTTATAATGAGAAAGAGTTGAAATATGGAAGGAAATGACAGAATGACAGGATTTCCTGTAAACTGTATGCACAAAGCAATAATACACAAGGTGCCTTTACAAACAGCTCTAATAAGCTTTACATGAACGCCTGACATGACCTTCCGGGCATCTGAGTTACTTCAGTTACAGTAACATCAGAGACAGAGGCCAAAGCATTTACTCTAAATTTAAACCATAGAGTCAAATGATGTCCTAGTAATAGGAATCAGTATATGAAAATCAATGCACACTTCATGTTTAGACACACTCAGAAATGCTAGGCACACACACAGCGGGGGAAAGAATACCAATGCCCTGATCTCGTTTTCTTTTAAAATGTTACACTCAAGGAGCAATGGCAGACTGGTGCTCAGCAAACTGTAGACTTCATTAAGCAATTAAGAAATGCAAGTTGACAAATCAGCATTCCTAAATCGTCTGGGAATGACTTCACTGAGGTTTTCCCAAATAATTAACAAGTCCAACACTTTTTCTTAACAGCCAAGAACTTTGCAGTATTAAAGAATCATTAGTTGACTTTTAAGATTCTTGGACGTTTCATTTATAAACGCATTTGTCTGTAAAACTTTTTTTGGTTCAGCTGCTAAGTCATGCCCGACTCTTTTTTGACGTGTAAAACATTTTAAGTTTAAATTATTTAACTTTTAGAAATAAAGGGGAGATAATCTCATTCCAGGCTGCACTCTCAAAGCTTTTTTTCTTCCTTTATATTACTTTAGTCAACTGATCGCTATCAAAGAAAGCAATTTCCTAAAACATTTTATTCTACTCTCAGATGACTTTCCAGTACTTTATCTGGAATAAATATCTTGATGTTGCCTCAGCACCCACATCAGAGTGACTGGAAGGTAAGACATTGATGAAAGGGGCCAGGGAGAGTAAGGAGAAGGGTAAGCCGTAGGGTCTTGATGTATCAGAATAACATGAATCGCTATTCAAAATGCATGTCCGGGGCTCACTCTCCGAGGTTCTAGTTCACTAAAAAGAGCATGATGGGCACGCATTTCTTTGCCAGAGGGACTGTCCGAACACTGGTGCCGCGTCTGGGGCTCACCTCCTTGCGGTGTGCAGAAGTAGCCAGCATTGTGCATGCCTCCGCCAACGTCACTCCTGGCCCCGCCTCTTTCCTCCCAGCATTTTCTATCCACCTACACTTTCTTACTTATTTTCAGTTGATCTTGATAAATGATGCGCATCTTTATAAGAAGACTTGAATTCCTTTCATTATGTGGATAATTTTTAAGTAATTTACTGCTGCCGGGCACGCTTTTCCGGAGGAAGAGTTTCTATTCGGTATTACAATTCTGTCCTTTCCATGATTGTTTGGCTCACTACAGAAGTCCACCCTTGTGGTTGCCTCCTCACACCCTCAACCCTGTTCTCCTCAGTGCACCTCAGACTCGTCATTTATACTAAAGCAGAGATATTACTTTGCCGACTAAGGTCCGTCTAGCCAAGGCTATGGTTTTTCCAGTAGTCATGTATGGATGTGAGGTTGGACTGTAAAGAAGGCTGAGCACCGAAGAATTGATGCTTTTGAACTGTGGTGTTGGAGAAGACTCTTGAGAGTCCCTTGGACTGCAAGGAAATCCAACCAGTCCATTCGGCCCTGGGATTTCTTTGGAAGGAATGATGCTGAAGCTGAAGCTCCAGTACTGTGGCCACCTCATGCAAAGAGTTGACTCATTGGAAAAGACTCTGATGCTGGGAGGGATTGGGGGCAGGAGGAGAAGGGGACAACCGAGGATGAGATGGCTGAATGGCATCACTGACTCCATGGGCATGGGTCTGGGTGAACTCCGGGAGTTGGTGATGGACAGGGAGGCCTGGTGTGCTGCGATTCATGGGGTGGCAAAGAGTTGGACACGACTAAGCGACTGAACTGAAACTTAAATCAACATATTACCCTTCCCACAGGTATTTACTTTTTCTCTAATTGCAAACTAAGATGTACTACCCCGAATGGATTTTAGATATTGAGGCAATGGGAGAAAATAGAGAAAACCATCATGAACCAAAAGGTGTCTTCTCAAGATTGCAAAATAATTTCACCCACATAGGATTATTTTTGCTTGTGACTTTTTAAAAAGATCTTTCTGATGTGGACCTTTTTAAAGTATTTATTGAATTTGTTACAATGTTGCTTCAGTTGATGTTCTAGCTTTTGGGCCAAAAGGCATATGGGGTCTTAGTTCCCCAACCAGGGATTAAACTCTCAACCCCTGCATTGGAAGGAGAAGTCTTAGCCACTGGACCACCAGAGAAGTCTCACTTGTGATAGTTTAAAGAAAAATGCATTGTCAGGTGGGTTCTATACCACTCAGGCCATATACCCCGCTATGTAATTCCAGCTGGACACCTCGGGAAGATAAAGACAATATCTGAGGACCCACAGGGCAGGCGTCCAGTCCTAGCCCTCTCCAATGACTAATCACTTCATGGCGTTTTATCACTGCCCACCCAATTGCCATACGCATTAATCCAAGGCCATCCCTGTGACTGCACATTCACTCACACAACTGGACTTCCTGTGATAGCCAGAACCACCCGATTCATAGCGCTAGGATATCTTCATCTCCATGGAGTCTCCATCTAGATGGTATGAGGTGACAAGCACAAATGTGAATCCCCCCTTTTGTAGAATGGCGACCCCATCCTTGTGATGAGTCATCTGTCCTCCACTTATTCCTGCCAAAGAGATTGCTAAGAGATTATTTTACCACAGAATGATAGAAACTACAGGGACTGTCGTGTTGGAGAAGACTCTTGAGAGTCCCTTGGATTGCAAGGAGATCCAACCAGACCATCCTAAAGGAGATCAGTCCTGAGTGTTCATTGGAAGGATTCTTGTTGAAGCTGAAACTCCAATACTTTGGCCACTTGATGTTAACTCATTTGAAAAGACCCTGATGCTGGGAAATATGGAAGGCAGGAGGAGAAGGGGATGACAGAGGATGAGATGGTTGGATGGCATCACCTACTCAATAGACATGAGTTTGGGTAAACTCCAGGAGTTGGTGATGGACAGGGAGGCCTGGCATGCTGCGGTCCATGGGGTCGCAAACAGTCGGACATGACTGAGCAACTGAACTGAACTGAACAGGGATTGTATTTATTCTTGTAATAAAAATGCTGACAGTTGTTGAGATTTTTACTTCCTGTCAGGCAATGTTCTCATCTCTATGATGTAGATACAATTGTTCACATTTTAAGCCTGGGAAACTAAGTTACAGGAAAGTTAAATAACCTGCTCAGGGCAAAAAATTTAGGAAGTGACAAATCCTGTGTTTTAACCCTGGCTCTGACTCCAGAGCCTTTGCTCCAAATGACTAAATTATGTAGCTTTCAGTGTAAAACAACACATGAACACAAAACGATAAATCCATAAAACAGGCTACAGTTATTAAAATTTAATTCTGGTACACCTCTTCACAGGGAAAAGAACTGAACATCACTGATGAATTTGAATATGCTCAGTACTTAACACTCTCACCTTTCGTCCTTCTAATTGTACATTGTCCAAATGGTATTCTGAACCTTACACATTCAATTACAAAGAACATTTCCAAGGTTTTTTCGCTAGAGGTCACTCTCCTGTGGGGTATGGGTGTCTTATTCAACGTATCCAGCAGGTGTCACCAGAGTCCCACAGATCCTGAGGTAGCTTTTTTCCCACCAACTACACTGATACTAAATAAAGCATCCGACTTCTGTTCAGAGAGGTTATGCTGTTTATTCTTTCAATAAGGTTTGAAATAGAACACAGTACTTGGTTGCTAAGATGTCTGTCTATGTTAGTTGTTCAGTCCTGTCCAACTCTGAAATCCCACGGACTGTAGCCCACCAGGCTCCTCTGTCCATGGGATTCTCCAGGCAAGAATACTGGAGTGGGGTGCCATCTCCTTCTCCAGAGGATCTTCCTGACCCAGGGATTGAACCCAGGTCTCTTGCATTGCAGGCAGATTCTTTACCATCTGAGCTATAGTCTACCCAAAACTTAAACACAACTCACTTATCTTCTGGCAACACAAAACAAAATAGGATATCTTGTTTGCAATCACAAGGTAATGGAGGGAAAAATAAGAAAGTTAATGGATAGGAATGACAGCTCAGACTGGGTTCAAGGTTGTTTTCTCAATAGCTTTCACTAAAAACCACACTACACCTCAGATCACAGACACAAATGAGCGCTTCCAACATTTCCATTGTTCTCTTAACAAGATGTTCCCAAGTGTCAGCTTGGGCTGCTGTAATCAAACACCATAGGCTTAACAACAGAATTTATTTCTCAGGGTTCTGGATACCAGGAAATTCAAGATCAAGTTGCCAGCCAATTCAGTTCCTGGTAAGGACTCGTCCTGGCTTGTACACAGCCGCCTTCTTGATGTGTTCTCAGCCAGGAGAGAGAGGAAGCAAGCCCTCTGAAAGCTCTTCTTACTGGGGCACCGATCCTGTCCTGAGGCTCCTGCCCTCATCTTTGTTGTTCAGTCACCCAGTCGTGTCTGACTCTTTGCGACCCCATGGACTGCATGCAGCATGCCAGGCTTCCCTGTCCTTCACATCTCCTGAAGCTTGCTCAAACTCATGTCCATTGAGTCGGTAATGCCATCCAACCATCTCATCCTCTGTCACCCCCTTCTCTTGCCCTTAGTCTTTCCCAGAATTAGCGTCTTTTCCAATGAGTCAGTTCTTCACATCAGGTGGCCGAATGATTGGAACTTCAGCTTCAGCATCAGTCCTTCCAATGAATATTCTGCCAAGGCCCCATCTCCAAATACCGCCACACTGGAGACTAAGACTTCAACATGTCAGTGGGGGGAGGGGGAGAAGGGACACAACTCAGTCCATAGCGCCAAGTAAAGTGGTCGACAGAGGTGGTCAGTGCAGCCCAGGTTAAGTGAGGACTTGGCTGTGTCAGAACCCACAACGCAAGTTCATGACTTTTACACTATGTGTGAAGGAGGCCAGGTCAGCCTGGAAGAACCAACCCTCTTAGCTTATAAGGAGTGTCTTCCGGCACCAAGCTGGACTGGAAAAACACAAGCTGGAATCAAGATTGCCAGGAGAAATATCAATAACCTCAGATATGCGGATGACGCCACCCTTATGGCAGAAAGTGAAGAGGAGCTAAAGAGCCTCTTGATGAAAGTGAAAGAGGAGAGAGAAAAAGTTGGCTTAAAGCTCAACATTCAGAAAACAAAGATCATGGCATCTGGCCCCATTACTTCATGGGAAATAGATGCGGAAACAGTAGAAACAGTGTCAGACTTTATTTTTTAGGGCTCCAAAATCACTGCAGATGGTGACTGTAGCCATGAAATTAAAAGACGCTTACTCCTTGGAATAAAAGTTATGACCAACCTAGATAGTATATTCAAACGCAGAGACATTACTTTGTCGACTAAGGTCCATCTAGTCAAGGCTATGGTTTTTCCTGTGGTCATGTATGGATGTGAGAGTTGGACTGTGAAGAAGGCTGAGTGCCGAAGAATTGATGCTTTTGAACTGTGGTGTTGGGGATGACTCCTGAGAGTCCCTTGGACTGCAAGGAGATCCAACCAATCCATTCTAAAGGAGATCAGCCTGGGATTTCTTTGGAAGGAATGATGCTAAAGCTGAAGCTCCAGTATTTTGGCCACCTCAAGTGAAGAGTTGACTCCTTGGAAAAGACTCTGATGCTGGGAGGGATTGGGGGCAGGAGGAGAAGGGGAAGACCAAGGATGAGATGGCTGGATGGCATCACCGACTCGATGGACATGAGTCTGAGTGAACTCCGGGAGTTGGTGATGGACAGGGAGGCCTGGCATGCTGCGATTCATGGGGTCGCAAAGAGTTGGACATGACTGAGCGACTGAACTGAACTGCGGCACCACGTACTTGCTTTCGAGTTCTAGCCCCATGCCTTCAGCATACCTACAGCAGCCCTACCCACACACTACCTCTTGGACTTGACTTCTCTGGAGAGCTGCCTCGGTTTACCACATCATATGGGGATGCAGCCTAGATGAGACATTCGTGAAGGTCCCTTGTCAACAACCCCCAGAGTCTGGAGAATCTCACCCTATTCTATTTACCGCTTATTTCATAAATACATAAATATGACATTCCAAGAACAAAAGTCTCTCCAGTAAGGATGGGCATGGAGATAATAATTAACATCTTTTTTTAATTATCATTCAGTTTTATTATTATTACGACAGCTGAAATAACTAAAACTTCTAGTCCCAGCTACAAAGACTCTTTTACCTGAGGTGATATCTACCCCCAATTTATCAGCGCTGTGGCTTAGAAGAACCAAGTGCTAAGAAAGACACGACCAAAACAGTGAACAGGGGCTTCCATGTGTACGTTACTCATTTTAGTTTTAAAAACATGAAGTATATTAAAACATATATCTATGTATCTTGAAATATTAAGATGAGAGAGAAGAAAGCCCTGAGGAAAAGTGGACTTTTTAGGCAGGCTGGGATATTGAGAATAGATCATTCATAGGTAAAGTGTTAAAGGGACTGGAGAACTCACCCAAAAGACAGAACACATTTCTGGAATATTTCATGCCCATCTTTTGAGTGACTTTTCAGAGATTATCTCTTTTGTTTGAACTTCCTCTCTATTTATAAATCATATTTATCATTGAAGGTTAAGTTCAAATAGTTCTACCATTGTAAAATATTCCCCAACCTCCTCAATCATGGTCAAAATCAACAGCTCTGACCTCCTTCCATATATTTCACAATCAGCCATCAGGAAAGAGCTTGTCGAATTAAATCACTCAAGGTAACTTGAGGGAGTGCGTATAGTGCTGAGAAACACGGGCTCCAGCGCAGACTCTGGTGTTGATGCTTGCTTCTTCCACATTCTGACGCTGTAGACTTGTTGTTCAGTCGCTCAGTTGTGTCCAACTCTTTGCAACCCCATGGACTGCAGCACGCCAGGCTTCCCTGTCCGTCACCATCTCCCGGAGTTTACTCAAACTCACGTCCATCGAGTCGGTGATGCCATCCAACCATCTCATCCTCTGTTGTCTCCTTCTCTTCCTGCCTTCAATCTTTCCCAGCATCAGGGTCTTTTCCAATGAGTTGGCTCTTCACATCAGGTGGCCAAAAGACTGGAGCTTTAGCTTCAGCATCAGTCCTTGCAATGAATATTCAGAGTTGAATTCCTTTAGGATTGACTGGTTTGATCTTGCTGTGCAAGGGACTCTGAGTAGCCTTAGATATGTCATTAAACTTTGTCCTGATTTGTTTGATATTCATAAATGGAAGTTAGAGTATATTCATCCTATTAGGTTATTGGAAGAATAAAATGATAAAAAATATGAAAAAAGAATAATGCCTGGCATAAAGCAGTCCTCAATAAATGTTAAGTTGTATTAGCTCACCTATTAGGTTAATTGGTCTTCACCATATATTATTAATAGAATCACCTGGGGAGCTTTTGGAAAAAATCCTGATGCCCAGACTCCACCCAAGACGTATTTTTTTTAAAAGATTTTAAATGTAGCAGCTCAACTATTGACATGCTTTGCCTCTCCAAGTAAGCAGCATGCCATAGGTTTGGGAATCATTGCATTATATTGTTACCATTCACAACAGAAAGTACTTATCTTTGCATCTCCATCACTTGGTTAACATTGCACATACGAAAGAAATCAATAATGTTTGTTGAACTGAACTAATATGAGAAGATCCAGAAGGACATCACATCAAAATATGTCCTCAAGGCACCTCCCAAGACCTAGAAATGGTTTTAGATGTCACTATTTCCCAAGGCCACACCTATGTACCCAGGAGTGGAAGGTTTACCAGAGTACATTTAAGGACATTCGGGGAATAAGGAAGGGAGGAAAACATTGATCAGGTGCAAAGTTTTCCATACCAAAAATTTCATACCAAACCCAGAATTCACACTGATGGAACGCTAAGAATTGTTAAGACTAAGTTAAACCCTCATTTGGAGGGCTTCAGCATAGTAAAGATACTGTCCAGTCTCCAGAACTATTCACTAGTCATTTCCCGATTCTTCCAGCAGGATTGGCTGTACTCCGAACAAGCAAAACGTACTACTCGGGTGCAGAATGGCTGATAAAGCTCACTAGCTCAACAGAAAAATGCTGAACTATCGAAGATTAAGGAAAGATAAAGGACATGGATTTTAGGAGCTGAAAACAAAATAACCTGGAGTTTTCCCTCAAGAATTTAAATGCTGTTAAGTCTACTGAGGGAATCACAGGGGAATTTTTATACTACTTCACAAAGGGTAGATGCTGGGAATCATGCAAACTGGAAAGATAAAGGCTCAGATTGCTGAAATCAGGAGGTATTATGAGGTCCTCTTCTTTCTTGTGTGTCTGCTTTGCAATGGTTATTGTAACCACAAAGGAGACAGCATTTTGAATTACTTTGTTGTTTTTGAGTGTTCTTTCACCTGACTATCATCCCCAATTCAACAGAGCTCAGTTTTAATGTTACAGAATTTTGCTAAAGATTTTCTTGGAATCAATCAAAAAGCATTTATTAAGTAACTACATACTCAAAGCACTGTACTAGATACTTCAGAGATTGGATTACATACATGATACAAGCTCTCAAATGTTTCATAATATCAATAATTCAACTACAAAATGGTTCAACTAACAACTCAGAGCTGAACAGACTGGGATAACACGTTTAGCACTTTCTGCTTACATGGCAATTTCTTTGGCTTTACGCTGAGGGAACTCCAGAGTGTCTCAAACCAAGTACCACTTATTATAAGCCTGAAAGCATATTTCAGTGGGAGCACCAAAGACCATACACTTTTCTTCCCCTCACCTGAAAGCTCTGTTAACAGCTGGCCATGGATATGCCAACCGAGTGAGTAAATCAGATGACGACACACGAACTGCGAGAAAGGTTATTCCTAATAAACTGATGGAGAGCTAGCACATTATCGTCTGCAGTGAAATAAACATCCAAGCTCTTTCACTCTTAACCCCGAGGCCTGTACCACCTTCTTGCCCCCTGCAAACCTCTTTATATGATCACCAGCCAGAGGCAGAAATCCAGACTTCCCTTCTAGAAAGTGAAAAGTATCAAGTGAAACTCTGGATGCTGTCAACTTCGGCATCTTCTTATTTTCCTCCTAAGTCTCTAAATTTAAGAGGCTGGAACCTGGGGACCTCAGATGGCACGATTTCTATTTAGTCATTACGGGGAAGAATTTCAGAGTAAGGAAGAGGGAACGAACAATACAATTACTTGGCAATGAATCATTTTATTCAAATCTAAATCACGCTCATTGGGCGTTGCTGTCCTAACTTCCTTCAGTAATTTAAAACGTACAGGAAGCCCACGTCTAGTATCTTCTAGCGACCTGTGGGTTCTTTGCCTCAGGTTTAAATTGTTACTTAAATCATGGCTAATCAGCTCATCAATCTGGAGATGTGGGTGTATTCAAACTTGGTCTGGTCGATCCATCCTGTGGCCATGACCATATATTCTCCTTTTAATCATCTGAGAGCACATCAAGAGGGCTCAGATCCACCTCCTCATTGTTGAAATCCCTTAGATATTTGTTTCTGCCTTCTCCCATTTCTAACCTAAGTCATATCTGCCTCTCCTTTTCCCTCCGATTTTCTTATGCGCTAAGAATCAGTTGTAATTTACAAATGAAACTTTAAATACATTTGATCTACTTGTGACTACATATAATAATCAGGTCACAGAACATAGCAAAAAAAAAAAAGCACGTTTAGGCAAAACCAATACAATATTGTAAAGTAATTAACCTCCAATTAAAATAAATAAATTTATTTTAAAAATAAAAAATAAAAGTTCACTCCTGGAAAAAGAAAAAGCACATTTACTTACAAGATAATTTTTAAACATACACAGGGACTTTCCTGGCAGTCCAATGGTTAAGACTCTGCACTGCTGGTTCACAAGGCACAGGTTAGATCCTAGTAGGGGAATTAAGATGCCACAATCCACACTGCTTTGTCTAAAAAAATTAGTAAATTTTAAAAATCTAAATACATACACACACACACACACACACACACACATACACACACACGCAACAGCGGGGAAAAGAATCTGTCTTTTCAATAAATGATGCTGGGTCAGTTAGGCAACTAACAATAAAGGTTTCCATACATCACACCATTCACAAAAATTAATTCCAGGTGGATTATAGATCTAACTATGGAATATAAAGCAATAAAGTTACTAGAAGATAGCAGAGGAAAAGATTCATTACCTCGGGATAGAAAAGTCTTTCTTAAACAGGATACAGAAAACACTTTCAATTGAAAAAAGTGATAGAAAAATTATACTTCATTAACCTTCTGCTTTTCTTTTTTTTAAACATTTTAAGGAAATTTTTAAAAGATTTTTTTCATGTGGATCATCTTTTTAAGTCTTTATTGAGTTTGTTACAATATTGCTTCTGATTTATGTTTGGGTTTGTTGGTCATAAGGTATGTAGGATCTTAGCTCCTTGACCAGGGATTGAACCCACGCCCCCTGAATTGGAAGCACAGTCTTCCCTGGACCAACAAGCAAGGCCCAATAGAATTCTATATTTGTGATGCAAAATACACTAGCTGAATAATAGAAATGAAAATAATCTCTTTAGCCTCAATGCTCTGAAAGTTTACAGTGCTGTGTTTGCATGCTGGCTTTTGCATTTCTTTTGCTGGCCCTCCAACGATCCTGTAAGTCTGAAGACACACACTTTCACTCTGGGAAGCTCTCCTTTCCTCGTCCCTGTTTCTCATTTCAGGTCCATCTTGAATGCCCCGTACAAGTTGTGGACCTCACAAGCCACACAATGACAGACAACTCGCCTGTTGTTGGACCCGCTGCAATGATTCTCTCACCCTTACCTTATTTTTTCCATCTGGTTTTACTCAACTTCCTGAGATTTCTCTTCAGCTTCCCCCCCACCACCCTCAGGTATTCCATATTTTGTTAAGAAGATTTTTCTTCTCATTGTCCCTTTTTCAGGGTATCTTTTCCTTGTGTTACAAACCTAGAATTTTAAAGAGATTAGTCATTAGAGAAAAATAAAATCATGTTCTCTTATGTTTCCTGTATCATTTGTTTCATCTCAGATCAATTTTCCTGCTTGCTATCTTGTTCTTCCTCATTCATTTCCATGATCTTCAGTCATCGTATTTAAGACTGGAGAACCGGAAAAGCTGATGAGATGTTCTGAATCTATGGCTGAGTCTGTCAACTGGCAGGTGTTGCTTTAAGAAGATGGACAGGAAGGAAGCCCCATGTTCCAGAATGCCAAAGGTGCCCTGATTTTGCCCAGATATTTCTTCTCCTCCAGATTGTGTCCACTTTATTTAATGTCTCCAGAAAAAAAAAAAAAAGAAGACCCTCCATTATTCCTCACATTACTTTCGCTGCTTTTAGCATCCCCTACCATGCATGGTGGGGTTTCCCTGGTGGCTCAATTGGTAACGAGTCTGCCTGCGATGCAGGATATCCAGGTTTGATCCCTGAGTTGAGAAAATCCCCTGGAGAAAGGAATGGCAACCCACTCCAGTATTTTTGCCTGGAGAATCCCATGGACAGAGGAGCCTGGTGGGCTACAGTCCATGGGGTCGCAAAGAGTCAGACACAACTAAGTGACTAACACACACACACACTATGCGTGGTGACTGCAAATTCTGAGCGTCTGCAACATTCAGCATGGCCAGCAGGCCCTCTTTTGACAGCAACTACATTGTTTCTAGGTGATGGGCCACCTATTCTACAGTATCAGCTGTTGTTTCACCTGTTTCCCACCTTACCTTTAGGTTAAAATCCTTCTCATCTTTCCTCTCCTTTGCTGTGATGATTTTACACATTTTTTTCATTATTACAAGTTTTCCTTGGGATGTAAGAAAGAAAAGTTAAAAGGCATGAGCTCAGCTCATCTACTTGAAACCAGAAATCTTGAAATTAATTTGAATATTAAAAGGAAATTTGTATCCCAAACTAGACTAAATTATTTGCACATAATTAAGATAACATGTTGGAACTTCCTAATCTATAACCCATCATGTAATGAGCACAAACAAATAGAATCTAAACTTTTTCTGATTTTATGTAGAGAAGAATACCAGGAAATGAAAGTAGTGCCTGAAGAAGAGAAATCCACAAAGACACTGGGGAACTGCTCAGAAAATCAGGGCCGGAAAGACAGGCAAACTGTCAAACAGCTCTCCTTAGGTTTGGCCTCACTGGTTTTCAATCCTATAATGACACCACACCTAGGAAAAATATTTTTATATGATTTTGGAAGTTTCTTTTTTTTATATGGAAAATATTATAGAGGTTCTTGGTTACAAGGGCACTTATGGATCACCATTGGTTTCTAATTTCCACTCATTCACAATCTATTTATTGATGACTTCTTACTGTTGGACAAGTGCAACTAACTGCTCTGTATACCAAAAAGAGCAAGACCATTAAAAAACAAAAAATAAACAAATTCCCCCCTCACATTCTAGACCTATAATTGTTTTACAGTCTTATGGTAAACTGGAGAGATTAAAATAGACACATTTACCTCAAGACACACCATGAGACCACGGAAGAGGAAGCTCCGAAGTTTATCTTGAGATAAGGAAATAATTGTGGGCAACTCAGGAGGCTCCAGAGAAGGCAGTGGCATCCCCCACTCCAGTACTCTTGCCTGGAAAATCCCATGGATGGAGGAGCCTGGTGGGCTGCAGTCCATGGGGTCACGAAGAGTCGGAATGACTGAGAGACTTCACTTTCACTTTTCACTTTCCTGCATTGGAGAAAGAAATAGCAACCCACTCCAGTGTTCTTGCCTGGAGAATCCCAGGGACAGGGGAGCCTGGTGGGCTGCCATCTATGGGGTCACACAGAGTCGGACACGACTGATGCGACTTAGCAGCAGCAGCAGCAGCAGGTGGCTCAGTGGTAAAGAATCCACCTGCCTATGCTGAAACTGCAAGAGACACGGATTCAATCCCTGGGTTGGAAAGAGCCTCTTAGAGAAGGAAATGGTAACCCACTCCAGTAATCTTACCTGGAAAATTCCATGGACCGAGAAGCCTGGCGGGCTAGAGTCCACGTGGCTGCGAAGAGTTGGACACGACTGGGTGACTGAGCACACACATGCACACACAAGGAAATAATTGTAGAGGCCATCATATTCCAGCCTAGACTTAGAAGAGCAGGAATCTGCAACGTGTGAGCTGGGACAGGCATAGCAAGCAGCGCTGGAGAAACACGACGTGTTGGGTGAGCATGTCACACTTGCAGACTTACAAGTGGTTTGCTATTTCTGGAGCATGAAGTGTAACGAGAATAGTTCTATTTGGCACTACATGTAGCAAATGCAAATTAGTGTGATATGGACCGTTGCTGTCACAAAAGTGTTTATAAAGTAGATTGTTGTCAAGTGTATAAAAATACTTTGCAAATAGTACAGAAACCCTGGCATTTCCTCCTAAGCCAAACTCATATTTCAGCTCCTTTAAAATCTCCTTAGGTTATCTCTTAGTTTCTTCTATTAATAGCAAATCATCTGGCACAAAAACAGAAATACAGACCAATGGAACAAGATAGAAAGTCTGAAGATACATCCACTCACCTATGGACACCTTATCTTTGATGAAGGAGACAAAAATATACAATGGAGAAAAGAATCTCTTCAACAAGTGTGCTGGGTCAACAGGTCAAGTGTGTGTAAAAAAATGAAATTTGAAACTTCTAACACCATACACAAAAATAAACTCAAAATGGATTAAGACCTAAATGTAAGACCAGAAACTATTAAACTCTTAGAGGAAAACATAAGCAGAACACTCTCTGACATAAATCACAGCAAGATCTTCTATAGCCCACCTACCAGAGTAAAGGTAATAAAACCAAAAATAAACAAATGGGATCTAATTAAACTTAAAAACTTCACACAACAAAGCATAAGCAAGGTGAAAAGACAATCCTCAGAATGGGAGGAAATAATAGCAAATCAAACAACTGACAAAGAATTAATCTCCAAAATATACAAGGAGCTCATGCAGCTCAATACCAGAAAAACAACCAATCAAAGAGTGGACAGAAGGCCTAAACAGACATTTCTGCAAAGAAGACATAATAAGCACATGAAAAGATGCTTAAAATTGCTCATTACCAGAGACATGCAAAAAAAAAACAAAACCTACAATGAGGTATCATCTCACACCAGTAGAATGGGCATCATTAAAAAAATCTACAAACATCAAGTGCGGAGAAAAAGGTCCCATCTTACACTCTTGGTGGGAATGCAAGACACATGTACCTCAATGTTCATTGCAGCACTATTTATGATAGCTAGGACATGGAAGCAACCTAGATGCCCATCAGCGGATGAATGGATAAAGAAGTGGTGGTACATATACACAATGGAATATTACTCAGCTATAAAAAGGAACACACTTGAGTCGATTCTAATGAGGTGGATGAACCTAGAATCTGTCATACAGAGTGAAGTAAATCAGAAAGAGAAAGACAAATATCGTATATTAACACATATGCATAGAATCTAAAAGGATAGTACTGATGACCCTATGTGCAGGGCAGCAAAAAAGATAGAGATATAAATAGACTTCCGGACACAGTGGGAGAAGGAGAGGGTGGGATGACTTGAGAGAGCGGCATTGAAACATAGACATTATGTAAAATAGATAGCCAGTGGGAGTTAGACGTGTGACTCAGGGAGCCCAAAGCTGATGCTCTGTTACAATCTGGAAGAATGGGGTAGGGAGGGAGATGGGAGCGGGGTTCAGGGGAGGGGTCACAGGTATGCCTGTGGCCAATTTATGTTGACACACGGCAAAGACCATCACAATATTGTAAAATAATTATCCCCCAGTTAATACAAATAAATAAAGTTTTTTTAAAATAGCAAATCACATTGGTCAGATTTTCTTCTCTCCTAGAAACGCAGTTTTCTCCTTCTCTTAAGAAATTCATTGAAGCTATAACTAACTTCTTATACACCCATCCTTTATCAGACAATCAGGGATGTGTACCTATAAAACTTTGTAAACAGCTATTTACTGTGTCATTTTCATCAGATCAAAGGCACATAGAGTAGTTGAACAACACTTAATTCTATTTCAAGCTGGCGAATAGGAGTTATATGTACCTTTCACATCTTACGAAAGCAGAGGTAACTTCTACTTTCTCATTTTATACACGGAACACATGAATTATAGAGATCAACAAATTCACACAAAGGCACCCAATAGTAAAGACTTTCAAAATAAAATGAAGTACCAGTGCAACTCAAACTGAAGAAGACGCCTTAGTATTAAACCAAGGTTCCATTCACTAAACTTTTTCTTTACGTATCAAAACTGATCATGTATTTTAAGATGTTTGACTCCAGTTTCAAAGGCCTCACTTTTCCATTTCACATTTCTGGCTTACTCAAGTACTCATGGAGGATTTTTTTAAAATTTATTCTTGAATTTGTTCTAACATCATGTTTAAATATAGAATCTCTGGTGAGTAAGCATTTCACCACAGTTTACTCCTAAACAAGCCCATATGCCCTTTTTCATTTTTAACATTGAATCTGTATATATTTTGATTCTTTTCTTGTCTACATAAAAAGGAATGGTTTAAGCTAGAAAGTGTTTGTTCTTCACAAATACTTCTATTAGGGATCAATGTTGCAAATCACATTAAATTTTTGTTTTGTTTTGTATTGGGGTACAGCTGATTAACAAACAATGTTATGACAGTTTCAGGTGAATAGCAAAGGGACTCAGCCGTACAGACACGTATTCATTCTCCCCCAAACTTCCTCCCATCCAGGCTGCCATGTAATATTGAGCAGAGTTCCATATGCTCTACAGTAGGTCTTTGCTGGTTATCCATTTTAAATGTAGCAGTGTGTACATGTCCATCCCAAACTTCCTAACTATCCCTTCCCCCCTTCCCTCCCTCACCCCTTTCCCAACTATAAATTTGTTCTCTAAATCCGTGAGTCTCTTCTTACCTTGTAAGTAAGTCCAGAAAATCACATTTTAAAAAAAGATTTGCCTTGGCAAAATTTTTACCGGATGATGCATTCAAATAACAGGAACTGGTAAATCATCTGTTATCAGCATTAATGTTCAGCATGGAAGAGTAAAAAGAATGAACATAAATATAATCCCTATGCATTAAGAGTGGGCTTCTCGGGTAGTTCAGCTGATAAAGAATTCGCCTGCAATGCTGGAGACCCGGGTTCGATTCCTGGGTCAGGAAGTTCCTCTGGAGAAGGGATAGGCTACCCATTCCAGTGGGTATTCTTGGGCTTCCCTGGTGGCTCAGACAGTAAAGAATCAGCCTGCAATGTGAGAGACCTGGGTTTGATCCCTGGATTGGGAAAATCCCCTGGAGGAGGGCATGGCAACCTACTCCAGTATTCTTGGTTGGAGAATCCCATGGACAGAGGAGCCTGGCGGGCTGCAGCCCATAGGGTCGCTTAGAGTGAGACAAGACTGAGGAACTAAGCACATACGTGCATCTTCCTGAGGAGACAGACAGGTAACAATAAAAGGCTATCAATGATTCCATGACAAAGAAAAGTGTAATATGTCAGTTTCCTAAACTTTCCAGTCAAAGTATCTCCCAGAGGATATTTCCAGACTGCTCCTCTGGAGAGCTTATTGATTAGGTCTCGGGAAGAGTCAAGGCGTCTGCATTTATAATAGCCAGATATTGATGATTATTAAGATAAAAGCAAATTGCAGCCATGAAATTAAAAGATGCTTACTCCTTGGAAGAAAAGTTATGAGCAACCTAGATAGCATATTCATAAGCAGAGACATTACTTTGCGACTAAGGTCCGTCTAGTCAAGGCTATGGTTTTTCCTGTGGTCATGTATGGATGTGAGAGTTGGACTGTGAAGAAGGCTGAGCGCCGAAGAATTGATGCTTTTGAACTGTGGTGTTAGAGAAGACTCTTGAGAGTCCCTTGGACTGCGAGCAGATCCAACCAGTCTATTCTGAAGGAGATCAAACCTGGGATTTCTTTGGAAGGAATGATGCTAAAGCTGAAACTCCAGTACTTTGGCCACCTCATGCGAAGAGTTGACTCCTTGGAAAAGACTCTGATGCTGGGAGGGATTGGGGGCAGGAGGAGAAGGGGACGACAGAGGATGAAATGGCTGGATGGCATCACTGACTCTATGGACGCGAGTCTGAGTGAACTCTGGGAGATGGTGATGGACAGGAAGGCCTGGCGTGCTGCGATTCATGGGGTTGCAAAGAGTCGGACACGATTGAGCGACTGAACTGAACTGAAAAGCAAAGCAAGCTGCTATGCTCACAGAGTATTTCATGAAGACCATAAGCACCCCACAGAAGCTAACAGGATGGAGAAGCTTTAATTAGGTTTGAGAGGTGGGACAGGTTGTGTATGTGTGTGCACGCATGTGTGTTTTAAGAAGTGTGCTAAATAACGTGATTGGCTGGGGCAAGAGAGCTCATTTATTTTAGAAGTAGCAATAATTAAAACAGGATTTTATTCAGGTCCAGAAAATTTTTACTTTGAGTCAATAGATAATGCAAGGGTATTTGAGCAAAGGAATAATGTGATGAAATCAGCTTTTTAGCGATATTAATGCAACAGAGGCATTTAGGATAGGTTCCTGGTGAAAGCCAGGAGACCTAGGCATTCATTCCCGTAGTAAGTATACATGGAACAGCCAAATGATGTGAAATGCCCTGGGCTTAGGGGGAAGAATGCACAGCTGTAGGCCCCAACGGCCAGAACTACAGCACCAATTCTGTGAATTCTCTACGTTTAATCTTTTTTTTTTTCTCTAAAATTTCCTCTTGTCACCTGACTTAAGTTAAACCATCCTAACGGCTTTCACTTCTGTATTTATGCTAATTTGCTTAGCTATTTGGAGTGGCTGCATTTGCAATTAAAATGTTTTATGTGGTTGTTAGAAAACTACTCTGGAAGTGAGATGAAAAGCAATTTTGTCCTATCCAAAATACACTTCAAAGACTCTGAGGAAGAAAAAATAAAATCCCTATTAATGGGTAGCCAGATCTTGAAATACAGAGAATAGGTAAGGAAACTAGTTTAATGCTAATGCACTTATCGAGCAAAGAGGAATCAATCAGTATTTATAATCATGACTACTGAAAAAGATTTAAGTTTATAAGCCTGGTGAATCACATTCTGATTGGAGACTTGGTCTCTGGGATGGAGTTTAGTAAACATCAGGTATCTCATGCAGAACTTCTGAACTCAGTAAGAGGCACCATCAGATACCAAAGTATTATTTGTGTAATGAGTTACTGTATCACACATGCCAACCTGTAAGAAATAGCAAATTTCTTCATTTTCTTTCAGTCAACTTAAATCTCTTCCTGAAAATCCCATCCCCACCCCATTAAATGATGGGAAATTTAATCTGAATTATCTTGCCTGGGCAGACTCAGAAGGTATTTGTTTTCACTGGAGTATAATTGCTTTCCGATGCTGTATCAGTTTCTTCTGTACAGTGAAATGAATCAGCTATATGTGTACTCATCTCCCCTCCCTCTTGGACCTCCCTCTCACCTCACCCCTCCATCCCACCCACCTAGGTCATCTTGGAGCACAGGACTGAGCTCCCTGTGCTACTGAGCAGGTTCCCACTAGGTATCAGTTTTAGACACGGTAGTTTATTTACGTCAAACCTAATCTCCCAGTTTATCCCACCCTATCCTTCCTTCTCTGTGTCCACAGGTCCATACTTTATGTCCGCCTATCTATTCATGACCTGAAACTAGGTTCATCTGCACCATTTTTCTAGATTTCCACACACATGCATTAATATGTGATGCGTGTTTGTGCTCACTCAGCTGTGTGCAACTCTTTGCAACCCATGAACTATATACCCCACTAGGCTCCTCTATCCAGAGGATTATCCAGGGCAAGAATATTGGAGTGGGTTGCCATTTCTTCCTCCAAGGGATCTTCCTGACCCAGGGATCGAACCCACGTCTGCTGCATCTCCTACGTTGGCAGGCAGATTCTTTACCACTGAGCCATCTGGGAGGCCTAAGACCTGATGCATATGTGCAATAGAATATTTCTCAACCATAAAAAGGAACAAAATTGGGTCATTTGTACAGATGGATCTAGAATTTGTCATACAGACTGAAGTCAGAAAGAAAACAAAGATGGTGTATTAACACTTGTATGTCAGAAGGTATTAAAATCATGTATATACATATGCAACGGAGGTCGCAAATTGGTACCCGCTGGCTTGGATTTAGTTCACTGGTATGTCTGTCGGCCTTTGAAGCATAAATAAATAAATAAATAAAATTTGTAGATACTAAAATGTTTCTAAGTATCCATAGTTGCAAAAATTAACACAGGAAGTACTCATGTAAAATTTGTGTTTGGCGCTTCTCTTACAAAATCATAAGATCTGGCAATATTTACAAACAGTTTTTAGCCACAACTTCCAAGAGGTGGAAAAACCCTATCTCTCTTACAAGGGGTATTTTTTTTTTTTGTAATCACCACAAACCCAGCCTGCTTCATTAGCTCACCCACAGTGCCTCAGTCATTTTGTTTTACCTCCTGACCCTTATAGGCATTAGATTTTTGCCACTGTAGCCTAGTGGGATTTTGGGGAGAAATGTGACCTGTGTTCCTTGACTATGTAAGCCAACTACACACATGTTTAATGTGCTCTGAAAACAGAACCCTAATACATGAGAATTGTTTTTGAAATCTTTATGTTGTTAAACCACTGAGGTCAGCATGAGAAATGCCAGAATTGTATTGGGTCTTCCAATGTCTATTTTACAGTTTAGGATTTTTTTTAAATTAAATGGAGAAGGGACATATCTGGTTTTTCAGCACTAGGACAGTAAAAAATCATGACAAGGACCTAAGCTGGGATTCAGGAAATCTTCTTGCCCCAAGATTCTCAGCTATGTTGAATCAGAAATTATAGCCTATATAGTTGAAATCAGTTGGAGTCCTTTGCCAGAGATCACAAATAAAATTAGTCCTGTGCCATGAACTTCCATATTCAGTGGTACGAGTATAAAAATACTCAAGGGTTGGTGGGGAGAAGCTCTTAATTTTGTTCTTCATTAATTGGGGTCAACGTGAAATATATATGAAACACCCAAAGCTATGCCTGATCCCTTTGATCTTAGTCTGTAGTCATATCTTCCCTCATATATTAGTAAGATTTAAAGTTGCTTTTTGCTTCATGCCCAGACAAAGCAGACTTCAGGGCACAATAATGAGTGGTAAGAACTGAAACAAGCTAAAATATGCAAAAATAGAAAACTTAAATTCACCATAAAACAAAACATATATTAAAGATTGCTCTCAAAATGAGATTAGCTAATATTACAAGTAATTTTTTATTTTATTACTTTTATTAATTATTTTATTATTAAATATATCCAAATTAATTTAGGATTATATTAAAACAAGAAGGAAAGAGGGAGGGGGAGAAGACTGAACAACTTATACTGAAATTGCTTGCCAAAAATGAAAGGGATTCAAAAGATTTTTGTTTCATGATTGATGTTGACCATTATAGAAGTATTGATTAAGGACTGCTTTTGAAAGAAAAAAAAAGGTCAATAATGGTCAGAGAAGGTGGGAGGACTAGGGGATGAAGGGGATGAGATGGTTGGATGGCATCACTGACTCGATGGACATGAGTTTGAGTAAGCTCTGGAGTTGGTGATGGACAGGGAAACCTGGTTTGCTACAGTCCATGGGGTCGCAAAGAGTTGGACATGACTGAGCAACTGAACTGAGCTGAACTGAATGGTCAGAGACCTAAAAAAAAGTATTATAGATACATTTAAAAGAGCAAGTACTCTACATCAGTAAGTTTTAAGTATCTTTGGAATATTTATAAAATGTTCTATGGCCATGAAGAGCCTTCATGGTATAAGCCAACCTCCCAGTTCCAGAAATGATGGCAAACTCACTCAGCTTTAAAGGCAAATGGAGCATTAAGGCTAACAGTATAACCAAGAAATAATTTCTAATGTCTTAAGAGATATGTAGCAATAATTGGTTGGAGAAGCAAATGGCAACCCACTCCAGTATTTTTGCCTAAAGAATCCTGTGGACGGAGGAGCCTGGCGGGCTGCTGTCCATATGGTCGCACAGAGTCGAACAAGACTGAAGTGACTTAGCAGCAGCAGCAGCAGCAATAATTGATAAAATTACAGGGGGAGATTGATAAATTGATAAATGTAGCTGAGATTTTAACAGATCTCAGAAATTTAATAACAAAGCATAGGAAAAGTAAGTGAAGACAGATTCTTTAACATGATTAATAATTTCACGTAAATAGTTATATAACCAACCAGCAAACAAAACTTCTTTTGGAGCACACAGGAAACTTGGACCAAGTTCCGCAGAAGTATCTTCAGCAGATCTTTACCTCCATCTCACTGACAGACAGGTGTCTGATGGCCACTTCTTAGCTGTACAAAGCGTATAAGCAGGCACTGGGATTTACCAGCCTCTATTTGATGCAGTGGTGAGGAATCCACCGGCCAGTGCAGGAGATGCAAGAGATGAAGTTTTGATCCCTGGGTTGAGAAGATCCCCAGGAGCAGGAAACAACAGCCCACTCCACTATTCTGGAAAATCCCATGGACAGAGGAGGCTGCCGGGCTGCAGACCATGGGGTAGCAGAGTCAGACACGACTTAGCGTGCATGTGCGCACACACACATACACATGGAACGGCAGGTGGGAATGGAAATGCATCAGCCAAACGTCAGCGTCTGTCACACCTTAGTTATGTCTCTGTCCTACCCTGACTCGAATGATCAAGAGCAACTGGATCTAAAAATTCACGTCCTAAGTGTTTACATGCAGAATTTCAAAGGCATTGCCTGCTAGCATCCAATCCATCTAATAGAAATTTTATATACGTCTCTTTCAAACTCTTCGTAGTCATCCCACTTTTTACTCTCTGGAAGCTTTTAGGATCTTTATATTTACTTATTTTCTAGCATTCTGAAATTGCGGGTGAACGTGTCTAGAAGTCTGCCTTTAAAAAATTCATCCTACTCAGTAATGAGCCCTTTTAATCTGATGACTTGAATGCCTTTCCAATCCTAGAAGGTTTCTTCTATTATTTCTTTGACACATATTATCCATTTTCTCTTCCTGCCACTTTAATTTTGCATATGTTGGCTCTCCTGGATTGTCTTTCTGTCCTCTCTTTTTTAAAAATTGTATTCTTCATTCATTTGGCTGCATCAGGTCTTAGCTGCACACATGGGATCTTCCGTTGCAGCACACTGGCTCTCCAGCTGTGGCGCTCGGGTTCCAAAGCACACCGGCTTCAGCAGTTGCAGCTCGTGGGCTCAGCTGCTCCATGGCATGTAGGACCGTAGTTGCCTCACCAGGGATCGAACCTGCGTCCCTTGCAAAGTGGATTCTTAACCACTGGATCACCAGGGAAGTTCCTCTCTTCTTTTTCTTGTTTCATAATTTTGGACTCTCTCTCATTTTTTAAAACTTTTATATCTATGGCCTTTCTACTCAAAGTGTGTTCATGGCCCAGCAGCATCAGCCTCACCTGGGAGCTTGTTAGAAAAGTAGAGCTTCAGGTCTCACCTCAAAACTACCGAATTAGACTCTGCTAATAAGATCCAGGGTGATTCTTATGCACGTTAATCCTTGAGAGGTACATGGGATAATTTTCAACTTTTATCTTCCAGTTCTGTTGAAATATTTTTATTGTCACATTCCTATTATTAGTTAATAGTAGCCCTTTCTTATAGTGTTTCTTTTTCAAAGCCTTCTGTTTTATCTATTTAATATTTTCTGAGACTAATTATTTTATTTCAAGCCCTTTTTGTTTCTTGAATTATCTGTTTCCTCTGGGATTTTTTCTTGTGTCTCTTGATCTAGCTCATTCATGTGTTTTTTTTTTTTTCTGATAAATCTGTTGATCTTTGTTGTTCCTTTATTGTTGTTGTTGTTTACAATGTCAGTAAGTCATATCCAACTCTTTGATACCTCATGGACAGTAGCCCACCAGGCTCCTCTGTCCATGAGATTTTCTAGGCAAGAATACTGGAGCGGGTTGCCATTTATCCTCCAGAGTATCTTCCTGACCCAGGGATCAAACCTGCGTCTTCTGCACTGGCAGGTAGATTCTTGACCACTGAACCACCAGGGAAGCCCTAGTTCCCTTATATTTAAGGATAAAAGAGGTGATGGATTATTTCATCTCACGGTGTGAGTTTCTCCTTCTACTGCCTCCTGTTAAGCCTCTTTCCCTAAATGGGAAGCTGTTATGTGTTGGAGAGACATCTAGTGTGGCTGCTGTACTTCTTCTTTAGAGAGTCCAACCCAGTACTCATAGTGGAAAACATAGCCTTCAAACCATTTAATTTCCTTAGGTATCAGGATATTTTTTTTTTCTTTTGGTGATGCAGCCTCTGGCAGGTGAGGCAGGGAGTAGATTAGCACAGCTCTTCCATACTTTCAGCACTACTCTGCTTTCCTATTCTCTGATTCGCAGATTCTGACTGGTCTCCTAACTACACAGCTACCCAACCTGAGGGGCTTCCTTGGTGGCTCAGCGGTAAAGAATCCCCCTTACAATGCAGGAGCTGCAGTTTCGATTCCTGGGTTGGGAAGATCCCCTGGAGGAGGGCATGGCAACTCACTCCAGTATCCTTGCCTGGAGAATCCCACAGACAAAGGAGCCTGGGGCTACAGTCCATAGGGTCACAAAGAGTCAGAATCGACTGAAACAACTTAGCTCACACCCCAAAACTGAACTGCAGTTTGAGCTCCAGCTCACCCATTACACTAAGAGGCTTCTGTCTCCTTTGGCCTTCCAGATTTGTTTGAAATTTCTTAAATCCCCTCACCATTTTCCCTCTTACAGTGTTTATATGACTTTTTACAATTTCATAGCAAAATATCAGTGGAGTCTCTGAGGGAACACGAGGCAATTGCTTGTGCTCAGTCATTATCTTGAGGCAGAGGTCTTCAAAGCACTTTGTGGCACTGTGCGGTACTTCAGTCATAAAAGCGAGGTCTTTAGCTGTAGGCTTAAAGCCATGGTACCCACCATGGAGTTGTACTTAAAGATGATTTCTGCAAAGAGTACTACAGCGTTTAGAAGGAATGTCAAGCATCCCACGATGCTTTTGTAGACAAGATGATGTGACGTGGGTGGATCTGTATTCAGTGAAGTAATCAGAAAAGGCTGAAACAAGGGCTGAGAGAGGGCTTTAAAGCCAAAGAGCAGACTGCTTAGTAATCAGACTTTTTTATATTATTGACATAATGACATTGAGATGCACTGATTACATCCTTAGATAAGGTAAATGTAGAAGGCTAATAGATTTGACAGAATGACAATCAGCAAGGTAGTAGGGGGAAATGATGGGCTTAATCCAGGAGTACAAAGTTTAATATAGACAAATGTTATGGCTGGAACTTGGCCCAGGAAACCAACCACACGGGAGTACAGTTTAACGCAATGTGATACAGATGCTATAAATAGCAAATGGGATTTTAAGTCCGAATGGAAGTATAATAGAGGCCTTCGTAGGTCTGGTCTTCTCTGAGGCGGGCCACCCTTCATCGTAGCCACTGTCGAGGAGGAAAACTACCCTCTGGAGCTGATCTGAGGACAAGGGTTTGGCTGGCGAGATGATCATATGAAGAACGACTAAAGGAAGCGAGGAAAAGTACAGCTGTTTATGTCGAGTAAAAAGTGTGGCCGCTTTTTAAAACATTCTTTGAAGGATTATTCTGTGGGAAAGGAATAAAATCTATGTAGTGTGACTTTGGGTACAAGCCTGAGACAAATGGGTGAAAGTTTTTATGGCAGCATATTTGGGCTCAGTTTGAGATAGAACTTTATAGTAAACAGAGCTGAAATCAGTTGGACAATGAATTGGACTTCTCTATCACTGGCACTGTTATGATCCTTGTCAAAAATCCACGTAGGGGCCAAGCCCTGGTGTATGCTTATTCTTTTCACTCTGAGATTTTATGAAGAATGGAAGGAAATACAGGAGGAGGAGGAAAGGAAATACAGGTTTGATGCTTTATTGAGTTAGAAATGAAAAAAAGTCAGCTTAACTATATCTGGACAATGAGTCAGTACTTTACAAATTATGGCCTTGTTTTCAGAGAGGCCTAGGATTTCTCAGATCCCTTGGAAGGGAAGAAGGAATATAAGATGGTGATTAATCAGATTTGCTATTCTGGTATACCAAAAATCAAAAAGGCTTGGGCTTCCAATGGAGCAATTATCTTAACTATTCTCCAAAATTTTCCCACTTTATGTGAATTACAATTTTTTTTTATTATTTCATTTTTCTTTGTCTGTGTCCCACAGCATGTGGGATCCTAGTTCCCCAAGCAGAGATCAAAGCCATGCTCCTCACATTGGAAGCATGGAGTCTTAACCACTGGACTGCTAGGGAAATCCCCACCTTCTGTCACTTTTAATTACTTGCTCCAGGCCTGTATTTAACATCATAAATTACCAATAATTATTTGAGTATTACAAAGGTCAAGTTCCTATTATGATTGATGTTGAAGTTTAATAAGAGAATCTTTAACCATTGTTATATTCTTGGTTATATGATAACTTCTAGGGATAGAAAAATGTTCAGGTTTGTAAGAGTACTAATAATTAAGTTCTTTAATTCATTCAAATAATTAATGACCTCTTCACAGATTTATAGTTTGAAGGATAATCTCTAAAAAGCTAGTTTTACAGTACACTTTACAAAATAATTCTGATGAGCTAGTTTAAAAGACTCAAGAAAGGTCACGGTCCCTCACCTCCTTCTGTCCTTACTTCTCTCCTTATCTGGCAGAAATTGCACGGTCACTGTTACCGTATTCCCAAACACTTCATCCTCCGTTTTCTTGTCCTTCTGTTGCTTTGTGATTCCTTCTTGGTTAAATCACAACCTTGAATAAGTCCACCTCTTACCTCCTCCGAGCCTCTACCCATGTGGTTGAATGTGGCTAAGAACTGAGCACAATTTTACTGTGAATTCAGTCACTAGTCTTGAATAGGCCCTTCATGCCACCTGCTAGAAATAGCACGGTCCCCTTCTCCTCTTTGTGTTCATTTATTTTTGGCTGTGCTGGGTCTCCGTTGCTGCATGTGGACTTGTCTCTAGTTGCAGAGACCAGGGGCTCCTCTCGAGTTGTGGTGCAGGGGCTGCTCTTTGTGGGGGCTTCTCTTGTTGCGGAGCACAGACTCTAGAGCTGAGGCCTTCAGTTGTGGTGCACAGTATAAGCTGCTCCTCAGCATGTGGGATCTTCCTGGACCAGGGACTGAACCTCTGTCCCCTGCATTGCAAGGCAGATTCTTAACCACTGGACCACCAGCGAAGTCCTTCCCTTCTCCTCTTAACACTGCCTTCCAGATCCTCATTCTGCACAGCTTTCTATTTCACTAAGAAAACAGGAGACTGTCTACCCATCAAACCGCATCTTGGCAGGACACTGTGCCTAGCCTCCTGTGACTATGGGTGAGCTGTTTGTGCTCCTAGCTGAGACCAATCCCTGAGGGCCTTTGAACTTGCCACTCCCTCTATCTGGAACATGAACTCCCTTTCTCACTTCATTAGAGTCTATACTAAAATATCATCAGAGGGATTGCCTGGTGGTCCAGCAGCTAAGACTCCACCTTCCCACTGTAGGGGGCCTGGTTCTGACCCCTGGTCAGGGAACTAGACCCCACATGCTGCAATTAAGAGTTCACATACCGCAACTAAAGATCCCGCATGCGGCAATGAAGAGTGAAGGTTCCATGTACCGTAGCTAAGACTCCGCATGGCCAAATTAATTAATTAATTAGAAAAATATCAATAAGTCTCTCCTATTTACAATAGCAGCCTCCATCCCACCTTTTGGTCTTCTTCTCTGACTTACTTAGCACTTATCATCAAAAAATATATGTCTATCTTATTTTGATTATTATCTATCTCTACACAGAAGATTAAATTTCAAAAGGATGTCAATTCCTTTTGAAGTTTTTTGTAAATTTAATAGGATCCAATAAAAACATCTATGGATATGTATGAGAGTAGGTAAATGATTTCCAGTTTCATATATAAAAAGAATCAAGAAATAAGACAGTCAATCTTGTCAACAGAAGAGCAATAAGGTGGAACCAACATATCATATAATGATATATAAAAGTCTAAAATATTAGAATAGTATTATGTTGTTCAGTAGGACTGGAAGAAACACAAGCTGGAATCAAGATTGCTGGGAGAAATATCAATAACCTCAGATATGCAGATGACACCACCCTTATGGCAGAAAGTGAGGAGGAGCTAAAAAGACTTGTTGAAAGTGAAAGAGGAGAGTGAAAAAGTTGGCTTAAAGCTCAACATTCAGAAAACGAAGATCATGGCATCTGGCCCCATCACTTCATGGGAAATAGATGGGGAAACAGTAGAAACAGTGTCAGACTTTGTTTATTTGGGCTCCAAAATCACTGGAGATGGTGACTGCAGCCATGAAATTAAAAGGCGCTTACTCCTTGGAAGAAAAGTTATGACCAACCTAGATAGTATATTCAAAAGCAGAGACATTACTTTGCCGACTAAGGTCCGTCTAGTCAAGGCTATGGTTTTTCCTGTGGTCATGTATGGATGTGAGAGTTGGACTGTGAAGAAGGCTGAGTGCAGAAGAATTGATGCTTTTGAACTGTGGTGTTGGAGAAGACTCTTGAGAGTCCCTTGGACTGCAAGGAGATCCAACCACTCCATTCTGAGGGAGATCAACCCTGGGATTTCTTTGGAAGGAATGATGCTAAAACTGAAGCTCCAGTACTTTGGGCACCTTATGCGAAGAGTTGACTCATTGGAAAAGACCCTGATGCTGGGAGGAATTGGGGGCAGGAGGAGAAGGGGACGACAGAGGATGAGATGGCTGGATGGCATCATGGACTCAATGGACGTGAGTCTGAGTGAACTCCAGGAGTTGGTGATGGACAGGGAGGCCTGGCGTGCTGCAATTCATGGGGTTGCAAAGAGTCGGACACGACTGCGCAACTGAACTGAACTGAGCCAGTCCAACTCTTTGCTATCCCATGGACTGTATCCCGCCAGGCTCTTCTGTCCATGGGACTCTCTGGGCAAGAATACTGAAGTGGGTTGCCATTCCCTTCTCCAGGGAATCTTCCCATCTCAGGGATCAAACCCAGGTCTCCCGCATTGCAGGCAGATTCTTTACCATCTGAGCCACCAGAGAAGTCCATAGGTACACATACATATGTAATAAATCTGTAGGGGGGAAATAGCAAGGACACAGTCAATACTCATTAACTGAGTGGTTACTCGATGGGATGGAGGGTGAGTGTTTGGGATGGAGGTTTCAGGATTTGGAATGGGCATAAACACAAAGTGCATACCAGAATAAATAGCAGGCCTGAAATGCTATCCTTAGAAAGACCTGCCTGCAAGTCTGACCTTGACTGGTGTCTGGAGGTTAGATTTCATCTTGAGGGGAGAGGTTCCCACCATTGCCTGATAAGAGTGGCTCACTGTGCCTAGACAATATGGTTTATCCCAGACACTTGCTTTCCATCCAGAAGTCTTGAATTTTGGTTTTCAATATACGCCAGGCAGAGGGAGCCTGCACGTCCAGTTCCCAGGGAACACTCTTGGCGCCGAGTCTCTAATGAGCTTCCCTGGCAGGCAACATTTTATATGTGTTGCCACAACTCATTGTTGGAAGAGTTAATCACGTCTATAAGACTCCCCTGGGAGTGGACTCTTAGAAGCTTGCAGCTGGCTTCCTTGTGCCTTTTCCCTTTGCTGATTTTGTTTTGTATCCTTGCTCAATCACTCAGTCATGTCCAATCCTTTGTGACCCCATGGACTGCAGCCTACCAAGCTCCTCTGTCCATGGGAATTCCCAGGCAAGAATACTGGAGCTGATTGCCATTTCCTCCTCCAGAGGATCTTCCTGACCCAGGGATCAAACCCACGTCTGTTTATCTCCTGCAATTGCACGTGGGTTCTTTACTCTCACTTTGTTTATCACTAGCGTTACCTGGGAAGCCCCTTACACTATAAGTCATACTGTGAAATGACCATATTCTGAGTGTGTGAGTTCTCCTAGCTAACACCAAAGCTAGGGTTGATTTTAGAAATCTCTTTCAGTGAGGGTTACACAGGTGTTCTTTCAAAAAATTCTTTATCTTTAATATATTATAAATATTGTAACGTGAAAGGGTTAGTCGATTAGTCATGTCTGACTCTGCAACTTCATGGACTGTAGCCCACCAGGCTCCTCTGTCCATGGAATTCTCCAGCCAAGAATATTGGAGTGGGTAGCGATTCCCTTCTCCAGGAGATCTTCCCAACCCAGGGATCGCACCCTGGTCTCCTGGGTGTCAGGCAGATTCTTTACCATCTGAGCCACCAGAGAAGCCATAAATAATGTATGTGTTTGCTGATTAATCAAAAGAAAACTAAAAGAAGAAATATAGGAGTTTCCCAAATAAAGAATAAATGTAATTGTGTAGAAAGCATTTCAGTAAAATGAAATGGCATGGCATTATCTAGAATCAAACCATAGACTAGCTCATTCAAGGAGCTGAAATTATAGACAGAGGAATCAGAGGAAATGGTAAAACCGGAGAAGTAACCAGAAGTAGCCATCATTGTGACTTCCATGAAATGATCTTCCCAGTTCTCCCCAATCCCATCCTCCCTCCAGGTACTGTTCCATCTCCTGCTAATTTTTATCTATTTTTAATATTGAGGCACATTTCCTCTCATATGGATCCCCTTTTTTTCCACTGCTATTTCTTGGAAGGACGATGAATTACCTTGATACCTTTGTTGAAAATGAATAAGCTGGACTTCCCTGGTAGCACAGTGAATAAGAATCTGCCTGCCAGTGCAGGAGACACAGGTTCAATCCCTGATCCAGGGAGATCTCACATGCTGCAGAGCAACTAAGGCCCAGCACCATAACTACTAAGCCCGAGCTCTAGAACCCACGAGCCACAACCCTGAAGCCCATGTGCCCTGGAGCGTGTGCCCTGCAACAAGAGAAGCCACCTCAATGAGAAGCCCTGGTTACCACAACTGGAAAAAAGCCCATCAGCAATGAAGACCTGGAAGAGCCAAAAATAAATAAATAATTCTAAAAAGAAGAATAAACTGTATATGTGTGGGAATATGCGTATATGACATCTATTTCCAAATTTTCTAATCCCTTCTAGTGAAATATTGATATACAGATTCATACCACACTACCACATTTCCTTGAAGCTGTAGCTCTATAATAATAATAATAATAATTCATTTATTTATTTTAGCCACACCAGATGACTTGTGGGATCTTAGTTCCCTAAGCAGGGATTGAACCTGGCCACAGCAGTGAAAGTTCCAAGGCCTAACCACTCTCAGGGAAGTACCCTTCCTCTTTTTTTTAGATCGTGTAGCAGCAGTCCTTCCAATTTTCCTTAAAATTGTTGTAGTATTCTAAATCCTTTTCATCTCCATGTAATATTTGGAATCAGCCTATTTCTAGGCGAAAAAAAGACCCTACTTTTTTAGAAAAGTGCATTGAGCATTTAAAACATTTTGAGAACTGATATCTTAACAATACTGCCTTCACTCCTTGAATGTGGTTATCACTCTTGGATTATAATTCAATAGTATTTTATTTTGCGTAAACTGTTCCTGCTTTGGCATTGGGAACTCTCTCAGCTGGTTCCTGTGTTTCTTTGATACACACCATCATCGTGTGTGCATGTGGGTGTGTATTTGTGTGTCTATAGTTCTTCCCAGCTTCTCAGTAAGGTTTCTCTGCTCTAGTTGATGAGAATTCAGTTTCTCCTAGTTCTGCGAATTATTCAGCTTTGAGCTCCCAAGTGCTTTGCGTTGCCTGACCTTGCAGTGTTTTCTCTAGACACGTGTTGCTTTGTATTCAGCCAAAACTCAAGGTGACCTTTATGATGAATTTCTGGAGCCCTTTCAGCATAAAGCTCTCTCCTCTCGAGTATCCCGCCCTCCAAACTCCAGCCGCCTTTTGAAAATCTGAACTTCTCAGCTCAGTAAGACTCTCATGCTGTTTGGGCTCCTCATCCCCGCATTGTGGTTCAGAAAGAGCCACCAGGAGAAAGTAGAGGTATTGTTGGGATAACTATTTTTAAAAGATTTTAAAAATATATTTATTTATTTGGCTTGTGCTGGGTCTTAGATGAGGCAGTTGGGATTTTACCTCCATTGCGGCATGCAGGACCTAGTTCCCTGACCAAGGACTGAACCCAGGACCCCTGCCTGGGAGCAGGGTCTTATGCACTGGACTGTCAGGGAAGTCCAGGATGACATTTTATTATCCTTCTCTATTGCCCAATGTCTGAAAACAAGTGTTGTTTATATTTTGTATGGCCTTTAGTTGTTACTATAAAAAGCCAAGTGTGGTCCCAGTATTCCATTACAGCAGGAAGCACAAAACCGTCTACTGTTGGGTTGCTATTTTACATGGTGTGTATTTCTGTAACTTATCACAGTTGCTAATATAATCCGCATATGTGCATATAGAAATGCAATTGACTTAGACTATTATTAATTCGATAACTTATCTGGAGATGTTTTTTAAGTTTTCCATTCAGATAGTTATGTTAAAATAATACTTTTTGTTTTTCTTTTCAGTTCTTAGAATTCTTATGTCTTTATCTTGCTGTGTTGGTTTGGGCTTCTGGGATAATATAGGACAACTGATAATAATGGGTATCCATTCCTATTCCTGGTTTTAAAAGGAATGATTAATATTAGCTTTAGCTACTGTTTTTAGATCCTGGCCAAAATACAAGTTAAGGAAGTTGTCTTTTATAATGCCTTTGTGGTTTGTTTTGCGTTATGCTGAAAAAAGTGTCCCCTCCCCCTCAAGTTGTATTTACTTCCTAACTGCTGGACCATGTGAATATCTGACACAGCAAGAGTGAAAATTAATCTATATGGCAAAAGATGTGACTAAGGATCTTGACTGGAATTTATCTTGAATTATCAGCGTTGGCCCTAAAAGCGATTACATGTATCCTTAAAAGAAAGAGGGAGAGGGCAATTTTATAGACAGACACAGAGGAGAGGTCCACGTGAAGACACATGGGGAGGTCAGAATGATGTCACCATCAGTGAAAAACACCATCAATGACAAAAGTTGTAAGAGGCAAGAACCAACCCTCCTCAAGAACCTGAGTGGAGCCTGACCCTACTGACGCTTAGGTCTTTTATTTATAGCCTTCAGAACTGTGAGAGAATTATTGCTTTAAGCCATGAAATTCAGGGTAATTTGTTATAGGAGCCATTGGAGTCTAATATTGTTTTTATTTAATTGTGATATTGAATCACCGGCTTTCCAGGTGGCACTAGTGGTATAGAATCTGCCTGCCAGGAGATGTAAGAGACGTGGGTTGGGAAGATTCCCCTGGGGTAGGAAATGGCAACCCACTCCATTATTTTTGCCTGGAGAATCCCATGGACAGAGGAGCCTGGTGGGCTACAGTCCTTAGGGTTGCAAAGAATCAGATACGACTGAAGTGACAGCACATTCAATTACCTCAAAGGGTTTTTTTTTTTTTTAATCCACTGAAACAAGCATATAGTTTTTCTCTTTTAATCTCTTAAAATGTGAATTACACTAATGAGACTCTCTGATGTTAAACCAACCCTTCATTCCTACAATAAACCCAACTGGCTCATGATATATCAATATATGTGCATGCATGTGTATTTCATTTGTCTTTTCCGCTGATTCTCATTATGGTCTATAATTTTCAAACATTGCCCCTAGCGTCTCCAGCTAGAAGAAACATAGCCCTGTTCAGTTCAGTCGCTCAGTTGTGTCCAACTTCGTGACTCCATGGACTGTAGCACCCAGGTTTCCCTGTTCATCACCAACTCCTGGAGCTTGCTCAAACTCATGTCCATCGAGTTGATAACACTCGTTGTAGACACCTTGATTTTAGCACAGTGAGAGCCATCGTTGACTCCTGACCTCTGGAACCGTAAGAAAGAAATTTGTGTTGTTATAAGCCTCGACCAACTTTGCAGTAACTTGTCACAGCAGCAATGGGAAACAAATACACTCATTTTGCCTTATGAATTCATTTGAAGGATTTCCTTGAGGCCTTAGAGGAAGGACCAGTCTTTCAGAGAGACTTGTGTTTCCTTCTCCTAGTTGTTTCAGGGTACTACTAGCCTGGGAATGCTTCGAACTACATTAAGGGCTTAAGGTAATGTGTTTTGAGTAGCAAGTCCATGTAAAGCCTAGGCTATGTTATACTTTTAACTGTGTTTTTTTCTTTCTCTCTCTCTCTGTTTTTTGGCTGCACCATATGGTACTCGGGATCTTAGTTTCCCAACCAGGGGTGGAACCCGTACCCACTGTATGGAAAGCGTAGAGTCTCAACAACTGGACCACCAGGGGAGTCTCTCCCCTCTCTTCTCGCTCTGTTAGACAAGGAAAAATTTCTCAGAGTCCCTGGGTGGAGAGAGAGATGTGAGTTTACTTCTGATTCACCCTAACCTGAGTTATCCCAGGTGGCTCAGATGGTAAAGCATCCACCTGCACAGTGGGATACCTGGGTTCAATCCCTGTGTTGGGATGATCCTGTGGAGAAGGAAATGGCTAACCCACTCCAGTACTCATGCCTGGAAAATTCCAAGGATGGAGAAGCCTGATGGGCTACAGTCCATGGGGTCGCAAAGAGTCGGATCGACTGAGCGACTTCACCTTCACTTTCTTTTCACCCTAATTCTGAGTTGTCACTCTCTGTGGGTCCAGCTCAGTGTAGTGAGACCCTCCTCTTAAGACTCCTCAACTTGGGGGCCACCAGGCTTTGATTTCTGCCCCTTCTACCCCAGAAGGCTGTCAAAATCCAAAGTTCAAGTTTGCCCAGAATAGAAAATGCACCCAAGGCAAAAGCAATTTCAAGGTTCTCTCTGGTTGTCCCTTTCTTTAAGCCTTGTCCTGTTTTCAATGCTTTCAGAGTTTTTCTTACTTATCTTTCTTTTAATCAGCATTAACTGTGGTTTTTAGTAACAGGGCTGATCTGAATAACCTAGTCCAAAACATTCCTGGCCATCAGTTAAAACTTTTCTTCTGAGTCTGTCAATTCCACCATATACACTTTCGGCTGGTCTGATTTTGCTGTCTTGTATTTCTGTTGGCTCCCACTCTGTTTTGTTTTCCTGTTCATTTGCTTGTTCATTTAATTATGTTGCTGCTAAGTCACTTCAGTTGTGTCCGACTCTGTGTGACCCCAGAGATGGCAGCCCACCAGGCTCCCCTGTCACTGGGATTCTCCAGGCAAGAACACTGGAGTGGGTTGCCATTTCCTTTTTCAATGAATGAAAGTGAAAAGTGAAAGTGAAAGTGAAGTTGTGTCCGACTGTTCGCAACCCCATGGACTGCAGCCCACCAGGCTCCCCCGTCCATGGGATTCTCCAGGCAAGAGTACTGGAGTGGGGTGCCATTGCCCTCTCCACATTTAATTATAATCTCATTTTAAAAGACTTTATTAAATTTGTTACAATATTACTTTTATTTTATATTTTGGTTTTATTTTTTTGGCAACAAGGTATGTGGGATCTTATCTTCCCAACCAGGGATCAAAGCTGCAATCCCTGCATTGGAAGGCGAAATCTGGGCCACTGGACCATCAGAGAAGTCCCTGTACTATTATCTTCAGTTCAGTTCAGTCGCTCAGTCGTGTCCAACTCTTTGCAACCCCATGAATTGCAGCACGCCAGGCCTCCCTGTCCATCACCAACTCCCGGAGTTCACTCAGACTCACGTGCATCGAGTCCGTGATGCCATCCAGCCATCTCATCCTCGGTCGTCCCCTTCTCCTCCTGCCCCAAATCCTTCCCAGCATCAGAGTCTTTTCCAAGGAGTCAACTCTTTGCATGAGGTGGCCCAAGTACTGGAGCTTCAGTTTTAGCATCACTCCTTCCGAAGAAATCCCAGGGTTGATCTCCTTCAGAATGGACTGGTTGGATCTCCTTGCAGTCCAAGGGACTCTCAAGAGTCTTCTCCAACACCACAGTTCAAAAGCATCAATTCTTCGGCGCTCAGCCTTCTTCACAGTCCAACTCTCACATCCATACATGACCACAGGAAAAACCATAGCCTTGACTAGATGGACCTTAGTCGGCAAAGTAGTGTCTCTGCTTTTGAATATACTATCTAGGTTGGTCATACTTTTCTTTCAAGGAGTAAGCATCTTTTAATTTCATGGCTGCAATCACCATCTGCAGTGATTTTGGAGCCCCCAAAATTTATCCTCAGTAATAATTTATTTTTATCCTCAGTAAACCTTTATTTGTCCAACTTCTTTGAAGGTTACATTGATGTCACTTTCCCCCAGAAAAAAAGGATAGCCGTTGTGTTTTCAGTTGCCTGGAGGCAGGCCAACACAGTTCCAATTTAAAACAATTCCTTTGCTTGAGGTTTTTCACATTACCCAGGTATTATGAGTTAGACCACAAACATGCAAGAAGTTTGACTTGTGGTTATACATTCTCAGGGGAATTTTTTTCCTCTCTTCACTCAGTTCCTGTTGATACAGACATAGGAATGTCTGTGCTTTTCCCTCTTCCCTATAACTTTGTACAGGTATCAAAAGCAAAGCTTAGTGACACTAGAGATTGGCAGGGTTCTACCATGACAGTGCTCGTTTGTTTTCTAACTACAATGGTGTGAAACTAGAAATTACATAAAGAAAACTGGAAAATTCATAAGTATGTGGAGATTAAACAACTTGCTGCTGAATCACCAATGGGTCACTATGTTTTATGTCTGAAACATATAATATTGTACAACTATTTCACAATTTTTATATATATATACATGCAAATATATATATATTTCATGTATATATATATATATATATACATGAAAAATAAAAAGAAGGAAATCCTGCTATTTGCAACAACATGGATGAACTTGGGGGACACTATGAAGTGAAATAACCGAGACATAGAAACAAATATTATGCAATCTTACTTATCTGTGGAATTTTAAATTAAACTCACAGTAACAGAGAGTAGAATGGTTATTACCAAAGGCTGAGGGGTTGGGGGAGAGGGGAGACATTGATCAAAATATACAAACTTTTAGTTACAAAAATGAATAGGTTCTGGAGATAGCATGATGACTGTAGTTAATAATAGTGTAAAGTATACTTGAAATTTGCTGAGAGTAAATCTCAGGTGTTTCCATTCCCCAAAAAAGTGGTTACTGTGGGAAGTGATGGATGTTAATTAGGTTGGTTGTGGTACGCATTTCACAATGTACATCTAATATATGTAAAGTCACTCAGTCGAGTCCGACTCTTTGTGACCCCATGGACTGCAGCCCACCAGGCTCCTCAGTCCATGAGATTCTCCAAGCAAGAATACTGGAGTGGTTTGCCATTTCCTTCTCCAGGTGATCTTCCCAACCCAGGGATCGAACCCAGGTCTCCCGCATTGGAGGCAAACGCTTTAACTTCTGAGCCACCAGGGAATGTACATCTAAACCACCTTGAAACTAAATATATATAATTTTGTCAATCATGTCTCAAGCTGGGGTGCAGGAGAGATCTTATTTCCACTTACAGCCATACTCTGAAGTACTGGGGGTTAGGTCTTCACATATGGATTTTGGGGAGACACAATATAGTGTATGCTGCTGCTGCTTAGTCACTTTAGTCGTGTCCGACTCTGTGCAATCCCATAGACGGCAGCCCACCAGGCTCCCTGTCCCTGGGATTTTCCAGGTAAGAATACTGGAGTGGGTTGCCACTGCCTTCTCCAATGCATGAAAGTGAAAAGTGAAAGTGAAGTCGCTCAGTCGTGTCCGACTCTTAGCAACCCCATGGACTGCAGCCTACCAGGCTCCTCAGTCCATGGGATTTTCCAGGCAAGAGTACTGGAGTGGGGTGCCATTGCTATAACACCACCCAAAATTGATTTGTAAAAACTGCCTTGAAGGCCTTGCCCTGTGGCTCTGCCTGCCAATGCAGGAGACATGGGTTCAATCTTTGATCCTTGAAGATCCTACATGCTTGCTGAACAACTAAGTCGATGTGCTACAACTACTGAGTCTGTCCTCGCCCGGGAACCTCAACTACTGAACATAACGTGCTGCAGCTGCTGAAGCCTGTTCACCTGGAGCCCATGCTCTGCAGCAAGAGAAGCCACCACAGTCAAAAGCACACACACTGTAACCAGAGAGCAGCCCCACTGCTCGCAGCTACAGAAAGCCCGCGCAGCAATGAAGACTCAGCACAGCCAAAAACACTAAAAACATTTTTGAGTGTCTTGAAACTTTTGGATTTAGATTAAAATCTATACAAATTAATATATAAGGAATAAAGTCAAATCTTCAGAAAGCCATGGTTTTGTCTTATCATAGGCTTTGAATTTAGCCAAAAGGTATTAGCATAAACACAAAAGAGGTCATCAGAGAGAGGTTTGCAGTGTTCATTCAATGTGGTGTAGGAAATAGGAAAACTGACGCTGGGGTATAAATCAGGAGGAAGGATATAAAAGTTCTAGTCACGAAAACTTTTTTACAACTTAGTAATTCAAAGCAACTGTCAGATTATTAGTTTCCCAGGGACCTTGGTGTAGAAGACTTTGCCCTGAATAGCTGACATGAGAATTCTAGTCACTTGAATGAGATAAATGATACAGCTAACTAGTACACTTGCATTCTGGGAGGCATGTGTCAGTGTCTTGTGTTTGGTTGCTGTCGGTTTGTCCATGAGGCCCTGATTTAATCTGGATGAATTCGGTTACTAATCCATCAACATATGAGGAATACAATGGTCACAAGATATTGTCACCGTGTGAAACATTATTTGGACAGCCACCTCGATGCCACTTGTCATAATGCCTTCAATTTATAACAGCTATTTGTACCAGGAAGTTAAACTGAGTCTAGGAATATAAGGAAATGCCTTCTGGGTGATATAACCTCTTTCATTACACCCTGAGTCTTCTCTCATTCTATTGCAACAAAATAATTTGGTCTCCTTTTCAATGATCTGAAATGAATGAAAATTCCTATAGTCAGAAAATTCCTGTCATTTCACAATAGCTGCATAAAACTTTAAGGCACGCAAAACAGCTTCTTCTCACCAGCAACTTGAAGTAGTGTCCATTGGCAAAGTCTGGGGAAACACTGAAGGTTGTGTATGTGGGTTGGGCAAATATATTGGGTCAGGAGTGTGTGTAAGAAGTAAGAAAAGATTCATCGTGAACGAGGAAAAGACATGGATTGTTGGTTTACTGAGGAGCAAATGCTAAGCTTCAATCAATATTCAAACTACAAAGCCTGAAAATCTAGAGGTTTTTTTTTTTTTAATCGTTGACCACTATTACTAACAATGTGTGATGTTTTACCTTTAGCTGTTTGAAGAACCACTTCTTTAACAGGCAATAAAACACACCTGCCAAAATTAAAATTTCTAAAAGTGAAACTGGTAAAAGTAAAATATTTACCATGTACCTTTAACATGTTATGATTCTTTCAGGAAATGACTTGGTTTCAGTATCGAGTTTGGTGAGTTATTTTGGGTCCATTCAAAATAATAAGATTGGGAATTCTCGGTGGTCCAGTGGTTAGGACTTCATGCTTTCACTGTGTGGGTCTGGGTTCAATCCCTGGTTGGGAATACGATTCCACAAAATGCATGGCACGGCCAAAAAGAATAAAATAAAAATAAAATGTATGTGTCTGTCATTTCTGGCTCTTTGGGACCCCATGGACTGTAGCCCACCAGGCTCCTCTGTCCATGGGATTTCCATTTCCTTCTCCAGAGGATTGGCCAAACCCAGGGATCGAACCCAGCTCTCCTGCATTGCAGACAGATTCTTTACTGTCTGAGCCACCAAGGAAGCCCAAATGATACAAATTACTGAATTACTGAAACCGGGCAAAAATATTTTTTAAAAAACCTTTGCAAACGCAGCACCCTAATATAACTATTTTTGTATCATTTTCAATCTTTGCATCAGTTCAGTTCAGTCGCTCAGCCATGTCCGACTCTTTGCGACCCCATGAATCGCAGCACGCCAGGCCTCCCTGTCCATCACCAACTCCCGGAGTTCACTCAGAGTCATGTCCATCGAGTCCGTGATGCCATCCAGCCATCTCATCCTCGGTCGTCTCCTTCTCCTCCTGCCCCCAATCCTTCCCAGCATCAGAGTCTTTTCCAATGAGTCAACTCTTCACATGAGGTGGCCAAAGTACTGGAGTTTCAGCTTTAGCATCATTCCTTCCAAAGAAATCCCAGGGTTGTCTCCTTCAGAATGGACTGGTTGGATCGCCTTGCAGTTCAATATATATTCTTAAAACTAAAATATATTAGTGATTTGATTCACACTCCTTTGTATTTAATAACGTGTATTTAACATATGCATTTACCCTTTCCTATATTTTTTTCTAACCATTAAAATATTTTAAAAATTGTAATTAAATATCAATAACCTCATTTGCAGATGACACTACCCTTATAACAGAAAGTGAAGAGGAACTAAAGAGCCTCTTAATGAAAGAGGAGACTGAAAAAGTTGGCTTAAAGTTCAACATTCAGAAAACTAAGATCATGGCATCTGGTCCCATCACTTCATGGGAAATAGATGGGGAAACAGTGGCAGACTTAAATTTTTGGGGCTCCAAAATCACTGCAGATGGTGGCTGCAGCCATGAAATTAAAAGACGCTTACTCCTTGGAAGTAAAGTTATGACCAACCTAGAGAGCATATTAAAAAGCAGAGACATTACTTTGCCAACAAAGGTCCGTCTAGTCAAAGCTATGTGAGAGTTGGACTGTGAAGAAAGCTGAGCACCAAAGAATTGATGCTTTTGAACTGTGGTGTTGGAGAAGACTCTCAAGAGTCTCTTGGACTGCAAGGAGATCCAACCAGTTCATCCTAAAGGTCAGTCCTGGGTGTTCATTGGAAGGACTGATGCTGAAGCTAAAACTCCAATACTGTGGCCACCTCATGAGAAGAGTTGACTCACTGGAAAAGACCCTGATGCTGGGAGGGATTGGGGGCAGGAAGAGAAGGGGACCACAGAGGAGGAGATGGCTGGATGGCATTACCGACTCAATGGACATGAGTTTGGGTGAACTCTAGGAGTTGGTGATGGACAGGGAGGCCTGGCATGCTGCAATTCATGGGGTCGCAAAGAGTTGGACACGACTGAACGACTGAACTGAGCTGAACATAGTATTTACCATTTTAACTATTTTTAAGTCTTCAGTTCAGTTCAGTTGCGCAGTCGTGTCCGACTCTTTGCGACCCCATGAATCGCAGACGCGCGCCCTGCTCCCCCCGCGCGCGCCCGCCCACCCCGGCGCGCGTCCTCGCTCGCTCCTAACTGTGCTCTCTTCTCTGCGCCTAGACCCCGCCTTCCAGCCCGCGCTGGCCTCGCTGGAGGAAGGCAGTTTCCTGGGCCATGTGGCAACCTCTTTCTTGGGAAATGCGAGACGCCAAGGGTGGTGGGGGGCGCCCCTACGTCCTAAGCTTCCCCAGAGAGTCACCCTTTTGGCTCCGTTGACTGTGCTTCCCAGAAGCCTCCCACATTTCTGTTGTCTGGACAGTCGGGGCCTATTGACAAATAAAATCAGAGCTGGCAGCGGTAACCTGGATGAAACCCGAGGCTAAAGAAATACCGTTTCCAATACCCAGATGGTAGAGTTCAATCTGTTTTCTGGCCAAGGCCGGGCAAGTTAATTTTTATCCTAGTAAAAATAATAAACAGGGCATTAGCAACTAAATGTTTATCAATTTGCAGTTCATTTCCAGCCAGCCTATTTCACTCCCGCATGCTTTTACTGTTAGCTGATGTACTGGAGTGCTTTACATGAAACCATATGTGACTAGTTAAGTTCTAGCCCCTACAGCATTTCTATGGTGCTTTTCACCTTAATTGGTTAATGTTATTTGGCTGTTTCAGCCATGGTCTTCCAATATAGCCTTTTAATGATAAACTTCAGTGGAGAAAGTTTAAATGACTTGCTGGGGATCACCCCACAGTTGAGGAATGGTGCTAGTAAGGATGCCCTGGGAAGATGTCTTATTAAATGGGCAAAAAGCAAGGAGAGCTCAGAGAGATGATGATAAATACTTATGAGCATCTGGTCACCCACAAGCCAAGCCTTTCTGCAAATGCCGTGATTGGTTTTGTTGTCTTAGTGGAATTCACAAGCCCATTTGGTGGTGTCATCTATTGTTTATCCACCAACTATTATATTCAGAAACAATTTCAGCGATGACAAAATGGAGTGATGGCTATACAGTGAATCACACAGGCAGGGAACCCTTCTCTCAGCCTCCAGTTTTCCTTCATTGAGTATGTAATAGAAATCTTGATATTGCCACATGGTTCAACTCAGATCTAAAGTGGTTACTTAGAGAAAGGGAGAGAAGAAAGAATTTATGAGGTAGCGGTGTAGAAAGAACTAAGTCAGGCCTACGCCTATGTTCCATCTTTTTCTCCCTGGGAGAATAACTCACTTTCTTGAAGCTTCAGTTTTCTTACCAGTGAAAACATGGGGCTGGCAGGATGCCCTTGGAGGGCTGCTGCTGCTGCTAAGTCGCTTCAGTCGTGTCCGACTCTGTGTGACCCCATAGACAGCAGCCCACCAGGCTCCCCCATCCCTGGGATTCTCCAGGCAATGTATTCAGGGCTTGGCACTGTGCTTGGAGTCTAGTAGGAATCCTTTCCTTAGCAAGAGTAGTCTTGGCAGGGCTGGCAGGCAATGGGTTGAGGACACCATATATGCAACTCCAAATATGAGGCAATACCCCATTTCCCAATGAGCAAGTTACAAAAGTCTTCTGTGTGTGCACCCGTGTGTATTTTTCTTTTCTTGGCTGGGTTGAATATGTACACTTTTAATGATGCAAGTGGAATAGTCAAATTTTAGTTATAAAATTTAATTTATTGGTTTCATTACATGCCTGTTTAAAATTATAGGTGTAAATATATGTATTTAGAATCTTGCCCTTTTGAACTCATTATCCAGACTCTTCATCATCACCTATCTTTGTCATCACTTGAGCCCCCCTTTTGAGTGATCTCACTCCATCTTCCAGAATTTGCTTCTGCCCACATATTTTTGAGTTTTTATTTGCAGTCACTGGAAATGTTATCTCAAGCTTAATATCCACACGCTATTTATGATATCCCTAAAGTAACTTCTTCTTGTCCTGCTTACAGATCTTAACAGGGTTAAGATCTTAACCCGTTAAAGATCTTAACAGGGTTGTGCCTAGGTTAGGAAATAATATTCATGCATTTTAACGATGCATACTCAGATACCAAAGCGTGAAATGACATGAGGTTTGGGATTTTCTTGAGACAATTCAGCAAAGAGAAAAAGATACAAGACAAAAAAAAAAAAGAAGAAGGACCAGTGAAGCAAATGTGGAGAAAATCTGGCTAATTAGTAATCTGGAGAGACAGTATATCATCATACTATATGCTCTTCTTTCGATTACAAATTTTCATAAGTTTATAAAAAATGAGCTTTAAAAGACATGCTTACATTATCGGTTACTTGCAGTTAGAGGCACACCTTCAAGAAAAACTACAAAAACTCCTACCTAACTTTGATTAAAAAAATACAACTGTTCTTCGGACCTGTGGACACAGGATTCAGGGGAAGGAAAGGGTGAGACGAACTGAGAAAGTAGCATTGACATATATACATGACCATGTGGAAAATAGCTAGTGTGAAGCTGCTGTGTAGCACAGGGAGCTCAGCGTGGTGCTCTGTGATGATCTGGAGTGGTGTGATGAAGGAAAGTTGGGAGGGAAGCTCAAGAGGGAGGGGATAAATGTATACTTATAGCTGATTCATATTGTTGTACAGCAGAAATGAATACAACATTGTAAAGCAATTATACCCCAATAAAAAAATTTAAAAAAATTGTAAAAAGCAAAAACACCCACAACTGTTCTGGGCAACCTCTATGAACATCTTAAACTTGTATCAATTGAATGCCTTTCAGGGAATTTTGTTATTCAAAAATAAAGAAACTGAGTGAACACTCTATAACATGAGGAACTTTGGATAGACACACTTATAAGGTGACATCTTACAATTGCTCATATGAGTTATTTTCCTTGTTGATCTGAGTGAATGGGGATTGGTGATGACCCTAAATAGAGAACTCCCATAAGTGATGTGCAAAGACCTCCTGCAGTGTCCTTTGTCAAAAATACCCATTACCTAGTGCCCTCATTGGCATCTGAGCTCGAAAGCCCAAGATAGTAGGGAACATACAGTCCTGGAGGCGGGCCTGGTGACACCTGCCTGGGGATGGGGTGTCAGTGGTGATGTAAAAGGGGAGAGGCAACATTGTCCTCATTGGGAATGTTTATCCCCTGGGGAGAGGACACAGAGCCGTGGTCCAGGCAGCCAAAGTGAGAGGCTGGTTGGGTAATTGTCCAGCAGGTTCCAAGTCAGGCAAGACTGTTTAGGCCCGCGCCTGGTTACCCAGTCCTTTCTGGCCCTTTTTGACACCATGGACTGTAGCCCGCCAGGCTCCTCTGTCCCTGGGGTTCTCCAGGTGAGAGTACTGGACCAGGTAGCCATTTCCTTCTCCAGGGCATCTTCCCAACCCAGGATAGAACCTAGGTCTCCTGTATTGCAGGCAGATTCTTTACTGACTGAACTACCAGGGAAGCCCATTTTGCCTAAGAGTCCTAAACTACCACTATCAGAAGGGATTGGAAAACTGTTCAACAGTTATGTTTGTTTTATAGCAATGGGTTTTCCAGAGGACGAAAGAAAAAGTGATTATTTTAAAAACATTTTAGCAGAATAGGATGCTTTCCATAAAATGAAGTAGACTACTTGCCAATGAGGATAATAATTAAAAATATCTTCTTGATCTGGGTGGAAAGTCTCCAGAATTCTTTGATTTTTACTGTTTTTCCCCCTGAGGATATAGCATGCTAGGCCACGGTAGACCTGTCATCATTGTTGAGAGATTTACTTCTGACACTTTTCTTCATCTCCTTGTTCACACTCAGCATTTCACAAGAGAGGATTTTTAGTATTCTGAAGGACTCCACTCTCAAACATAAAAATCACAACATTCTGGTTTTCCAGCGTCTATCTCAACATTTTAGCGCAAGCAGATTGATTGGAATGCAGAAAAACAAAAGAAGACCAACAAAACACCAGCATGCTCAAACTGAGAGCGGGTTCTTTTTGGACAGTGTGTGTGTTTTTGATGAGCTAAGTGTTGATTCTAACCCAAAAAGCCTGAGAAGTGTGAGGTTAGATAAGTGTCTGCTAGATTCATTATTGCCATGTGGATTCTGTGGAGTCAGCTTAGAGTCACTGGGTGTAGCTGCAGAATAAAAGTTTTTCTGGTTTACCTTCGCTCGATTGGACAGCTACTGAGAGCAGGGACTTGCAACACCTTCCGGAAGCTCTCTGGTAACTTCAGGTCTGCGCCCAGAGGGTGGACGCCTCTAGCAAGGTAGTGCAGGATGGATTCTGCAGGCGTTGCTTGAGCAACGCCAAGTGGCCCCCGGCCAGGGTAGGAGTTAAACCAGGAGATGGCTATCAAGGGCAGTTGTTAGGTTTGGCGCTTGTCTCTTGAGCTGCCGTGCTGAGCAGGAAAGAGAGACGTTTGTTTTGTGAATTTAGCTCATCGCGCTATAGTGCACTCTGTAATCTGAGTCTTTCTCTTTGCTCCAGAGAAAAACAAGTCTGACTTGCATGCCATGGAGGATTTAGATTGGCCAGTTTACATCTTTCAGCCAGGTTGCTCGGAGCCGGCTCCCCACACTTTTCTACATTCATTTCCTAGCAATCTGGATGGCAGCCTCATTTGGTGGTTTGGGACGTAGTTAACATTTTCCAGTCGACGTGCTGCACATCCTGGGATGAATATAATCGTTTTCCATGAACCATGAGGATTTCTGACACTGCCTTTGCCCCCGTGTGTATGTGTTCGCATGAAAAACAGGAGGCTGTACTGAGGATGATTAGTGATCTGACTGCAGAGCGGTTATCGTTGGGTTTTCTTCAGGGCGGTTATCCTCCTTCTGGTCAGTGGAGAAATGGTGTTTGGATAGGACCTGGCACAGATACTCTAACCGTTCAGCTTAATGTATAACTACTGTGTTTTCCTTCTGTGTCAGCAGTTGGCAGCACGATCCTGTAAGTACCGATGCTGGTGAATAAGTGGATGTCTGTGGAGTGAGGGGAGGGCAGGGCTGGTGGAGGCAGTTTTGAAATCCATGCCAGTGGTTGCTGCAAGTGATCAGATCATGTGAGTAACCTGTAAGACCTGTGGATTCACGGGTTTCAAAAACAGGAAAGTCTCTTGTTCAAAAACCCTCTAAAGCAACATGTGGGCTCAGAAAAGAAGCTGGCTTGTGGTTTGGTGATTGTAGTTCCTATTGATATAATGGCCAGTGACGCAAGGCCTCCTGGGATTGCAGTGCTGTGACCGCAGGTGACAGTTACCCTGACAGGGTTCTGAAACAGGCCCGGGGCTTTCTGGACGGATGAGAAGTCTAAAAATTTCCCTTTTCATTTCCTCTCTTGTGTGACTTTGTCATTTAAAAAAAAAAAAACAAAAAACTGGTACTTGACAAGGGAATTTTGCCCCAGCTCTTCAGGAGTTTAACTGGGTGACTTTTCTCCCACTTCCCAAAAATCTCTCCCTGAAAACCCCAAGCTAAAAAAAAATTGTCTGGTCTATTCTTGCAGATTTTTCAGTGGGTCTATGTTTGATCAATTAGCTTTGAGGCCAGATTGATAACAAGCAGATTTCAAATACGTTTTATGATTTGGAAAAAAGACCATCAGGAACATCTCTATATCCTGAGTCTTCTGGGAATGTTAAGCCTTGAGTAAATGCTATGCTGTTCTGGAAACCAAAGCCTCTCGTAGCCGGTGGGAGGCTTGGAGAGACAGATGCTCCCAGGACCCCTGCTTGTGTCCTGAAATAAACGAAAACAGGTGCCATTCCTGCGTCACACGGCTAACTGACCACCGCACAAACAATTCTGTTGGCTGGACGTGTGGGGCTATCTTGGCGTGAAAGACATTCTGCTTTAGAAATAAACTTCAGGATGGGGCTTCTGCTCCCCTGACTGCCCAGGAGGGGATTCGAGTGTGACAGTTTGGTGGGCTGAATCTACTTTTAGAAGGCTGCTTCTGTACTTTGCCTGCAGTGGGGAGAGAGGGCAACCTGAGGGAAGCCACCTCCACACTCCAATTCCCCCCAAAGTCCTTGTGAATACTTGTATGCTTGTATGTAGGTATATATGTCTGTGTGTGTACATGCCTGTATGGGTATTCCCTGTGCTGTTGGATGGAGCCTGCAAATTCTCTTTATTTTTCGGTGAATTCAGAGGACATAACATTTGGAAGAAGGATATGCACCAGTGTTCCAGCAAATTATCAGTCAAGTAGCCGATCCTTACCAAATGAACCTATCTTGCTGATTCCTCTGCAGTGGGCCCGATGATCTGCCTGGCATTATCGCACATCAGAATCTTCTGCTCTTTCTCTCCCTCTGATAAGCCCAATAAGTCTGCCCTAGTCACGTCACTGAGGTCATAGGGAAATGTGATCCTGCCAAGAGCCGAAGGTTACAATGAGAGCAAGAACCACTTTCTGGGTTATGCATGTGTGTGTGGGTGTTGTGTGTGTGTGTGAACTGTGTGTGCATTTGTGTTCTGTGGAACTGCAGGAGCGCTGGGCATATGTAGAGTGGTTGTGTGTATTGTCTCTGTGTGTACCTGCACACACGTGCGTGTCCACTGTGTGTGACACATGGAATATCACAGACCTCTGGGGGCAGTTACGGGAAGGATGCTGGTGTATGTTAGCCTGCTTGGGAAGAGGTCAATTGTTTCAGTACAAAGTGCTTTTCTTCTAATTTGCTCCCGTTTCTCCTGTCAGCAACGTGTATGGAGATTGCAGAAACCTTAAAGGCAAGCAAAGGATCTGTGACATTTCTCCTGCCTGCCTGCCTCTCAAATGAGTTCTACTTAAACCCCTGTTGTCTTCAGCCTAAGGAAAAAGGAGAGAGTTTTAGAATTGAGAAGAGGGAGCAAGGATTCAATAGCATGCGGATCTTTTTCATTGTGTTTTGAGTGTATGTTTCCTGTACCTCCAAAAGGACAGGAGAAGGGAAAAAAAGGGAGACAGGGGGCAGGGAATCAGATGGGACAGATTGTCTGATTCTGGATCTGTAAAGTAAAATTTCTATCCTTCTACTCAGGACTCTGCCCCAGTTTCCTGTCTCTAACCTCCGAGTCTGACCCATTTCTGGCTATTTTTATTTGTTTCCTTGAAAATGCTCCCTGTGCGATTAGAGTTGACTCTTTGCCAACTTTGTTCTTATCCTCCCTGCCATCTGAGTCCAAAAGTGCAGCCCTTCCCACCTCACTCCCAGCAATTATGGGTGAGTTCAGAGTCAAAGAACGGTGGGTTTCACTGGTGATGTGACAGAGGGTTGACTTCTTTTCTCTCCATGAGACACAAAGACAAGCAGCTGCTACCTGCATGCAGAGCTTTGCACCCACAGCATCAGCTTTGGTCTGATTTTCCTCGCCGAGTGAGCAGGCTCCTGTGGGGACAACGGTTCCATCTCCAGCATCCCTGGGGGCACGCGGCTGCTGGAACACTCACCCCAGGCACTTATCTCCAATTACAGCCTGAGTCAGCAGGGGAACCGGGAAGTGGACTCCAGGTCCATTGTGGTATGGAAAGTTGGGTGTATTTACTTTTCTCTTAAAGCAAACTTTGATTTACTCTTTAATAAGTTACCACGAAGGATATGGTGCTGGAGAAATTTGACTTGGCACCTAAATCTAAGTCATATATTGATAAAGGGGGAGAGGGAACTAGGAGTCTTTTGCGTTTTTCTGGCTTTATCATTAACCCAAAGTTTGGAAATCTATTTGCTTTTAGAAGCATCAGTTTCCAAGTCTTCAAGAAGGTGTTAATTCTCTACTGATGAGGGAGTGACCCTGTGGCGCTGTGGAAACCCTAGAAGGGGCTGTGTGACTAAATGAAGGCTGACCTTGACTACAGGTTGAATTCTTGACCCTGTCACTTCCACTTCCACTGGGGAAAATTGATTCATTTCTTTGGCCTCAATTGCCTCATCTGTAAAATGGGGGTAGGGGGAAATCCTATCTCCCTCTGAAGGGATTCAAAAAGAGATGTGAAGGGCCATGTGGGAGACAGGAAGGTGGTGTTTCACTTAGTCTACAAGATGTCAGGGTTAGAGGTCTTTAGTCACTTTATTGGGTGGGAGAAAACATCTATTTTCTCTTTCCAGAAGTTTCTGCCGGAAGTCACCGGTACAAGGCGAAAAACGTGGTTGCATCCTCCACGCTTTTTCTACTGTTTTTGCCCGAGTGGATGGAGCCACCCTGCAGAGCAGTGAGCTCTCTCCTCACTGCCGATAGGGGATACAGACCCTGAGAGTGGCCAGGGCGAAGGTTCCTAGTTTTGCTGACAGCGCTTCCTCATTAAATGCAGCCATCTGCAAAAAGGGAAAGAAGAAGAAGAAGAAAAAAAAAACACTCAAGAAGGGAAAGGTGGCACCAAGGCCCCTTCTCAGGCGTCTCTGGCAATCTCTAGGGAGGAATTGTTTCTTTGTTTGTCCAAAGGGCCTGGCATAACTTCTTCTCTGGAGTTCTCTCTCCCCATGGCTCCCAAGAGTGGAGACTTAGCACGTTTTGTAACAAAAGCAGGGCTTCCCAGATGGCACTAGTGGTAAAGAACCTGCCTGCCAATGCAGGAGGCACAAGAGACGTGGGTTCGATTCCTGGGTCGGGACGATCCCCTGGAGGAGGAAATGGCAACCCACTCCAGTATTCTTGCCTGGAGAATTCCATGGACGGAGGAGCATGGCGGGCTACAGTTCGTGGGGTCACAAAGAGTCGGACAAGACTGAAGTGACTTAGCGTGTATACATGTGATAAAAGCATCAGCAGAGAAGGAGAGAAGGGTGTCATTCAGGAGATGAGAGGGCTGGGTGGGGAGACCTCAAGTGTGGTCCTGAGGGGTGCGCTGTCTCTAGAGTCTTCTGCTTTAAAATTTTTTGATTGCTGGGTACCAGTCATTCTACACAAACTTAGTGATAAAATATTCCCTTCCTCGGGCAGCTGCTGCTGCTCTCTGTGCCCTGGGTGAGCACATAGAAAGTAGACAGAACTCAAAGGAACCTGAGATGTTTCTTTCCCCTAAAACGGGCTGGAGGAGCCAACTGCTCAGGCAACGCTGGGCATCCAGAGTAATGAAAGAGAGGGAGAGAGAGGTGACCCTAGCTCGGAGAGATGTGTCCAGCTGGTTCTCCTCTCTCCCTGACAGGTCCAGAGGCAGGGCCTGGGAGTGGAGCCCGTGATGGGGCTGTGCTGAGCTGGGGAAGTGGGCATGGGGGAACACTTTAGAGAGAATCTGGTAATGGGCCTCTCAGCAAAGCAGATGGCCCTGGAGAGTGAGGGTGTGACAGAGAATGGAGCGTTCCAGCATGTAGAGACCCCCTCCTTCCGCCCCTACCTGGAAGCAGGTACTTCTGCCCGGCTGTGCTTCTGCCTTGTCTGGTGGAAATAGCTCTAAAGACGCCTGCTTACACTCAGCAGGTGGGCTTATTGAGCCACCATAACCAGCTGGTGAAGTGCATGTAATCATGTCCTTTTTAAAGAGGAGGAAACTGAGGCTCAGAAAGGGCTAGGAACCTGATTCTGCCTCCTGCTCCCAAAGACTGGGAGCAATCATTTCTTCCCAGGGCCTTGTGTCACACGGAAGCTCTTTCGGGTGGAAATATACAGCGCTCCCCTTAAGCCTGGTGGGCCAAACTTACTGCAATGCCACAGAATGAAAAGGCATCACCTCTGAGAGTCCTTGATGGGCACAAGGCCAAACAAACAGGCGGCCCCACCTTGAGCATGAGCTATTTCCAGAGCGACTGGTTTTCCCTCAGTGGCAGACCTGTGATATTTAGGGACCAGTTTGCTTTGAAGGTGGCCCTGGGGCACATGTTCTCTGTGGGATCCTGGAATCCTTGCTCGCTCAGAGGCAGCCTGCTTGCGGGGACCCACGGGTGGAAGTGCTTCCTCGGGCTTTTGTGGTCCAGGGGAGTTAAAAGAGCCTTTCACCTCCACCCCAAAGCTCAAGGTTGGCTCCTCTCTGCCCACCGACCTCTCAAGCAAAGAGGAAACCTCAGAATGTGGGATACAAAGGGACTTCTCTGGTGTTCCTGTGGTTAAGACTTCGCCTGCCGATGCCGGGGTTGCGGGTTCCATCCCCGGCTGTGGCACTAAGACCCCATCTACCTTGAGGCCAAAAAACCAAACATAAAAACAGAAGCAATATTGTAACAAATTCAGTGAAGACTTTTTAAAAAATGGTCCATATTAAAAAATCTTAAAAAAAAAAGAAATGGGGAAAAAATCTTAAGTGGAGTCCAGCTAATGTGACATAGCCTGGTATAATGCAAGACCCCTTGCATGACTTATCATGGCCCGAATCTACCAGGTTCTTGAGTCACAGGCACCCGAGGGGCCACCCTGTTCTTGGGATCCCGGGCAGTAGTGGGCCAGTCTGAAGGATGGGCCGGCTTCAACCAGAGCTCAGGGCTGGGCCAGGAGGAAGAGAGCAAGAGCCCACAGGCCCGAAGCCTCGAGGGATTCAGGTGCTGGCGGAGGTCTGCCTTCCTGCCCTGCCTCCCTCAGGATTTGAACTCTTCCGAACTGGAGAGAGAGAAATCTGGAATCAGAGAAGGAAGACCTGGCCTGTCCAGGTTATTTATGTGTCTGTGGATCAGCCTTTGTTCTACAGAGCGGTGAGCATGAAAGGCTGGCCGAGTGGGAAGCAGTGTCCATCAGTAACTTGCACAGGAAATTGGAAATTGGAAACCTGAGGTTCTACCCCCACCCTACCTCTGACTCATGCTTAAACAAACCCAACACCCGCCCTGACCTTTGCTCCCTGCATCTGGGGCAGCTGGACCTGCCAGCAGCTCACTCTCCCCATCAGTGGAGGGCTCTTGAACGCCCAGCCTCTGGGCCACTTCCTGTGGGAGAGGATCCTTTAGGCCCAAAGCAATGCCGTAGACGCAGCCCATGTTTTTTTTCTTTTTGTCTTCCACAAAGTGAATTCTTAAATTTTTTTTTTCTCTTTAAATTTTCCTCCATTATATTCATCAACGCAGAGAGATGGAACATTTGGCAAAATTATTTTAAGTAGCACTTCAACCTGTGATCATAATTTTAAATCAAGGAATTTGCCGAGCAGCTGTGGGAAGAACAAAGGCCCAGGCAGTGATTTAGGGGCTGGGGGAGGGGGTGCTGCATGGCTGGTGCAGAAGCAGTTGGGGGGGCAATTTGTTTGCCTACCCAGGGGGAGTCAGCCTTCTCAGCCCCGCCGTCTGTCTCCGTGGGGCGACGCTGTGGTTTCCATCTGCTGAACTCACCACACATGGCACTTAGAACTGTGTCCACGGAGCGGAGGATTGAGATTCAGCTTCAGATGGTGGCTGAGAACTTGGGATCAGGAGTGGGAAGACCTGGCCTTGAATCTTGGCTCTGTCCCTCACCAGCCTCAGTTGAGTCCTCTGTAAAATGGGGATTATCATAGTAACCATGTCTTAGACTCGAGAACAATTACTAGCACGTGTTAAATTAGTTTGGCCAGGTTTCTAGCACACAGTACGTCTTCAAAATGCTCTTATTTTTGCCAGTTGGCAGAAATGGACCATTTACGTGTTTTGCCTTTACAACTGATTCATTCAACAAACATCTAATGAGCACCTATTATGTTCCAGGAGCAGGGCTGGGTGAGGCAGGGCTGCAAATATGTAAAGCATAGAAACTCCTGCTATTAGATAAATAGAAATGTTCCTTCGAGTAAAATAACGACTCCCAAGAATATTTCATTAATTTATAAAGCGCTTTTCTTAGCAGAGGGTCTATTACAAATGTTTGAAAAAGGTAAAAAATTTTAAACAAGGGAACTGTCTTATTTCTAATTAATTCTGAATTCATTGCTTTTCAATAAAACTATTACCTAAATTAACTTAATTTCTTAAAATAAGCCGGGCTTCAGAAATGAGAACTTCAATCAGCTGATTTGCAGATAATCAGACCTATTGGCAAAAATTTGGTTGGTCTAAGTGCCTTTAAGATTCGTGACATGTGGATACTCAGGAAAAAATATCATTTGTCATAAGGACATCATTATCCAGTTCTGTTAAATTACAGTTGGAAGAATGAGAAGTGAGCTCGTCCAATCTCTCATCCTTGTAGCAGAGTTTCTGATAGATAATAGCTAGGCTTCTGCTCCAACTCTGCTAGGAGCAGAAAGCTCACTACAAAAGGTAGGTACCTGTGGGGTTGAATAACTCTAAATAATCAAGGTGTGCTAATTAATGGAGATAAATCAAAGTGAATTTGCATACAGCACATGGAAAATGCCAATGGCCTTGTTGTTTTTCCTTTTATCTTGCCCTCTATCTCTGTAGTTTGCTCTTGCTTTGACTGCCTGTCCATCCTTCCCCTTTTATGCTGAGCCTGTCCTCTGCCCAGGGGGAACGGCAATGGCCCCGGTCACTGTTGGGTGGCCAAGCATCCCAGGCTTTGGAGAGCCAGCCTTCAGTTCCTGGGCTCCTCACCCTGTTCTCTGGGGTGGCTCAACCAGGTCCTGCTTTCTTGGAAAACAACAGTGAACTTTGTTCAGTCAAAGCCATATTTCCAAATTCTGATATTTGCTTGCTGGCCCTCCTCCCTCCAGCTGTTCCCGACTGCTGACCACTTCTTATGCGCCCTGCTAGCTGCTTCCGATGTTCCAGCACTTCTTGGAAGCCAGCCACCAGGGCTCAGGCAGATGCAGAGCGCCGCTATTGCCTGTGGCCTTGGCTTGTGGTCGGAATCCACCGCTGGGTCATTGGGAAAGAGCGGGTGTGCGCCTCCCTTGGAAACCAGTGGGCTTAAGCCAGGATGAACAAAGCAGCTTCACAAAAACCTACGGTTGCTATATTTTATTTTTTTTCCCCATTTCTGGTTGCTTGTAGAATTGTTAGTGTTTTGTGTGTGTGTATGTGTGTGTGTGTGTTTTTTTAAAGGCAAGTCAAGAGCAAGTAAAAAGAGAAAAGTGATAAAAGGCAAAGGTTTATTTTTGGAGCTCTTGCAGTCCAAAACTGTCTCTCTCACTTCTTCTAACTCAGCTCTTTGTTCTCCTGGGGGCTTTGAGTCTCTGATCTCTCTGGAGACTCTGAGAGCAGAGGCCCTTCTGGCATCCTGGATCTTGGTGTGAACCTTTTCGATGAGGTCCGTCCTTGATTTCCTGTCCCCCTTTGTTCTGTTTTCTGGCATTCTTAGTCACCAAGTCTGCCACTGGCTGATGGGTGGCTACGAACCATGCTGGAGAAAGCCACGCCCCTGGGGTCACTCATCCCCCGAACTCTGAGCACTTCACCCAGAGGCCTTAAACCCCAAGGACCTCATCTGGAAGAGAAAATGGGTTTTGTTTGACCTGAACAATATTTACAATAGTTTGATTTCGTTATCAACAATGAAGACACAGGGGATTATAAGAAAATCCAGATATTTGCTATTCTTGGAAAGTTGGTGAGCTGGCAGGCCTGGAGCTTTGCTAACTCTGGCACTGAGAGGCAGTGGCTCCCCTGACATGTGGCGCATACACTCTACTTTGTCACCAGCTCTGCAACAACAGTGAGGGTCTTTCTGGACACACATACTGAGCATGAGACGCTCATGATCAATGGGCTTCTCTCTGCCTCCTCCCTGCCAATGTACCTCATTCATGGAGGACCCGCCTGATTCTTCCAGGCCTTGGAATCTTCCTGATCATTCCCTCCCTCTTCCCTCCATCTTTTCTTTCTCTCTCTTTCAACACTTAAAAAATTATAAGATAAAATGTGCCTTTGAAAGAGTGTTCAAATCCAAGATCAATAGATCAATGATTTATTATAGTCAACATCAGTGTCCTTACCAGGCAGGACAACAAATATAACCATGCCATACTCTGGAAGCTCTAAGCACTCCCTCTTTTTTTTTTTGCTTTTAAAGATTTGGGGGGATGTTGACTATTTTTTTTTTTTAAGGTTTTCATTGAAGTTGTTACAATATTGCTTCTGTTTCATGATTTGGTTTTATGGCCTTGAGGTATGTGGGATCTTAGCTGCCAGAGGGATCAAACCTTGCCTCCTACATTGGAAAGCAAAGTCTTAACCACTGGGCCACCAGGTAAGTCCCTCCCTACTGCCTCTTCTTGCCTCCCCCACTCCCTCCCCGCCACAGGTAACCTCTATTCTGACTTTCATGGTAAAACATCCTTGATTTTTTTCTTTATTGTTTTACCATCAGAATGCAATGCAGTCCTTAAAAGCTAAAGTTTTGTTTTGCCTGTTTTCACAACTTCATATAAACAGAACTAGAGTATGTAGTCTATTACTCATGATGCCCTTCATTCATTATACTTGTGAAATTCAACTGTGCTGTTGTGTTCAGCTTTAGTCTGTATGTTTCATCACTGGATAGTATTACATTTTATAAATGGGACATGACATGCTTATCTGTCTACTCCTGTACATTTGGGTTGTTCCCAAATTTCCCAGGGCTAGTGCAAATAGTGCTTCTGGGATCATTCTTGTGTTTGTACACTGGTGCGTGAGTGCATGCACTTCTGAGGGTATTACCTCCAGACCTGGGGTTTTCTTTGTGGAAAGGTTTTAAATTAGGGATGCAATTTCCATGAAGTTAAAAGACTTGCTCCTTGGATGAAAAGCAATGACAAACCTAGACCATGTATTAAAAAGCAGAGACATCACTTTGCTGGCAAAGGTCTGTCTAATCAAAGCTATGGTTTTCCTGGTAGTCATGTACAGATGTGAAAGTTGGACCATAAAGAAGGCTGAGCTCCAAATAATTGATGCTTTCAAATTGTGCTGCTGGAGAAGACTCTTGAGAGTTCTTTGGACAGCAAGGAGATCAAGCCAGTCAATCCTAAAAGAAATCAACCCTGAATATTCATTGGAAGGACTGATGCTAAAGCTCCAATTTTTTGGCCACCTAATGCAAAGAGCTGACTCATTGAAAAAGACCCTAATGCTGGGAAAGATTGTGGGCAAGAAGAGAAGGGGACGACAGAGGATGAAAAGGTTGGGTGGCATTACCGACTCAATGGACATGAGTTTGAGCAAACTCCGGGAGATAGTGAAGCCTGCCGTGCTGCAGTCCATGGGGTCACAAAGAGCCAGACACGACTGAGTGACTGAACCACAGCAATCCAACTGAGTGGGCCCTGGATTCTACACCTGTTCCTCTGGCCACAGGATACAGCGAAAGGCACTACTTGGCCTCTCAGCTTCTTTCCTGCTTGATCTGGAGCTGAAGAACAGTCCAGAGGAAGAGCAGCTTCAGATTCCAGCTGCAGGTCTCCTCTGCACTCATTTCCCCTAGTTCCTGGCTTGCTGACTCTTCACTGTGCTGAAGACTCTCCAATGCCTCTAGAAAGATGATTTTTATATTTGTGTAACTAGTATGTTTGTTCTCTTTGGGAAGATTGGGAGAAAATTGCCTGGTCTGCCATGGTCCTCCATCTTTCATTTCTCTTCATTGTCAGACTTTTTTCTTTTTCTTCTCAAAAGCAAGGCCTTACTTATGTGATCTTTCTCTCTGTACATGTCTAGAATGATAAAGCATCTTCACCCTCTCCCTTCATATTAGGCCCTTCCCTACAAACATGGTCAACTGATCTCTACACAAACAAATAAAACCGTGAAAAACCTGAACTGCAGTTCTTTCCAATCACCAGTCTATATAGTACTATTTGGATGACAATTCTTGCTAGAACAGTTCATCAACTCCTTTTTACTCTTGTAATAACATTGACAATTTGCTCATGGTTAGTATTCCCATTTTTTTCCCCTTTTGGTAGAATGGTCTTTTCTTTTCTTCTTAAATTTATTGTTATTATTTTTTTGTCCATGCTGTGCAGCATGTAGGATCTTAATTCCCCAAACAGGGATTAAACTGGTCCCCTGTGCATTGGGAATGTAGAGTCTTAGCCGCTGGACCACCAGGGAAGTGCCTAATTTAATTTTTTCTTGAAGTATGGTTGATTTACAATGCTGTCCCAATCTCTGCTGTAGAGTGAACAGACTCAGTTATACACATATAGACACTCTTTTTAAATATTCTTTTCCATTATGGTTTATCACAGGACATTGAATATAGTTCCCTGGGCTATACAGTAGGACCTTGGTATTTATCTGTCCTATATATAATAGTTTATGTGTATTCCCATCTTGACTGATGGCTTGATTTAATGTCACAAGTCTGCTATGATGGATGAAATAGTCATGGGCCTTTAGAACCATCATAGCCTCTGTCTGTTTCTGCTCTCACAGTGTAGTGAAATTTAAGTAATTATCTAGTGGCTTATATGGTAGAACTGGCTTTGGCTGGAAAGGTCCCCAAATCCCATTACTTCTTTTTATTTTTGCTCAATTTATCCTGATAATTGCTTCAACTCATGACTTCTCTAGATCTTTGTTAAATCGCCTGTTGGGTCCAGGCAGTCATCTGTTCCTAATCTTATTTCTCTCTTTGACCTTCTCTTTTCCTCCTTGGACTTATAGGTGGGGAAGGCTGCTGTAATTGTCCTGGAAAACCAGCCCTCAACTGGGAAGTGGCCCTTTTCTGAAAGTGCCTCAGGTCCAGGATGGACATGTCAAGCACTGGTCTGCCTGTTGGCCTATCAGATACAGTTGAATATATGTGGCTGAATCTCCTTCAAGTTGGTTATTTATCTTCTGCTTTCAGTTGAGTGTAGCTTTCATTATGGTCCAACTCTCACATCCATACATGACCATTGGAAAAACCATAGCCTTGGGTAGACAGACCTTTGTTGGCAAAGTAATGTCTCTGCTTTTTAGTATGCTGTCTAAGTTGGTCATAACTTTCCTTCCAAGGAGTAAGTGTCTTTTAATTTCATGGCTGCAATCACCATCCACAGTGATTTTGGAGCCCAGAAAAATAAAGTCAACCGCTGTTTCCACTGTTTCCCCATCTATTTCCCATGAAGTGATGGGACCAGATGCCATGATCTTCGTTTTCTGAATGTTGAGCTTTAACCAACTTTTCACTCTCTTCTTTCACTTTCATCAAGAGGCTTTTTAGTTCCTCTTCACTTTCTGCCATAAGGGTGGTGTCATCTGCATATCTGAGGTGATTGTTATTTCTCCCGGCAATCTTGATTCCAGCTTGTGTTTCTTCCAGCCCAGCATTTCTCATGATGTACTCTGCATAGAAGTTAAATAAGCAGGGTGACAATATACAGCCTTGACATCCTCCTTTTCCTATTTGGAACCAGTTTGTTGTTCCATGTCCAGTTCTAACTGTTGCTTCCTGACCTGTATACAGCTTTCTCAAGAGGCAGGTCAGGTGGTCTGGTATTCCCATCTCTCTCAGAATTTTCCACAGTTTATTGTGATCCACACAGTCAAAGGCTTTGGCATAGTCAATAAAGCAGAAATAGATGTTTTTCTGGAACTCTCTTGCTTTTTCGATGATCCAGTGAATGTTGGCAACTTGATCTCTGGTTCCTCTGCCTTTTCTAAAACCAGCTTGAACATCTGGAAGTTCATGGTTCACGTATCGCTGAAGCCTGGCTGGAGAATTTTCAGCATTACTTTACTAGTGTGTGAGATGAGTGCAATTGTGCGGTAGTTTTATGATTCTTTGGCATTACCTTCCTTTGGGATTGGAATGAAACTGACCTTTTCCAGCCCTGTGGCCACTGCTGAGCTTTCCAAATTTGTTGGCATATTGGGTAGAGCACTTTCACAGCATCATCTCTCAGGATTTGAAACAGCTCAACTGAAATTCCATTGCCTCCACTAGCTTGTTCGTAGTGATGCTTCCTAAGGCCCACTTGACTTCATATTCCAGTACAGTTCTTTTGTGTATTCTTGCCACCTCTTCTTAATATCTTCTGCTTCTGTTAGGTCCATACCATTTCTGTCCTTTATTGTGCCCATCTTTGCATGAAATGTTCCCTTGGTATCTCTAATTTTCTTGAAGAGATCTCTAGTCTTTCCCATTCTATTGTTTTCCTCTATTTCTTTGCATTGATCACTGAGGAAGGCTTTCTTATCTCTCCTTGCTATTCTTTGGAACTCTGTATTCAAATTCTTTCCCCTTATATATATATTCATATATATAAATATAAATACATTTTTTATATTCTTTTCCCTAATAGTTTATTACAAAATATTGAGTATAGTTCCCTGTGTTATACAGCAAGTTGTTGTTGGTTATCTATCTTATATATAGAAGTGTGTTTGTTAATCCCAAACTCCCGATTTATCCCTCCCTGCCTTTTCCCTGAATCCATGGTTTCTAATGCAAGCAACTGCTATGTGCTAAGCACTGCTTAAACAAATAGGACAGAGTTGTTTCACTCAGAAGTTAATTTTCTCATGATTATAGATAGTAAGTTCATTAAGAGACCCAATAATTTCACACACAGGTATGTTCTATATAGAAGATTAAATGGAGTAATGAGGTAATGACTGGGGTGGAGTGTTGGAGGCTTTAATTAGAATGGTCAGAAAGGGTCTATTGGTGTGACATTTTTGTTAAGTTTTGAATGATAAAGAGGCAGCCTTGCAAAAGCCTGGGAATAGTGTTTCAGAAGAGGGAACAGGATGTGCAAAGGCCTGGAGAGAGGAATCCCTTGGCAGCTTCAAGAGAGAAAAAGAAGGCACTTGTGGCTGGACTGGGGTGGATGGAAGAAGAAAAGAGGGAAAAAGGGTTATAAACTGGGCAAGCATGAGGTGTTGAAGACCTTACAGGAGTTTGGATTTTATTTTGGTTACAACAGGAAGTCACTGGAAAGCTTTAAGCAGGGAAGTTGTAGTAAGTTGAAGAGTACCCTCAAAAACTCATGTCTGCTGGGACTTCCCTGGCAGTCCAGTAACTAAGACTCTGTGCTTCCAATACAGGGGTGAGAGTTTGATCCTTGGTCAGGGAACTAAGATCCCACATGCCATACTGTGCAGCCAAAAAAAAAAGTTCATGTCTGCTAGGAACCTCAGAATGTGACCTTCCTTGAGAATTGAGTCTTTGCAGATATAACAAAGGGAAGGATTAAGATGAACTCATCTTGGATTAGGGTAGACCGTAAATCCAATGAGAGTATCTGTATGGGAGACAGAAACAGGTTGACTTGGAGCAAAGACAATGGGAAGATGGAGGCAGAGACTGGAGTGATGTATCTATCAGCCAAAAACTCAAAGGACTGCTGGGAACCCTTGGAAGCTAGGAGAGAGACATGGCACAGGGAGGACACGGGGCAGCTTCTCCCCCAGAGTCTCTGGAAGGAACCACCAATATCTTAATTTTGGACTTCTGGTCTTCTCAGCTATGAGAGTATACATTTCTGTCATGCTGAGCCACCTGGTTTATGGTAATTTTTTCATGGCAGCTATAGGACACTGATAGAGGAGCAGTGTGCTCTGATTACTGCTGTGAAAGATCACTCTGGCAGCCGACTGTCTGGGTGTTTCAGTGGTTCAGGTCAAAGATGATGTAGCTTGGTCTAGGGTAACGTCTGGGTAGATGGTGAGAAGCTTTCAGTTTCAGGATATTTTAGAGAACTCCTATGGGCTTTGCTTTTTGAGTGGCTGTTGGGGGATGGCTGGGAGACAAAAAAGAGAGTTAATGTGACTCTTAGGTTCATGGCCCATACAACCAGCATGGTTTATTTTTATTTTAAAAATTCATTTATTTTATTTATTTTATTTTTTTGACTGAACTAGACCTTCATTGCTGTGCACGGGCTTTCTCTAGTTGCAGTGAGCGGGAGCTACTCTCTTGTGCAGCACAGGCTCTACAGCGTGGGCTCAATAGTTGTGGCACATGGGCTTAGTTGCCCTGAGGCTTGTGGGATCTTAGTTCTTTGACCAGGGATTGAACCTGTGTACCCTGAATTGGCAGATGGATTCTTAACCACTGGATTACCAGGGAAGTCCAGACAAGTTATTTGAGATGAGTAAGTATGGGGATCTGAGTTAGGATCAAGACTTGGTCATGCTAAGCTTGGATGACTATTAGAAACCTAAGCGTTGGTGCTGAGCTAGGTGATTTACCAGTCTAGGGTGTTAGGGAGAAATGGGCACAGGGATAAAATAAAAAAAAATCATCAAAGTATAGATGATATTTAAAGTGTTGAGATTAGGTAGAAGAGAGAAGAGCAGATTGGGACATTCAAAGACTATATAGAGACTGGGCAGAGACAAAGGAGCCTGAGAAGTGTGAGGAGTGCGTAGGGGAAACATTAGGTGTAGGTGGGATTGTAGAAGTCACCTGAAAAGGTGCTTCTAGGAGGGAATTATTGACCATGAATGCTGTAGAGGGTTTGGGAAAGAGGAAGACAGCATTGAACAAGCCCATGGTGTGATGGGGGTCTCTGGTGTCCTGTTTTAGGATGGAAGTGGAGATGAGAGCTTGACCCGGGCAGTTGGAAGAGAGAATCAGGGGTGTAGGAGGTCAAGGAGGTGGTAATGGTGAGTCTATACAACTCTTCAGAGAAGTTAGCCTTCTGAAAGGAAGGATGGAAGTGGTTGGGTACTGGTGGGAAAGGTGGAATCAGGGAGACTGGGGGTCATGGCAGGATAAGTGTGCTTGAGGAGATGGGGAAGATTCAGAGGATGAGTGATGGTGTTGGCCATTGATGTTAGGGACACTCTGCTGGATTTCAGAAGGTAAGGCAGAGTGTGTGTACAGGGTGAACAGGGCTGCGCTGGCTGGTGCAGAGAGCTGATGGTTGGTAGAAGGGGTGGTGGAAATTGAGCTCAGAACCCAGTGATGACTGCTGGAGCCTCTGCCATCAGGACTCTTGTGGGAAGTCACCCCTGTCTCAAAAGTGGTTTGTTTAATTCACATCAGCAATGTCTAGACGGCAGGAACCCAGGGCTCTGCGTCAAAGAATTAAACAAAAAGTATCCCTTTTCCCTTGAGGATCTAGAACCACTGCTTCCCTTTCTTCCCATCACCCCTTGTCCCCCACCCCAGGGAATTCTGCAGGGGCAGAGTTTCTCTGTCCCAAGAGTCTGATTATACTCCCTGTCTCTAGAATCACCTTGCTCCTCCTTTTCAAAATAAAGCTAATGAAGTTATTTCTCTTTTTATTCTCTTTGTCTGAGACCATGGGACCTTCACTCTGCTCCCCCATCTTTTTTTTTTTTTAAAACTAGAGTTCTCTCTGACATCCATTCTCTTTTTTCTTGTCCCAGCCTTCTTCTGGGGCTCCTCTCATGTAATTGGAACTTAATTTTTTCCCTAAAAAAGGAGAAAAGCCTTCATACATTAAACCTTAGCCAACTAATAATATGGTTTGACTGGTTGTCCTTTTATCTGCTAGGGCAGTTTTTTCCAGTCTTCTGTAGACCACTAGTCCTGGGAAATATTCTGCCCCTCCAAGAATTTCTTGGTTAAACCAACGTTGGACATCATGCATATTAAAGGTTCAGAGAAATCCTGCAGTTAAAAATTTACATAATTCTGCTTCATCCAACATTTCTCAAACATATTTGGCCATGCACAACATATTTGGCATGTGTTCTGCGGAACACATATTGAGAAACGTCTACCTATGCAGCCTTCGTGTACTGGAAAAGACAGTTGTCCCTGCCTAACATCTGGATCCAATGGAACCTTTAAAAAATATTTTTCAGTCATTGTACAAATAATCTGTAGAGTAAGAGCAGAAAACAACTCTATTAGATATTTGGACACTAGAATGGAACACAAAAGTCCACATCTTTCTTCCATATTTTCCTGATTTTTGAATGTAATACCCTTTGAATGCAGCTCATTGCCCCTCAGCTGCTGCGCATCATTGTGGAACACCGTCCTGTAAATCCTGACTCAGACTTCAAACACATCTCTAGGAAGTTCTAGCTTCTCATTCTTTCTGCATCTTCTTGCACTCGCATCATCAAAATATGAGAAAAAAAATTGGGCCCTTTGATAGCACATGATTTTGAGGAAGAGATGATGGCCATCTTCTTTGCTTCATAACTGCACAGATTTTCATTTTTAGATTTATAAACAGATTAAGATGATCAGTCTAACAAGTTTCTCTATTGCCTTCCCATCACCTCTGTATATACATCTGCTTTCAACATTTGCCCACTCAAGTAAATTCCCAGTGCCTAGACATCATAAAAGATGAAAGAGCACTTCCGAACATTCTTTTAGCAATGCAACGGTCCAGGTTCCTGTGACAAAACATTGCATGATGAAGTCTTTCTGGTTTGTATAGCTGATTGAATGAGAACGCCATATTTCCTTCTTGTCCATAAGAATATGTAATTCACCCATCAAATTTTGAGTTTGAGAAAATCCATCAAGGATATTGTTATTGGAAGGCTTATTGTCTGAGGTTTCATGCATATGATCAATTTCATCATTGTCCTTAGAGCACGGAGAACTGCCGCCTCTGTCTTCATCTTTTGATTCCTCTAAGAATTGTGAAACATTGTCCTTTAGTTTTTTCTCTATGCCATTATAAATAGAAAGTAAAAAAGATGCTCAGTTTTCAAATGTGTTCATGCAAGCTCCAGAGATGCTGTGTCTACTCTTCTTTTATAATTCTTAAGATGATGCCATACTTTTGGCAATGCAAGAGGAAAACCGAGAATGATGCAAGTGTGATGATTTATCCCACGGTTGCATTATCTTCTTAATCTAGGTCATTCCATCATTTTTCTTCTACTTTTTTTTTCCCACATTGTTCGGAATAATTGTGACTAATGATGAAGCAGCTAACGTGTTTCAAGATATGAGAAAAATAAGCAACCTAAAATCTGCAAAAGGGCTTCCCTGGTGGCTCAGAGGTTAAAGCGTCTGCCTCCAATGCGGGAGACCTGGGTTCGATCCCTGGGTCGGGAAGATCCCCTGGAGAAGGAAATGGCAACCCACCCCAGTATTCTTGCTTGGAGAATGTCATGGACTGAGGAGCCTGGTGGGCTGCAGTCCATGGGGTCACAAAGAGTTGGACACGACTGAGTGACTTTACTTACTTACTTACTTAAGATCTGCAAAAGTAACTTCGGTGTATGAAAGGGTCTTAGGGATGGTATGATCATCCTCTCCTCTACTTGTGGTGAGTGGTGACCGCTTGGGCTTCTCATTGCAGTGACTTCGCTTGTTGCAGAGCATGGGCTCTAGTGTGTGCAGGCTCCCATAGTTGCAGAATGTGGGCTCAACAGTTGTGGCACACAGGCTTCGTCGCTCCAAGGCACATGGAATCTTCCAGGACCAAGGATCAAATCCATGCCCCTGCATTGGCAGGCAGAGTCTTAATTGTTGGACCACCAGGGAAGTCCAAGAATTAATCTTAATCTTTTAAGAAAAACAGTAATTACTTCTTTTGTCCCTTTGGAGAACCCCTAATAAAGAATAGTAACATCAATCCTTACCAAAAAAATAGAACTGCACCGCTTGGGCTTCTCATTGCAGTGACTTCGCTTGTTGCAGAGCATGGGCTCTAGTGTGTGCAGGCTCCCATAGTTGCAGAATGTGGGCTCAACAGTTGTGGCACACAGGCTTCGTCGCTCCAAGGCACATGGAATCTTCCAGGACCAAGGATCAAATCCATGCCCCTGCATTGGCAGGCAGAGTCTTAATTGTTGGACCACCAGGGAAGTCCAAGAATTAATCTTAATCTTTTAAGAAAAACAGTAATTACTTCTTTTGTCCCTTTGGAGAACCCCTAATAAAGAATAGTAACATCAATCCTTACCAAAAAAATAGAACTGCTCAAAAACCAAAATACCTCCAAAATTAAAACTGAATCTAACACAGAGGAGCCAGATTGGGCACCAGCCTGTCCAGGATGGCTTGGGGAGGGGGAAGCTGAAGCCCTACCCCCAGCCCCCCGGGAAGAACCGGCTGATCAGGCTATGAGGTCACATGTGCCACAGCCTGGCTGGCAAGACCCTGGCTGGGCGTCACCAACTGAGGCTCTGAGGGGCTGTGGGGAGCCCACACCCAGCACCAGAATACGGAGCCATTCGAAGAGTTAGAGCACCTTGGGTCTCAAGCTTTTATCTTCCACACTCCATCAGGGAAAGAAAGAGTGAGCGGCAGCCGACAGTTAGGAGACTTCACGCTGTTGTGTGTGGCTGTTGGGGCAGCAGTCCCTGGAAAGGACTGGCTTGTCCCGTTAAGATTTCTCTCTCCTGTCCCCGCTGGACACAGGAAGTCAGAGCGTGAAGAAATAATGTCACTCTCTCCTCACTCGTCAAAGCTCAGTCCTAGTTCTAGCCTTGAAGTCAGCAGACTCTCCAACTCCTAGCAACACAGCTGCCCGCCCCGCCAAGCCCCTGGAAAGCACACAGCCCCTCTTCCTCTGCCTTCCACATCCAGCAGTGACTGACTATCACAGCCAGCAGCCTAGGCGACTCCGCCAGGCAGGGCCGGCGCTCTCTGTGTGCCCTCAGGCCCCGGCACGGTCCCTGGGCCCGGTTAGGGCCTGCGCATGGATATGGAGGGCACGGACGTGGCTGTGCCCTTGCACACAAGGTGTGGGGCTGTGTGGTTTGTGCACACGTGGCTCACTGTCTTGCCCCAAGGAGCTGACTTATTACTTGAGGAGATATAGCCCCATGAAAGAAAAGTTCGTAGTATGGTAAATGACATTTGGAGAGATGAACCCTTCTCTTCTTATTCCTCCCAAACCCATCTGGGGGTTTCTGAAAGAAACCTCCTGGCTGGCATCATCACTGGGTGGGTGAGGGCAGAGGGCAGAAGGGAGACCTAGGAGGGAATATTCCCAGCTTTATTTCCCAAGTGTCTAAGCTGTATTCTTATGGATTCTCTTCTGCCTACTGTTAACCCACAGTTTCCTTTTGGGTAGATAAATAACGATCCTCTGTCATCACCCAACATTCCCTGCCCTCTTCCCCGATACCCGTGCTCCTCGAACGTCTTCTAGTTCTTTTTTTTTTAATTTATATATTTATTTTAATTGGAGGCTAATGACTTTACAATATTGTGGTGGTTTTTGCCATACATTGACATGAATCAGCCATGGATGTCCATGTGTCCCCCATCCTGAGCCCCCCTCCCACCTCCCTCCCCACCCCATCCCTCAGGGTTGTCCCAGTGCACCGGCTTTGAGTGCCCTGCTTCATGCATTGAACTTGGACTGATGATCTATTTCATATATGGTAATATACACTCCCTGCTCCAAAAATCCATTTAATATACGTGAAGGCCACCCTTTGGGATTCTAAGAGAAACCTCCTAGTTCTTAATACAGCTTGACTTTTGAAAATCAAAAGCACTTTGGTCTTCAGAGTCTTGTTTCAGCCAAAGGGGGACAACTAAGAACCTTGAGAACTGGAGAACTAAGAACTTGAACTTGAAGCGGACAGTGTCAGGAAAGCCATCCTGCCCCTGAGTTGGGGAGGGGTCAGCAGGCCACCACCCAGGGGTGGGGAAGGCCAGCTCGGGCGGTCCTAGGGCCCACCACTCATCACAGACTTTACAGACATGCTGTGTCTACTGTGACGGTGATCTAAAGGTAGCGTTTTAAGGACGGAAAAATTTTTGTGAATTTGAAAATGAGCCTGTGGAGGGAAGAACAGGAAACAGTAATGTCTTAATGCCTTACAATACTACCCCAATGTCCTCATGCGAAGTGTGAGACACACAGGCAGTGAGAGCCAGGGGGCTTCAGGGAGAGGAGAGAGCATGGTTGGAGACTGAAAAGGTTGCAGAGTGTGATGCACTGGAACTGGGGTGTGAAGAGGAACCAAGGGACTTCCCTGCTGGTCCAGTGGCTAAGACTCTGAGCTCCCAATGCAGGGGGCCCCAGTTCAGTCCTCAGTCAGGGAACTAGATCCTACTTCACACAACTGAAATATTCTGCATACTGCCACTAAGCCCTGGCACAGCCAAATAAAGAACTATCAAAACAAACAAACCTCAAAAAAAAAAAAAAAAAA
>SJXQ01005280.1:216519-416840 GCA_006408695.1 Aepyceros melampus
GAGAAGCTTGGGAAGGTGGTTTGGGGTGGGGAGGGTGGGGCTGGGGAGGCCCTGAAGGCCAGGCTAGAGACCAGGTCACTGGAGTGGGTGGTGCAGCAGGGCAGCCTTCAGACAGGAGGCCCTTCTGGGATGAACCTGGGTCAACACAAGGCCTCGCATAGCGGAACAGGAAGGTCTGACCGCAGGGACTCTCTGAGGTAGGATAGGAAGGAGCCTAGGGCTGTGGGAGAGGCTAAGCTGTGACAGGAATGGGGAGGCCAGAGGGGAGCCGTCAGTGGGGCCTGAAGGTGGTGATCCCCAGTGGGCAGCCGGTGTCAGGCCTTTGGAGGGCAGCTGAGTGGTCAGGACATGTCCAAGGGACACATGCACAGAGGTGGCCCTGCCCTGGGGGAGGAGGGGACCTCAGCAGGAGACCAGAGCCGTCTGGGAAAGCCCACGGTGGGCGGTCACCTCACGCGCACCCAGAACATTCTTCAGATTTGAAGCGGTCGGTACGCACACCTTGGAGCTTGTGGAAGGGGCTGCTGATTTCTCATTGCTCTGTGATGTTGCTTTCAGTTTTGCAATGAGTGTTCATAAAAGAAAAAAAAAAAAAACCTGGCACAGTGAACATCCCAGGGGCCTAATCTCTCTTTCAGGGTTGCTGATTGACCTTGAACTCAGTGTCTCTGCCTCCCCCGCCCTGACACCCACACCTAGGCCTCTCTGACCTCTAGGAGGGCCTCACACCCCGGCTGGAGATTTTCCACGCAGCTTTGGTGATTTACATTTTTGGTATCATAGATTTTTGAACAAGCGATCTGGAGACGGTGATTTTTGGGGGTGCAACCCCCGGCAATGGTTGTCTTTCTGGCCTGATGAGTCAAGATGACTGAGCGGGTGGCAGATGAGATGATGTCCTTTTTTTGGCATGAGATGTCCTCCAAGTGGAGGAATAGGCTACTTTGCAGTAGCTGTTCACTGCAGTGGGAGGAACGGTGCACATGCGTCTGCTCCAGGCACTGGGGTTCCTGTGCATCCTCACCACCTCCATCTCATGCACTTTGTTTCCCCTCAGCGGCCCCTTCTCCCGGATCTGTCTCCCCACCCCGGGATCTGATTGTGAGAACAATGAAAAACGTCAGCCACAGACTGAACCAGGCTTCCTTCCCTGAGCGCTTCCGACAGCCAGCAAAAATCAATAAATTAGGATAAAGAAAATGACATTTGGCTTTGTCTGGGCTCTCCCACCAGTGTGTTACTACCGCCTTGGTGTTGAATGGAAATTCTGTTTCCTCCCCCCTCTAAATTTACAGACTGTGTTTCCTGCTTTCCTGTTAGGGCCTACTCTCACTTAGACACTTCTGACACTTACAGATCGACCTTTTTTTTTTTTTTAAACCGCAGATTTGAAAAGTTAAACACATATAGATACACATACTCACAGGGGGAAAAAAATACAAAACAACAAACCCTCTTTAAGAGCTGACTAAGCACTAAGGCTGCCCCTGCACAAGCAAGGGGCCATGACAAAAATCCTCAGCTTAGCTGACTTACACAGCTTGAAATTTTAATAGTTCCCAACTCAAGGAAGGCGATTAGCACTTTGTTGTCTAGAGGATGGATGCCTCATATGGTTCTTCCATTAAGACACACCACTGCCGTTTGAGAGAAAAGCAGACACTCGTTTGCAGGAAAGATGGGTCAGGTGGCCAAGTGGGTTGGTACCCAAATCGGATAGGACAGGGCCAGGCATCTGGGCATGGCTTTGGATGGCTGGCGTGGATCATCTCGAGCCTTTCTCCTTCCTTTCTGTCTACCCTGATGGTCACTAAATGCTCAGAGCGGGAGAACAAAACATCTTTGCAGTCATCTTGGGTGCACATCCCAAGACTACTGTTAGCACCATCCTGGCAGAAGTGTGAAGTTTCCTCCTGGTGGGATATTTGATTTGAGATGAAGCAGTGCTGCCTAAGGGCTTCCTGGGTGGCTCAGCAGCAAAAGAATCTGCCTGCAGTGCAGAAGCTGTGGGAGACACGGGTTCGATTCCTGGGTGGGGAAGATCCCCTGGAGGAGGGCTGGCAACCCACTCCAGTATCCTTGCCTGGAGAATCCCGTGGGCAGAGGAACCTGGTGGGCTACAGTCCATGAGGTCTCAGAGAGTTGGTCATGACTGAAGCAACTGAGCATGCACACACATGGTGTAAAGTTGGTAGTGAGGTGGGATCCCCATATGACCAGTCTCACTTCTCAATGAGAACTTTGGCTTCTGCCTCTGGGACTCGGGATTTGCTCCACTAGCCCAAACACCATTAGAGCTCTGCTTGAGCTCATTCTGAAAGGTGCTGATCCCAAGAATGAGCTGCCAGGTTTAGAAAGAGACCACTGGTACCCGCTGGATTTTGTGCTGTGTTTGCTCACAGGAAAATGTGCAAACTTGTTAGATAATGCGCAGCAATTCTTACCTACGGGTGAGACCAATTCCACAGAACTTCTGTACCTTGAGAACACATATGCTCAGCATTCAGCAGTGGACTGGGGACCTGTTCGTGGTAGACAAGGCCAGGGTCTGCCTTCTAGGGGCCTACTGCCTCAGGCAGGGCTGTGGACATTTCTGGAAAGGGCAAGTATTTCTTGCTGTGAAGACCATGTGTCTCTGAGGCAACTACTTGGTCACTTTGGGGTGAAGGTAGCTTGGTTGTGGTTGTGTCTCAAAAAAACTTTATTTACAAAACAAGTGCTGGCTGGGTTTGGCCCATTTGTTAACTGCCTAGATTTTTCCTCTGAGTTTCTGAAGTGCAGGAACAAGTTCTATTTTAATGTTATTGAACTATAGTTGATTTACAATGTTGCGTAAATTTCTGCTGTACAGCAAAGTGATTCAGTTATCTATACTTTTTCATGATGAGTTGTCATAGGATATTGAACATAGTTTCCTGTGTATCCAGTAGGACCTTGCTGTTTATCCATTCTATATGTAATAATTTGCATCTACCAAATCCAAGCTCCCAATCCTCCCCTCCTGACCCCCCTCCCCCTTGGCAACCACAAGTCCGAGGAACAAGTTCTTTTTCATGTTTGTCTAGCTAGCCCCTGGTGCGGGCCTGATTTTCAGACTGAGAGTTAATACTTTTAGAAATGAATGCACACATGCACACGTATAAGACCGATGGCAGCAGCACTATTTTCATTAGCCCTAAACTGGGAACAGCCCGATGTCCATCATGAGCAGCACAGATGAGCCCCTCAGGGGCGTGTGCTGAGTAATACACCATGAAGATCTTCCAAGGAAAATGCCGTGGATCTCTGGGTCTATTTATAATTCCCACCTTGAGCTGCCTTGGAGTCATGATACTAGACGATTTAAAATAAAAGACTCAGCATATCACATACACACAGGCACACACACAGGCAGTTATCTTACAATTAACCTTTCAGGTGTATGGATAGCTTATATTCCAGTTCTGTTGTCTTTCCAGCTCCCTCCTTTTCTTATTCCTCTCTCTTTCTCCTCCTTTTCCTCTTCTCCCTTCTCTCACCTCTTTTCTTAAATACTTATTATTCATCTTCTATGTACCAGGCACTATGCTAGGCTCTAGATAACATAGAGCTACCAAGACATAACATCTGCCTGCAGGGAAATTATAGTCCAGATGCATTGGAGAAGGAAATGGCAACCCACTCCAGTGTTCTTGCCTGGAGATCCCAGGGACGAGGGAGCCTGGTGGGCTGCCGTCTATGGGGTCGCACAGAGTTGGACACGACTGAAGTGTCTTAGCAGCAGCAGCAGCTTAACCCAAGGAAGCTGAATATTCGTTTGAAGGACTGATGCTGAAGCTCCAATACTTTGACCCCCTGATTTGAAGAGCTGACTCATTGGAAAAGACCCTGATGCTGGGAAAGATTAAAGGCAGGAGAAGGGGACAACAGAGGATGAGATGGTTGGATGGCATCACCAACTCAATGGACACAGGTTTGAACAAACTCCAGGAGATGGTGAAGGACAGTGAAGCCTGGCATGCTGCAGTCCATGGAATCACAAAGAGTCAGACACAACTTAGCAAATGAACAGCAACAACAAAAGCTGAACCCAAAGAAAGGAAAAATAAAGGCAGAATTTAATAACTAAGACATAAATATCAAATAAGGATTATCAATAAAACCCAAAGTTGGATTCTTTGGAAAAATAATACAATTTATTTTAAAAGTCAATAATTTTAGCAAGACTGAGCAAGAGGAAAAAAGAAGGTAAAAATAATCAATGTCAGGCATGACAAGGAGACATCACAACAGAACCCACCTTCATTAAAGACCGTAAGAAGTTGTTATGAACAATCTTATGCCCATACATTTGAAAATTTAGATAAATGGGTATATTCCTAAAAAATATGATTTACCAAAACTAACAAAGAGTATGAATCTTAACTATTCCAATATCTATTAAATAGATTAAACCCTTAATTAAAAAAAAAAACAAACAACCTTTCCACAAAGAAAACCCCAGGCTCAGAGGCTTTTAGAAAGGCTCACACTTTTAGAAACAAATGGGTGCAAGTGCATGTATAACAATGATGGCAGCAGCACTGTTTGCACCAAAGTGGGAACAATGCAAAGGTCCATCCGCAGCAGAGCAGATGAGGAGAAATCAAAGCCACAAAACATCTGGAAGCTCGCCCTGAAACAGCGTATGCAGATGGTTGCTCTGTGGTGCTGGAAAAGACTTTCCAGGGAGAGGTGCTCCTGTCTGCAGGCTTGAGAGAAAGAGCAGACTCCTGCTGGTGGATTTGTTAGGAGGGTGTGGAGGAGCAACACACCCTGTGTGTTTGGGAAGGACAGGCACTTAGGGAGCTGGAGATTAGGAGCAAGGAGGAGGGCTGGAGGTGATTCTCGGTGGGCCAAGGAGAGCCACTGAGGGGTTTAAGCTGAGAAATAATAGAACCAGAGCTTTCTGTTTTAGAGGGATACTCTGGAGGCTTTACTCTGAAGGCTGAGTGGAAACTAAGCCCAGAGGGAGTACTGGAGAGATGCACAAGGCCAGCTAAGAGGGGTGAAGCAGGGGATGGGGCCATTGCAGCAGAGGGCAGAGAGGAGGGAGTGGAAGCAAAAGCACTGCTGGACTGAATCTGTATGACTTGGGCAGGCAGCCATTCAGGGGTGAAGGGGAGAGAGAGGAGTCCAGGTTGGGTTTGGGTGGACAGGTGGCTAAAAATCCTGTCCTCTGGGGAAAAGGTCAGGGAATAGGAGGAGTTAGGTTTGAGGCATATTGAGCTGGAGAATCCAGTAGGAAGCTGGGCATTTGGATGCAGGGCTCAGAGGCAAAACTGTGCTGGACGTCAGTTCAGTCGCTCAGTTGTGTCTGACTTTTTGCGACCCCATGGACTGCAGCATGCCAGGCTTCCCTGTCTATCACCAGCATAGCAGCTGTCAAAATGTGATCGGAGGTTTCCCTTGTAGTCCCGTGGTTAAAAATTCGCCTGCTAGTGCAGGATATGGGTTCGATATGGGTTCGATCTCTGGTCTGGGAAGATTCCACATGTGTGGGGCAACTAAGCCCACATGCCACAGCTACTGAGTCCGTGCTCTAGAGCCCGTGCTCTGCAACAAGAGAAGCTTGTGCATCCAAGGAAGAGTAGCCCCTGCTTGCTGCAACTAGAGAAAGACTGTGTGTAGCAATGAAGACCCAGCACAACCAAAAATAAGATACACAATTTTTTTTAAAAAGGTGATGGGAGTGGAGGGAGAAGATACTTTGGCCAGCACCCACGTATCTGACAGTCATGGGCTGTGGTGGAAAGGTTTCTACTGCAAAGAAAGCGCAGAGCCTTCCTTTGAGGTTGTCTGCATATGCTGGGGCAGAAGTTGTCACACTGGCTGAGGGAGGGCTCCAGTGGGATGGGGACCCAAGGAAAACAAGCCCTTAAATACTGCCTCCTTCCAGCAGCAACTCCTGGTCCCCATTAACATTTGCCTCCCTCCAGGAGGCTTTTTGCTTCCTTAAACAATAAGGAATTAAGGCCATTGGTTCTGGATGTTGAAACAAAGCGTGCTTTTTAAAATATTATCAGTCCCATAAGGAATGAGAAGCTTCAGAATGGCTTGTCTTGTCTGGGAATGGCACTGTTCATGGGGGCTCCTTTCCTTCAACTAAGGAGTAACTTGACAGTTTTAGAGTTGTCTCAGCCTCAAAGCCACAGATTCGATTTGAAAACCATTCTGCACATACGCAGTCCTGCGTGATTTTCGTTTTACAGCATAGAGGCAGGAATGTGTGTCTATTGTTTTGATGAGCTTTATGATCAAAGTCTATGGAGTTGGTCGTAGATATTTTGAAGGCAAAGAGGAAGCAAGTTCTCATCTGGGGGACAGAAAACTAAGCTAAATGGACAATTTGAAAATGGAAGGAATGTACCCAAGGAGACTGGATAAGACAACTTTGGAAAAATATAACGCAGACTCAACTTTTGCTTAAATAAATCTTATCAAGGGACCCAATAGGGCTTCCCGGGTGGTGCTAGTGGTAAAGAACCTGCCTGCCAATGCAGGAGAGGTAAGAAACATAGGTTCGATCCCTGCGTTGGGAAGATCCCCTGAAGGAGGAAATGGCAACCCACTCCAGTGTTCTTGCCTAGAGAATCCCATGGACAGAGGAGCCTGGCAGGCTATAGTCCATGGGGCCGCACAGAGTCAGACACAACTGAAGCAACTTAGCATGCATCAGGGACCCAATAACTAACACGGGTCAGTGCTGAGCTGCTTGGGGCTTTGGAGCCCACCCCTGTAGGTGTCACATCCCCTTTGTCCACCACTCCCTGCTCCCAGGCTTCACTCTTGGAGAGCACGGCTACCATGGTCTGTGTCTGTCCTGCTAAATTTACCCAGCACTCCCTGGGCAGTGTCTCTTGGGTAGCCACGCACATCTCTCCATCGGGAAGACCTGACTCATGGCCTGTTCATCTGCATGCCGTTCCTGTCTGGTCCTTCTGTCACAGGGAGGCCACTGGCTCATTTGTTTCCAAAAAATATTCCAGCCCATGGAGTTTTTCACCTGGGGCTTGGTCCCAAGGCTTCTGGCTTGAGTGGAACTGACATCTTGTGTCTGAAGGAGGACAATCAGCTCTGGGCTTTGAGAGGAAAGAAACTCAGAGGTGTGAGCATGGTAGGCATGTGTACGGGTGCCGTGTCCTCCTGGGCTTGAGGCTGTACATGCACAGCTTCCTTGGGTGTGAGGAAAAAAGGACCGGTGGGGAGTGGGGCCCCCCGGGGCCCAGACCTGGAGGAACTGCTGAGCAGTGAACTCTGAGAGGCTTTGAGGGATGGGATGTTTAGCACACAAAGGGCAAACATAATTCATATCCATAAACCTGACAAAGGCATGTGGCCACTGATCATTCTACTTTGGAATTTGCTCTTTAACCTAGTAAGGTAGATTCAGAAACTCAGCAAGATGAGGACATTGGTTCAGGGGTCAAGTCTGGTTGAACCACTCGGAGTCACCTCGGCTAGCTCTGCAGCAGCCACAGCCTCCTCCTGTCAACAGCAAGCATTCACCAGGCACCTAAGGGCACCTGTTCAAACCTCAGATCCATCCCTACCTTGTCCCAGAGGGTCAGCAGGGCCAGTAAGCATCTGCAGGCACTCAGGGCATGCTGGGCACCATTCTAGCACATTCGGTGCCCCATCTCATTTCATTCTCACAACACCCTTGAGAAGAGAGGCTGGATAAAAGCAGTGGTGAGCACTGATTTTTTTTGGTGTAGGCTCACCATGTTCTGGGTTTCCCAGGTGGCTCAGTGGTAAAGAATCTTCCTGCCAATGCAGGAGACTTGGGTTCGATCCCTGGGTCGGAAAGATTTCCTGGAGAAGGAAATGGCAATCCACTCCAGTATTCTTTCCTGGAAAATCCCATGGACAGAGGAGCCTGGCGGGCTACAGTCCATGGGGGTCACAAAAAAGTCGTACATGACTGAGTGACTAAACCGCAGCAACACCACGATGTAGGTTCTGATTTAAGCCCCCGACATGCACTGGTCCTGGGTGAGCTCTGGATGGATAGGTGACTTTGGCAGCGGCAAGCAACCCGGTGAGGGCAGAGCAGGGAAGAGCTGCAGGCGCCAAGAGAGGGACCCACCAGGGGCACAGGCAGGGACAGAGCCCAGCATAGAGCAGAACAGCTTGGGGGGAACCCAGGCTGCTACGGTCCCTCAGGACCTCAGTAGGGGAGCTCCCACCTCCCCAGGCAGGGACATTTTACAACCTGGTAAAGAAATCCTACAGATTTCCCTTCAAAGTTGGGTCCAATGTGGGTTTATTAGGATAGTTCCTAAGTCCAGGAAAACTCAGTTACAGAATCTGTGAAGCACATTTCTCTTTCTTTCTCCTGGAGAATTTGATGGGGGTAAGAGAGGCAGAGGAGGACCACCATGCAAAAAGCTATGTTCTAATCATCCCTCCTGACCTCACTCAGCCCCGGAGGATCAGAGAAGCTGGACAAGCAGGAAGATTAGAGGAGTGAGGAAGGTTCTCAGGGGCATCTTGGGGTACTGGCCTTTTTCAGTTTAAGATTCTTGGTTCAACTCCCACCACTTTTATATGCTTTCCTATATAGGGAAATGGTCTGATTAGATTTTTTCAGGGATCAGAAGGAACTGAGCTTCTAGTTGGTGAACAGAAAGTGTGGCTGTTAGAGAAATAAAGGGTGCTCTGGATTCCAGCCTCCGAGGTGGCCAGTCCTGCTCCTTGTTCAGGACTCGAGGGTGGGGCAGGATACAGCCTAGATGTCCCTTGGCCAGTGCCTAGGGACAAACTGGCTTTTCAGGAAGGAGGCCGATGAGCCAGCAGGTGACCGCATAATAAATTCGTGAGAATTTATCTGCCAAGACTAGAAGGAAGGCTCATCTACAAGCTTTCTGTGGTCTCTATCCCAGATGATGCCGTTGAGAAGCGCAAAGGTTGCAGGCAAGGGAATTTGCAGTGTGTCTTTTCATTCTAGGTCTCAGGCAAAATATGTCCCTTGATTGACAAGGCGTGAAGGTGAGGAGAGAGCAGGCAGAGCCTCCCAGGTAAAATCAGAGGGAGATTTCGCAGGACAGGAGGGCATAGAGGAAGCTTCTCTGTAGGGTATCTGCAAGCTGGGGAGGCCAGAGGCAGCTGGCTCCTGGGGGAAATGGACAGGGTAGAAGTGCACAGAGATGCTAGTGGGGATGGGCAGGCAGGCTCCCAGGTTGGGGGGAACTTAGCTGCCCTGCAGGGGGACTTCGGAGCCAGCAACAGGATGCAAGAAAGGACAGAAGGGACAGGGCCCCTTTTCCCCTGAGAAGGAACAATGGCTATTCTTCCACTGGAGGGTGACCTTCCCGAAGAAGAGAGGAAAGGCCTCCAGGGCGAGGGGGTTGGGGGAGGATTAAGGAAAGGGAAGACAGGGGCCACAGACGCCTGCACTGACCCAGACGAGCAAGAGGCCTTGGGAGCTGACTTGGAATCCGATATGCCCGTCTCCGGCATGAAAGAACCTGGCCAGCTCCTGCTGATGGCTTTACCTGAGTGTGACTTTACGACTTCACAAGGCGCCACTGACTCAGCCCCCATCCACCTGCCCACCTCTGTGGCCTCCTAGGACCCAGAGCCGCAGGCCTGGACAGGTCTCTGCCAAGCTGCCCACGGTGAGGGTCTCACATGCTGTGTTGTGAGGTTCTGTGAGACTCACTATCTATACACACAGGAAGAAGGATTTCCCAGAAAAAATAAAGGAAGCTGGCCAATGTAATCAACTCACACAAACCCCTCCTCTTTCCAAATATGCGCCTATCTCCAAAACAATCAAAACGGCCCCATTAAATAACACTTGTTCAGTACAAAGGAAGTACAGCATGATGGGATTACAAACCAGTTCCAAGGAAAACATTCCCAATTGTTAGGCATGCAACAATGGATAAAAAAAGCTGAATGGCATTTCCATGGGAGGACTCTCGAGATTGGGGCAAATCCTTAAGAGCACTTGAGTCCCCTGTTGAGTCCCCTGTCTGGGGGTCACCTGGTGGCTCTCCCACAGTCGGCGCCCCTAAGGAGGCTGTCCCTTCCCCACATTGTGTCCAGAAGGGATAGAACCTGGCTGGGGCTTGGCACTCATCACAGCCAAGTCCTCACCTGCCTGCTGCCTGCTCTCAGTGACGTGAATATTTGAGCCATACCTGCCTCTGGTGTCAGCCCCCAGGCCCTCAGTGGGAGGCAGGCCCTCTCTCCACAGTGGCCAGTGGCCTGGAGACTTCATCTGGTGACGGAAGGAGACAGTTGTCAGGGGCCAGAGGCAGCTGACATGGAGGAGCCTTTCTTTTTTTTTCCCCCAAATGTCACATTTTATTACTTGATCAAGGACTATCTTTACCGATACAAATGACCGTATATAGTGAAAAACAAAAAACCCCATACTTATGGTCTTCCCTGAGGGTCTGGGCTTCCCTGGTGGCCGAAACAGTAAAGAATCTATCTGCAATTCAGGAGATTCAGGTTCGATCCCTGGGTTGGGAAGATCCCCTGGAGAAGGTAATGACAACCCACTCCAGTATTCTTGCCTGGAAAAATCCGTAAACAAAGGAACCTGGCCGGCTACAGTCCATGGAGTCACAAAGAGTCAGACATGACTGAATGATTCACACACTGGTGGTCCAGTGGTTAAGAATCCGCCTGCCAATGCACTGGACACGGGTTCCATCCCTGGTCCAGGAAGATCCCACATGCTTTGGAGCAACAAAGCCCAGGCACCACAAATACTGAGCCTTCGAACTGCAACTACTAAAGCCCATGCACCCGGAACCTGTGCTCCACGAGAGAAATCACTGCAACGAGAAGCCCACATGCCTTGATGGAGACCCAGCACCGCCAAAAATAAATAAGTAAATAAATTAAAATTAAAAGAATTAAAAGAACCCTCTGCTTAAAACATGTTACACATGCTCGCATTTGACAGTTAAAAACAAGTTACTATATCTCTGTGAGATAAACAAATATCATTGTCCTCTTTTTATAAACTAAGAAATAGGTGAAAGAGATTTTTCCAAGGTCATGTGGATAATGTTTCACAAAACAAAAATAAGTAATGATTTATTTTGATTTCTATACAGGGACCTACTACCTATGCTATGATAAAAATTCATCATTTGTTTATCATCACACAGCATTAGAAGTTGGGGAGTCTTAATTTGTCACCAAAAGAGGGGTTTGGGAAACCTTAGGGACAACAGTCTTCTCTTCTCTTGGGGTGAATTGTGTACTCTCAAATTCTATGCTGAAGCTCCTACTCCTGGTGTGACTGTATCTGGAGACAGGGGTTTGATGGAGATAGTAAGGGTGGGGCCCTGATCCCATAGGATTAGTGTCCCTGGAGAGGAGACATCAGAGAGAGCTCCTCCTGTCTCTTTCACTCCCAGTCTCCCCATGTGGGGACAGAGTGGGAAGGCAGCCATCTGCAAGCCAGGAATTGAGCCCTCACCAGGAACGGGACTTCCAGCCTTGGAACTGTGAGAAATAAGTGTGTTTACGCTACCTGGTCTGTGGTACTTTGTTATGACAGCTCACACTGACTAAGACATCATTCAGTGACAAACCTGAAGGAAAAAGGGACCAAAAAGTCTGGGGGCAATGGATCCTGCAGCCATCTCAGGCATCTGCCCAGACAGCTGCTGGGGGCTGCCCTCTCAAGACCCCACTGAGCCTAGTATGTATGTCTGGCAGCTTTTATGTTCGGGCTTCCCTGGTGGCTCAGATGGTAAAGAGTGTGCCTGCAGTGTGGGAGACCGGGGTTTGACTCCAGGAAGATCCCCTGGAGAAGGAAATGGCAACCCACTCCAGGTTTCTTGCCTGGAAAATCTCATGGACAGAGGAGCCTGGCAGGCTACAGTCCATGGGGTCGCAAAGAGTTGGACATGACTGAGCGACTTCACTTGCTGAAGCAGAAAAGCAGAACCCAAGAAGAGCAGACCCTTCTTTCCGTCTTCACCGTGTCGGTTGGTTGTGTATGCCTCACCTCTGGGTGAAGGCTGGTGTGCTCATCACAGGCCACGTCACATGGCACCTGTGAATCGCAGGCAGGCGGTAAACAGCAGGGAGAGATAAATTCTTAATAAACCAAGTCCCGTTTTTATGCAAATATGCCTGCTGACAAAGAAAAAGGGAGCGAGAACTACAGGATATTTATGACAGGGAGAAGCGGGACTGTTTGGAAACAGACGTTTTATGAGGCTCCCGTGAGGCACCAGCTGCTCTTTCAACATTTCTATTTCAGGGCTTTATGTAGGGAAGCGATCCTCTATAAATAGCAGGGCAAACACATTTGGGGAGGTGGCTGTCACTGTGTGGGGAGGCTGGGGCCAGGAGCCCCCAGTCACCTTGAGACCCTGTCACCCAACTCTCAGGGGCTTCCCAGGGTGGACACCTCCCTCCTTGCCGATGTTTCAGGGGTTCCAAATTCTTTTCCTTTCTGCCTGCCTCTGGGCTTATTCTTTCTTTTTTTTTTTTTAACTTTTAAAATATTTTTCTTTACTTTATGTTTTGAAAAAAATTCATCCCTCAGAAAAGTTGCAAGGTTATCGAGTGAAGTAAATCAGAGAAAGACAAATATCATACGATTCACTTACATGTGGATTCTAAAAAAAAATGATACAGATAACTGATTTACAAAACAGAAATAGACTCAGAGACACAGAAAATAAATTTATGGTTGCCAAAGGGGAAGAGGAGGAGGGAGATAAACTAGGATTTCGAGATTGACATATGCGCACTGCTATACATAAAATAGATAAACAACAGTGACCTCTGTATAGCACAAGAAACTACACTCAATATTTTGTAATAACCTATAAAGGAAAAGAACCTTAAAAAGTGTATATATATATATATATATACACACACACATACACACATACTGAATCACTTTGCTATACAATTAAAACTACATAACTTGTAAATCAACTCTATCTCGATTTTAAAAAGTTGCGAGAAAACTACAAGGAGTACCTGTATGCCTTTTGCACTGATTTACAAGCTCACATTGTGCATCCTCTCTCTCTATGAATACTTGCTATTTGTAAGTTTTGCTGAGCTATTTGGAATTAAGTTGCGGACAAAAGGGTTCTTTAGGAAGCCAGTATCTCCTGAGAAGGGTTTTTTTCTTTAATGTAACCACACTATGGTGAGTTTCATATGTGAAGTCCATGTTCACATCTTACCGTTGTCCCCATTATGTTGTCATAACATCCTCCTCTCCCCCACATACACGATCCTGTCCAGAAGCATTTGTCACATTTCCTTATTCTGTGTCTTTAGTTTCTTTAATCCCCGAGAATTCTATAGTTTTTCTTTGAACTGCACAGCCTTAATATTTAGCGTTAGGATCTGAAAAGGGAAGCAGCATGACCACGGGTACAAAAGAATAAGAGATTTATCAGAGGATTTGCTTATGGCAGCATTGTGGGAGAAGCTGGGAGGTACAACTCTGGAAGAGGGCATTTGGGGGATCAGAAGAAGGTGCTACCTTGAGGCCACTCAAGGAGCTGGGACCACGTGGACGGAGGCTGTCCTCTGATGGGTTTTGGGGCATGAGGTCTCTGTGGGTGAGCAGGGCAGGGAGCTGCCCTGGGGACGCTGAGCAGGGGGAGCAAGGATGAAGTGTCTGTCCCCACGCCACCCGCGGGAGAAGCTGATGCCTCCACACGGAGCCACACCCGTGCCTGGTCCAGACTTAGGGAAGCTGAAAGGAGACTTCGCTGTCACTCAGGGCTTGAAGGTGGCCAGGCGCCAGATCTCAGGAGCCTCTGTGAGCCCTCCAAGCACCGCGGCAGCCACCCCACGTCTGCCTGCGTGTGTGTGTGCTGTCACTTTAGTCGTGTCCGACTCTGTGTGACTCTGTGCCCTATAGAACACCAGGCTCCTTCCTCTGTCCATGGAATTCTCCAGGCAAGAATACTGAAGTGGGTTGTCATGCCCTCCTCCAGGGGATCTTCCTGACCCAGGGGTCACACCCAGGTCTCCTGCATTGCAGGCAGGTTCTTTACTGACTGAGCCGCCAGGGAAGCCTCACTCCATGTCTACCACCCAGATTTTGAGCACGTTCTATGTTGCACACATTCTCTACCCACCTGCCCAGCCAGCTTTCATCCCCACAAACCTCTCTCCTCCTGTAAAAGAACATCTGATAAATGTAAGGCAGGTGAGCATACCTGCCAGCTGTCCTTCAGTGTCAGCCCGCTTACCAGGTTAGGTCCTTGTCTCAGCTTCTCTTCCTTGTAAGATGGGAGACCTCCCTGGGAGGACAAAACTCAGTCCATCCTATTTACAGGTCCATCTCCAGGACCAGCCCAGGACCTGGCAGAGTCTTGACTCACAAAATAGCTGGACAGATGAAGGGATGAACTGGTTCATCACGACAGCTGAACTGGATGAACTGCTTTTCTGTAATCCAGACTGCCCGAATGATGCCTTGTATGGCTGTTTGTTGTTTTTTAGTCACTAATCATGCCCGACACTTTTGTGACCCTATGGACTGTAGCCCTCCAGGCTCGTCTGTCCATGGGATTCTCCAGGCAAGATTATTGGAGTGGGTTGCCATTTCCTTCTCCAGGATATCTTCTGACTCAGGGATTGAACCCAGGTCTCCTGCATTGCAGGCAGATTCTTTACTGCTGAGCCACCCGGGAAGCCTGACTGGTAGGGTTTGGGTCTCGCTATGAGCAATGGCCTGGTCGGTGGGCTGTAGTGGATTGGATCTGCCGCTGTTTCCAGTGGTGACTGTCCTGGAACAGAATTGCTATGATTAGGGTAGGATTCAATGTCAAGGCCTGGAAAATCAGTATATCGGTTGGCTTAAACAAGACGGGCATTTATTTCTCACATAAACTGCATCCTGAGGGAAGTGACCAAGGCATCCTTGGGGTCCCAGGCTCCCCTGACTTCCTGCCCCATCCTCCCCAGGGCGTGGCCTTCTTTCTTGTCCCTGATGACTATTACCTACTTTCAGGCTACAAGAAGAATCACAAAACAAAGAAGAAATCAGAAGTGTAGCCAAGGGACACCTCCACGTACACCCTACTACCTAGCACTTGCGTGGGCCATGTGGGTGGCAAGGGAGGTGCAGTGTGACCTTTATCTTGCGCAGCCTCCTGCCCGGGTTAAAATGCTGCTGCCACGGAGGAGAAAGGAGTGGTTGTGTCAGGGTCCCAGCTGTCTTCCCCACAGTTGTGTTTGGAGGAAGGCCACATGTCTTGGTTTTCACTCTTTCACATGCAGCACATGAGTTTGCACAAACTCTGGGAGACAGTAAACGACAAGGAGGCCTGGCGTGCTGCAGTAAATGGGGTTGCAAAGAGTCAGACACACTGAGCAACTGAAAAACAACACTATGCAAGATGGGCAGGGGGCAGAGGGCCCAGGCCCCATCTCTGCCAGGGCAGTGAGGTTGCTCATCATTAGCTTCTGCTAGGAGTGGGGCAAGCTGGAGGCTGTGTGTCGTGATTGGATTGCTTGCGGTGAATGGCACGAGGCCGTCCATGATGCAAATGACAAAAATTCAGAAAGTAGACTGTCCTTAAATGCATTGGGAAAATCCCCCATGAAACAACAACAAACAAAAACCACTCAAAGCCCATGAGAGGAGAGAGGAGGGTAGTGTGTGTTTGTACATCGGAGCCATGGTTTCTCATGGCGGGCTCACTGGCCGTTTTTGCTGCAGTATGATAGAAAGAGCCCGTTTACTATAGGGTGGGAATTTTAAATCTCCTTTTAAAAACATGATTCTCCTGGGATTGTGTCAGAGGCAGGGAAACTGCTCCCCGGAGAGCAGTTTCGTAACAACTTGTAGCTGAGTTTATTTTGTTTCATTAAAGTATGCCCGGCTGATCGTTTCCTCCTGTTCTCATGCCTCGGGAGGCAGAAGGCAGAAAGCAAATTGGGCCCTGAACAGTACAGCGGGTGGCGTGTGAACCAGGGATGCCCCTCGCTGTGTTCAGTGGGTAAAACACCCTGACTCCCAATAGTCCTTATGGATGGGGAGGGGTAGGGGAGTGCCTTTGGTAAGGGAAAGGCGGCGTGTGCTTGTTTTAGCTACATGGCGCTTGAGCATAAACTGCTGGTGTTTATCCAGGTCAGTTTCCCTGCGTCCTCCATGCTGGGACCTGGACTATCCTATTATAGCCGTCGCTTCCAGTCTGTGGGATCTGACCTGAACGGGGATTGTACCATTGTTGGAGAAGGAAATAGCAGCCCCCTCCAGTATTCTTGCTTCATGGACAGAGGAGCCTGGCGGGCTACAGTCTGTGGGGTTGCAAAGAGTTGGATGTGACTTAGTGACTAACCCACCAACACTGGGCATCACAGGGCTAGGGTTTATCTATTTAGCTTCTCATTGTCCCTCTAAGCCCTTGTGCTATTTGGCAGGTCAGAGGGGCAAATGCAGGAATGTGTATGTATCAATCAACGGAGTAAACAGAAGCACAAAACAGGGAAGTGAAGTGAAGTCGCTCAGTTGTGTCCGACTCTTTGGGACCTTGTAGACTGTAGCCCGCCAGGCTTCTCCGTCCATGGGATTCTCCAGGCAAGAATACTGGAGTGGGTTGCCATTTCCTTCTCCAGGGAATCTTCCCGACTCAGGGATCGAACCCATGTCTCCTGCATTGCAGGCAGACGCTTTAATCTCTGAGCCACCAAGGAAGCCTGCATTTATTGAGTGTGTACTATGTGCTAGGTCCTGAATGGACACAATCTCAAGACATCCTTTGAGGACATAATGACTAACTTCTCACTTTGGAGCTGAGGTCAAGGAGGTTGTGGCAATTGAGGAATTTGCCTCCAGGTCTGCCTGTGATGGGGTTTGGGGGTGGGACACTCAAGCAGGGAGGCAGCCCAGTCCTTTAAGGCTGCCCAAGGGCATCTGTGCAGGAGAGAGAAGGCTTTCTCACGGTGGGGGCTGCACGGGCTATGCTGCAGAGCAATGTCTCACACGGACAGGCCCCTCCCTCCACTAACGGACCATCCGGGCAGACTTTTTGCCATTAGCAGCGGCCTCTGTGGTTTGACAAAGGTCCTCCAGCTTATCTGGCCCTTGGTTTCCTGTGATATTAATGTTTACACCGAGACAATACCAGCGCTTTCACTGTGTGTTAGAATGAAGAATTTACCTTCTTCAAGTGTGAGATCTGCCCTCCTGAACTTTTCCACACCAACCGTTTGACCCTTTGATCCTTTCAATCTGCTGTTTTCCATGTATCAGCTGGTTTATCAAGCCCAGGAGGGCAGACACCTTGGATTTAAAACCGTCTGCCTGGCCCAGTGCTAACGTAGCAGAAAACAACAAATTCAGAAAGACTGATCGAGAGATTTAAATAAAAAAGTGACTTCCTCACTTTGTTGGTGTCTTTAGCAAAGAGATATTTACTCCGTTAGTAATTCATTCTAAAAAATCTTTTTATTTATTCATTTTTGTCTTCGCTGGGTGTTTGTTGCTGTGTGCAGGCTCACTCTAGTTGTGGAGAGCAAGGAACTACTTTCTAGCTGCGTGCCCAGGCTTCTCATTGGAGTAGTTTCTCTTGTTTCCGAGCACAGGCTTTAGGGTGCATGGGCTTCAGTAGTTACGGGGCTGGTGCTTAGTTGCCCTGAGGCATGAGGAATCTTCTCTGGACCAAGGATGAAACCTGTGTCCCCTGCATTGGCAGATGGATTCTTAACCACCGGACCACCAGGCAAGTCCAGTAATTTATTTTTTTTTCCTATGTCCCGTGGGAGAGAGACCTCAAAGTGTTTTGGGTTTATTGTTCTGCTGAGCTTTGCATGGGCCAACGTGTTTTTCTCCTACACAAGTTCCTCCATCTCCCATTCTAGGCGACAGGATCAAGCATAGAGTTTCCACCAAAGCAGCACCGCAGAGACCCTGCCCTTCCCCCAAATGCAATCCAGAAAATTCTCCTCCACCAAATAATAATTGTCTCATCCTCAAGGTATATACTTTTATACCAAGTAATCCTTTGTTTCTTCCCATATGTCTTCCAGCTGTGGGCAATATTGAAAATGCATATATCACAATCCCTGCCCTCAAGGAACTTACCAGACAGTTGGGAATTGACACCAAAAAAAATGATAGAGAACCACAAAGATGACACAGCCTCAAGACCTAAGTTTCAGACTGTAGTTTGAAATCCATTGGTGGATGAGCTGTAAAATCAGTTTAAGGAATCACAATCGGCATTATAAAAAAAGGAAATAACTCAAACAGCAAAGATTTGAGTGTCTATGACATAGTACAAGTAAGCATATTTTTAGTAAAAGTTTGGTTCTGTTTTACATAGAAATATCATGTTTCTTACCATAGGTCCTGGTCACATGTGTTTGAACACTTCTGACAAGCCAGGTGTGAGGTGAGTATGGTCTGCTGTATGAAAGAATGGGAAAGGGGGGCAATCGTTCCTAACTTGTGTTTGAGTCATGGACCCTGAGGACCATTTGAGAATGATTGCAAGTCCCTCCAGAAAGCATACATATGGCTGACATTTTGCCTATGATCTCAGTAGTTCATGGACTTTACAACCCGTTCACAGACCTTGGTTAGATCCCTTTGATCTGGAGATTAAAGCCAGGAGATGGGGGGAGGTGGTGGTGGAGAGGCTGGGGGAGGTGGTGGGGTCTATGTTTTCAGGGCCCTGAATTTCTGTTGAGGAAAGAACATCATCCATTACTCATGGGAAGTCAACAAAGGCTTCCAAGGAGAAGCAGCTGACGCGCTAATCCGCATTTTAGGAAGATTGTTCTGGAAGCTTTAGAGGGCAGAAATCCAACTTGGAGGCTTTGTAATAATTATTTGAGAGATGGGAGAGGCGGATAGGTAGGAAGGCATAGCCTGAGATGTTTTTAGAATTAAAAAAGAAATCACTGGACCTGGTATTTGTTTGGTTAGAAGGGAAAATGAGGAAAGAGTCTAGGGTGGCCCCTGGGCTTCTAGTTTTGAATGGACAACGATGCTCATCACAGTGTCAGGAATAAATATGGGGGGAAAGTAAGTCTGGGGAAGAGTATGAGTTTAGTTTTGTGGTTAATGGACATGCTCAGGTATGTATCTGGAGATCCCAACACACTTCCCATGAAAATAAAGAGCAAGTGCCAGTGAAGGCTGCCTTAGGGTGGGGCTGAGGACTGGCAGACTGGAGGAAGAGGGGGCTTTGTATTTCGTTTGCATGGGCGTGTTGTTTGGTGGAACAGTTTGGTGATCCTTGGACAACAGGAGTGTTCTAAAGACTCTGAAATCCCCACTCACTGTGGAAATAACAGGAAAGGCACAGCAGGTAAACTGGTGAGGGGGGCAAAACAGTGCTTGGGATAAAGCTTGGGGCTCTAGCGGCAAGAGGGACTGGTTTTAGAAATAGAGGGGGGGTGGTGGTTCTGCTCATTGGGGAAGAAGGCCCTATAGACTGTGGCAAGGTACTGGACTGGGTTACTCTGCTCTCCTCCAGGGCATCTTCCCCACCCAGGGATGTGTGTGCATTAGTTGCTTAGTCATTTTCGACCCCATGGACTGTAGCCTGCCAGGCTCCTCAGTCCATGGAATTTTCCAGGCAAGAATACTGGAGTGGGTTGCCGTTTCCTCCTCCAGGGCATCTTCCTGACCCAGAAATCAAACCTAGGTCTTCTGCATTGCAGGCAGATTCTTTACTGTCTGAGCCACCAGGGAAGCCAGGATCGAATCTGCATCTCTTCCACTTCTGCATTGACAGGCGGGTTCTTTACCATTAATGCCACCTGGGAAGCCCAGGTGTGTGTGTGTGTGTGTGTGTGTGTGTGGGCAATGTCCACCCCAGAAACCTGAATTGGTGGGTCTGTCCACTCCTATGCCATCAGCAAGTGTGAGAAAGAAGCACCCTGACACTAACACTGCCTATTTCTAGCCCATGTCCTGGCTGTGTTCTGCTGTGTCTCCGGTGTGCTTCTGATCTGCCAGCTCCTAAGCTTCTGCTGGGTCCTTTTATGGCTTGGCACTGAACCCTCAAGCCTAGTGCCCAATAATACCCGCTCAGTCCTGACCTCTGCTGACCACCACATCCGTCTACCATTTGCCTTTGAACCCTGGCCTGAACTTCTGCCAGCATGTCTGGACCACTGTCTTGTCTCATCCAGTCCTGTGGCCTGGTTTCTGCTGAATTCCACTGAGCCTGCCAGTGGACAATATACCAGAGACCAGGATCCTCCAGTCACTTCCAGGCCTGGGTATCAGAAACAACCATGTTTGTTTCTGCTACAGAAGAAGATCAGGTCAGGAAGGAACTTCACGTTTGTTCACTCTTGATGCATGCTGCTGGGAGTCTGGGTTTGAGTCAAATCTGTATTTGATGATCTGGGCAAGCTCCTTAACTGTTTGTTTGTAGTGTTACTAAATAGTTCCAGATGTCAGTATAACATGTATGCCATGATGCTGTGACTGGAGCACTCTGTGCTGAAAAAAAGTTTTTTTTCAGATAAGCAAAATGCATAAGGTGAAATTAAATCTCCCTCTCAGTCTGGAAACCTCTGTGAAGATCCTGCATTATTTACCAACCACAAGAGCTTTTCCTTGGCTGGGGCATGTGATCCTACTAGCACTTTTTTCCAGCTGCTCAAACATACTTTGGCACAGTCAGTCACTAGCTCCAAATACCAGGATTACTCCATTCCTGTTCAGTGGTTCAGTGACTTGGCTCCCAGAGGAAAAGCAAAGGCAGTTTCAGAAACCTACTAACTCCCCAAATGGAACTAAATAATAGTCCTGACTTCAGGGTATTGTTTGAAGGTGAAAGGAGATGATGTGTAGAAAGCATTTATGGTATGTATGTGCCTGGCACCTAGGGAGATCTCGGTCAAGGTCAGCTCTTTTCTTTAGGAGGTTCTACGGACGACCACATCAGCAGGGGCTTCTGGGGTGGGTTTGTCATAAGTTGAGAAATCAATCCAGAGTCTCCAGGATGCTATGTCAGCAGCTGAGGAAGACCCAAGGTTGAATCCTAGCTTTGTATCTTTCACCCTGGGTTTTGCTGAGTCTCAGTGTTTTCATTTGTCAATGGAAAGAATGCCTTTCTCAGAGGGCTGCTGAAATGAGCAAGAAAAACATGGACAAACGGTAAGTTATCAAGCAGCAATTATGATTACCGTGATCTCTCTCGCTTCTTTTTTAAAAAAATGTTGATTTATTTGGCTGCACCAGATCTTTGTTGCAGAATATGAGATCTAGTTCCCTGACCAGGGATTAAACCTGGACTGCCTGCATTATGGAGTGGGACTTCCTTAGTGGTTTTTGTAGCGAGGTGTCAGGAAAGCATCACATTCTCAGATGTCTTCTTGGGTGTTACAGAATTGCTTTAGTGTAGGTAATGACCGTTCATTCATTTGTTCATATGTTAATTCATTCCTTCATTCATTCACCTAACAAATATTTGTTGATTACCTTCTATGTTCTATGTGCTAGAAATACTGCACTTGCCCTTATGGATAAGTGCTATCCTGGTGGGAGGACACAGTCACATAAACCAAAACATATGGGAGGCACGTGTGATACCTGTGCAAATGGTCAATGTCAGGTTTATTAGGGAGATTCAGGGTCTGACTTCACCAGGCTCGGGGAGCCAGTGACCTAGGAATCCATGACCTTTATGCTTATCCAGGCTTTTCCTAACTGGGTTGACTTTGCTGGTGCTTACAGTTGAGGTCCTTCCTCTAGTCCTGTGTGTCCCATGGGGCCCTTGCCTCCCAGGCTCAACAAGGTCTGTTGCTCTGTGGCTCCCTAACTTCTGCTTTGCTCCCCATCTGGATGAAGGATGCTCCTGGAGTTTTTATAAGAACATCTGGCTTCTCTAGAAAATTAACTCGGGAAACTAAATAGTGCTTCTGGCTGTGGGGAGGACACAGAAGAGAGCCCTGATTCTCCATCCCAGGACCCAGAACTGCCTTCATGTCTCACTCAAGCACCCCTGAAACTTGTCAGCCGCCTTCACACTGTGGTGTCTTGGTTAACACTGTTCTGTCGGCCTAGCATCTCCCTTCTCCACCTCTCAGTTCTATCCATCTGCCCAAGTGCTGCTCAGATAATCCCTCTGTTTCAGAGAATGCAGGTATCCTCCAGTATCCATTCTCCTCTGATTCTGGTGGTCACAGAGTCTCTGGAGTTGAACTGGGCACATGGCGAAGCGTGCAACACTTCCCAGACTTCCTGAAGCTCGATGTGGCCACGGGACCAGGAACTGGCTCCTTCCCACCTTCTTGCTGGCAGGAATGTGAACTTGGTATTAGGACCCCATACCCTGGCAGAGCAACAAGATGGAAGGTGCCTGGGTCTTCGACGTGGTGAAGCTGCCTCATCAGCCCTGGGACATGGATATTCAAGCAGTAATCTGAGAGAAAACCAGTCTCTCTTTGTTAAAAGCTAGTTATTTTGTTTTTTTCAGATTTAATTTTTATTTTATATTGGAGTATAGTTGATTTACAATGTTGTGTTAGCTTCAGGTGTCCAGTAAAGTGATTCGATCTATGTATGTGTATATATACATCTTTTTCAGATTCTTTTCCCATGTAGGTTATTACAAAATATTGAGATGTCCCTGTGCTAATCAGCAGGTCCCTGTTGTTTATTTTATAGAAAGTAGTGTGTATATGTTATTCTCAAACTCCTAATTTACCCTCTCCTCGCTTTCCCCCCAACACCACCCCACCACCCCATGGCTCAGTAGTAAAGAATCTGCTTGCCAATATGGAGATGCAGGTTTGATCCCTGGGTTGGGAAGAGCCCCTGGAGAAGGAAATGGCAACCAACTCCAGTATTCTTGCCTGGAGAATTCCATGGACAGAAGGACCTGGTGGGCGCAGTCCATGGGGTCACAAGGAGTCAGGTATGACTGAGTGACTAAATAACAACAGCAACTACCACATATCCTGTTTGGAAACCATAAGTTTGTTGTCCAAGTCCAAATGGAAAAAAAAAAAAAGAAGTAGATGTGAGACACCAGCTGACTTTTATCACACTAGAAATTGAAGAAATTTGGGGGAAAAATGTAAAATAATGCAGGTCTTTTCAATGCAAGTTTTTGTTTTGGAAAATATATTTGTTTTCATTACATTAAAAAAGCTAGTTATTTTGGTTTTCTTTAGAGAAGCAGATCTAATCTCCTAAAGACTCATCCTCCTCTGTGAGAAAGCTGAGTCCCTTTCTGCCTCTTCCTATATATCCTAAACATGTGTGCTTTGGCCTTCAATAAAGCCATCCTTCGGCTCTGTTTTGGAACCCAGAGATTTGCAGGAGCTTATAGTTCCCTGACAACATGACCTCTGGGTGAGCGGGAACCTGTCCTATTAAATGTGTACCTCTCCCAATAGCCATAAGCACAGTTAGCCTTTATTCTTCATGTACTTAATGAATGTGTGCTTAATGAATTTTTGCTGAGTGAAGAATGATTCCCTGATTCTCCTGGACTAAAACTAACCTTTTTCTAAAGCATCTCTGTCCAATAGAAATATAAAGTAAACCATATACATCTTTTCAAATTTCCTGTAGCCACCTATAAAGAAAATGCCAAAGCAATTTGGTGACATTCATTTTAGTTATATGTTTCATTGAACCCTATATATTCAAATGTTGTCATTTTCACAAGTAATCATTATAAAACTTATTACCAAAAGAGTTTTTACAGTCTCGTTTTTCATGCTAAGCTTTGGTATATGGTGTGGTTTTTATATTTTCAGCTCATCTCACTTGGGACCAGCTGTGTTTTAAGCCCTCAATGGCCACTTGTAGTGAGTGGCTTCTGTACTCAGTTCTGGGGGGCCCTAAGCCATCTTGGATGCATGCGGGAGATGTGAAGGGGCTGGAAGGGCAAACGGGATACTGGGAGGCAAAAACGAGGCTTCATAGAGCTTAGCTTGGCTGTGATATACTAAGACTCAGTGAGTCTTAGCAACTGTTGAGTGATTTCAATATAGAAAGAATATTGTGGGAAGAGAAGGAACCACTGACGAAATGAAAGAAGGGATGAAGTCAGGAACTAGGAGTAGGCGGACTTTGAGAGGAACTCTGGGCGCCATCAAAGGCTTCAGATAGAAGTCGACTTCTGCCATATCTAATGGTGGATTAAAATGAGGACCAACCTTGCCCAAAAGACGTTACTGGATTTTCTACCACATTGCTTGAGTGACCTTGGTGAGCCATTTCAACTCTGAACTTCAGTTTCCACAGGAAGCCCCCTGGGTAGCAATAGCCTGTGGGTGGAGAGCAATCTCCCCAAAGGATCAAGATTCCCAGCAGCATGGTAAGGAGACATTCCATGGACCATCTCTGACAAGCTTTAGGGCCACCAGACACAGCAGGCGCCATGGATATCCCAGAGGAAGGATGGAGGAAGGCTTTTTTTCTTGGCTCATGGAAGCAACAGGTAGTTTCCAACCGAGGGATCTGGCCAAGGAAGAGCTGATTCTGCAGAAAGGGAAAACTCAGAGACTGAACAAGGGAGGGGCAGTCCCCACACAGCGGGGAGGGGGACGGAAGTTGGGGAACACTGAAGGCAGGATAAACGCCTTTCTCCTGTTCCTGGAATTTCCTTCATGGGGCTCAGGGGTCTGTGAGGAATTCTGAGGAGATGGGGCATGAAATACCTCTCAGCAGCCCAGCCTGGGCCTATACAAGGGAGAAATGGAGAATCATGGTACTCACATGAATCATTTGAGGGAGAAGCAAAAAAACACCCCCAAGAATTCCTTTAAGATCTCAGCCTTCCAGTATCTTGGGCTTCTTTTATCCAGGTAATAGTCTTGGTTTTTTATATAACTTGGGCTTCCCTGGTTGCTCAAACGGTAAAGAATCTGTCAGCAGTGCAGGAGACCCAGGTGTGATACCCGATTCAGGGAGATCCCCTGGAGGAGGGAATGGCAACTCACTCCAGTACTCTTGCCTGGAGAATTCCATGGACAGAGAGAGGAGCCTGGCGGGCTACAGTCCATGGGGTCGTAAAGAGTCAGACACGACTGAGTGACTAACACACTTTCTTGCCACAGATAGATCTGGTCATAAAGGATGTGGGAGGAGGCCAACTTGGAATTGGTTTCAGGAGGAGGAGGTCTGATGTCTCGAAGCTCAAGGTTCCAGTCACTGTAGTATTCCAGGGAATAACGGAAACCGTGGTCATGGTGATGGTCTGAGAACATTTGCGTGCTTGATTCACCAGAGAATCTTAGAAACTTATGACTTTGTTCTTGGGATGCTGCCAGTCTTTCTGGAAGTGGCTGTACTTTGGGATGAAAGCAGCTGAGGAAATAAAAACGTGTTAGGTCAGGACCAACAGCCTGATGTAAAATCCCCAGGCCAGCGCTGCAAATGAGAGGTCGGCCAACCCCCAGGCCAAGTGTATTCTTGATGGAAAAATAATTAATTCTCAAGAAGGAAGTATGTCATTGGATAGAGTTCCTTCTTGTCTCCCCAGCTTGTAGAAACAGCTGGACTTGTAAAATTTTCCACATAGAATACTGGTCCTTTAAGACCCAGCCGTGGCCACATGTATCCCAATGTTTCCTGATGGTGATGCTTTCCTTGAGTGGCCCCACTGGGATGAAGGAAGAAGTTTCTACTGCACATCTGGAGTGGTTCTTGGTCCAAGCAAGGTGCTCCACAAATGTGTGTGAAGAGGAGGCATTCATGAGACTCAGCTTCTGAACAATTAGGAGAAAGAGGCACTTGACTCCTCCCACTTCCTTCTGCCTTCATTCTCCAGGTCTGGTGTGCCCAGAGGGCACTGGAAGCCCACCTTTTTATTTTTTGCCAGTCTTAGTATTGTGTTGCTTAGCGCTGTTTTTCTTACGTAAGAGAGAACATCCAACAGACTTGATAAACAAACATATTCATTCTCGAGTGTTAGGAATTTAACCCTTCACCCTGGTCCTGAGCGGCCTAGGCTGAAGATTCAGAGCTCAACCAGCTGGTTGCCAATCAGGATTTTGCCCCTTACTAGCTGTGAGGCTCTGGGTGGTTATTCACTTTGCCTCTCTGAGCCTTAGTTTTCTCTTTCATCTTAAAAACAGAAGTGCGTTCCTTGTGTTTATCATTGTTTAAAGTAGAAGTTCTTGGGACTTCTCTGGCAGTCCAGTGGTTAAGACTCTGAGCTTCCACCGCAGGGTCCAATCCCTAGTTGGGAAACTAAAATCTTTGAATACTGCATGCGGAGTGGCCAAAAAGAAAAAAGAGTCGAAGTTCTTGACCCGAGTCCAGGGATGAGCTTTAAGAAGTCCATAAACATTCCGATATACCTGGTAAATTTTTTCTCTTTGCATATGTGAATTTTCCTTCAGAGATGGTCTGTAACTTTTGTTAGATTCTTAAAATGGCATTTGAAACTTGCCCACCTCTCCCCTCAAATAGCACCACTGGGTTAGAGATGACAGCTGTAAATGATATACAATGAAATTTCTACTTAAAAGGTTTTAACAAATGCTAATGATTTTTATACCTACTTTCCAGAGTTTGTAGGATTAAATGAGATGATGGACAGTAAGCTCTTAGCACAGTGAGACATGCTGCAAGCACCCCAGTGCTGGATACTGGGGTAAGATTTTGAAACATAGAGACTTAATTTCTCTTTTGTCTTCTAGAATATATAACCTGTATGCTAATTGGGTGGTGCTAGAGTAGAGGAAGGAAGCAGAGGGGAGATTATGATTTATCACAGCAAAACTCTCCATCATTCATTTTGGCGACCTCACCCAGAAACTGGGAGTGGACTGGACAGCTTGCCTGAGTGCAGGGCCAGAACTCTGTATCTTAGACAAGAAGTTGAGTGTGAGGGATATAGGCATTAGGAATGTTGTATTAGGGCAGAGTAGGGAGAGGAGGGCTCCCCTCCCTCTAGAGCAGGCAAAACAAGATTTACTGTCTGTAGGGAATTTTAAAATGAGGATAAAATTGGGGCTTTCCCGGTGGTACAGTGGTTAAGAACCCACCTGGCAATGTAAAGGATACCAGTTCCAGCCTTGGTCCAGGAAGATCCCACATGCTGCAGAGCAACTCAGCCCATGCTCCTGGAGCCCATGCTCCACGATCAGAAGCCCGCACACCCCAATGAGGAGTAGTGCAACTAGAGAAGGCCCGCGTGCAGCAACGGAGACCCAACACAGCCAAAACTAACTAAGTAAATGACAGAATAGAATGAACCCAAACGAGTCTATTTTTTATGGTCATAGGCAATTTTAAACATTTTCTATGATAAAGAGGATGTGACATATACTAAAATAATGCTATTTGCAGCAACATGGATGGACCTAGAGATTATCATACTGAGTGAAGTAAGTCAGACAGAGAAAGACAAATATCATATGATATCCCTTATATATGGAATCTAAACTAGGACACAAATCAATGTATGTAAAAGACAGAAGCATACTCACAAATATAGAGAATAGACTTGTGGATACCAAGGGGGAGGGTGGTTGGGAGTGAAGGACTGAGTTTGCCATTAGCAGAGGCAAACTGTTATCTATAGGATGGACAAATAACAAGGTCCTACTGTATAGTGCTTCAGTCGTGTCCGACTCTGTGTGACCCCATAGACGGCAGCCCACCAGGCTCCTCCGTCCCTGGGATTCTCCAGGCAAGAACATGGAGTGGGTTGCCATTTCCTTCTTCAATGCATGAAAGTGAAAAGTGAAAGTGAAGTTGCTCAGTCGTGTCCGACTCTGTGACCCCCATGGACTGTAGCCCACCAGGCTCCTCCGTCCATGGGATTTTCCAGGTAAGAGGACTAGAGTGGGGTGCCATTGCCTTCTCCATACTGTATAGCACAGTGGACTATATCCAATGTCCTGTGGTAAACCATAATGAAAAAGAATGTGTATATATATACATTATATATAAAACTGAGCCACTTTGTTATATAGCACCAATGAATACAATATTGTAAAACTATACTTCAATAAAAGTAAAAAATAAAATTTCTTACACTGACAAAAAATCAGTATCTGTAACAAAATAGTCCTCCCTACAAAAAATAATTTTGTTTTTCTAAGTTCTAAATAACTTGTACAATTACTGTTGAATTTTAATAAAATATATGTTAACTTTTTAGCATATTTTTTTACTGCTTATCCTTTAATGAACACTGTATTTTCTGTGGACAGCACTTTGGACACCTCGTAGGTATGTCATGGAGCAGTGGGAAAGAATCTGCCTGCTGACGCAGGAGATGCGAGAAATATGAGTTGGATCCTTGCATCAGGAAGATCCTCTAGAGAAGGAAATGGCAACCCACTCCAGTATTCTTGCCTGGGAAATCCCATGGACAGAGGAGCCTGGTGGGCTATAGTCTATGGGGTCACAAAGAATCAAGACACAACCGAGCACACACACACAACTGAATATACACACACACACACAGAGGTACGTCGTTGGCCTCCCAACACATGCTTACACAGCTATACAGTTCGTTTTAAGAGTAAATGCATAGTGATCTAGAACCATCTAGAACCAAAAGAACCATCTAGAACTGTTCTTTTGGGATGCAGTTCATGCCTCCAGTCCCTGTGATATAATATATTCCTTAAAAAAATGGTGTATCAATTTAATAGAATAGTAAGCAATTATCAACAAGAAAAAGGTAGATCTCTAGATACTGATATGAAACAACTCCAATTATAGTGTTAAATGAAGTAAGCGATAAACAGAACATTTACAAATGTTTTAAAAAGTGATGTGTGTTTATGCATATGTGAAGAATGATAGTACAGTGATTGTAAAAATAAGGACACATACTTGAACTACTTCAATTCTGTTACCCCATGTGACTGCTTGAAGGTTTTGTTTATGTTAAAAATTGAACACAGTGAAGCAGAGTGTGAATTTCAAGGTGCAATATCTTTGTTTGGTAAGTGACAAGTTTAGTTCATATGTGAAATATTTTACTGAATCTGAACAATATTTTGAACACCGGCGTTTCTTTTTCTTTCTGTATTGTTTTGTTCATTTTAAAGCTGAAGAACACATCGAGACATCAAGAGGGTAATGACTATTACTGATTATTATGTGATTCTTAGATGAATAATTTTGTGGCATAGAGAAAGGGGCTTTAAGAAATGACATGCTCTGGGTGTCTGATACACTATGTGCCACCTATTTTTAATCAGAACTTACAAATGCTTTTTGGGCATTATTTTTATTTGACCCTCACAAGAGTTACTCAGAGAAGCAATTTTATCAACATTTGTAAATCAGTCACCTTTGAGGCCATTCCAACAGAAGCACCCAGGTTATTAATCCTATCAACCTCCTACTCAGTCCCTGTTCTAACAACAAGAAGCTTCCTACTTACTGATACTGCTACTCATAGAAAAAAAATCTTTTAATTCTAGAGATGAAAGGATAAACATAATGTGGGATAGAGTTAGCATCTTAGGATGGGGAAGGAGACCACAGATGGGAGTCTTCCCTATTTTGGTAAAGGGAGAATTTGCAAGAGTTCAGCAGGGAATTTCAGAACCGGAAGTAGGACCTGGAGCTCCTTGGTGGGAAAAGAGAGTCAAAAGAGGAGACTTGGGATCTTTGGGCTTTTTCTGGTGGCTCAGATGGTAAAGAATCCGCCTGTAATGCAGGAGACTCTGGTTTGATCCTTGGTTTGGGAAGATCCCCCAGAGAAGGGAATGGCTACCCACGCAGTATTCTTGGGCTTCCCTTGATGGTACTGGTGGTTCAGATGGTAAATAAACCTGTCTGCAATGCAGGAGACCTGGGTTTGATCCCTAGGTGGGGAAGATTTCCTGGAGAAGGGAGTGGCTACCCACTCCACTATTCTTGCCTGGAGAAGGGCCCTCTCAGGTTTCTGTGATGAATCCGGTTTCCCTGCAAGTGGGCGGGGCTCTGCTTGGCAGCACTGTGGCCCTGGAAAGCAGCGCAATTCACCGCAAGTCCTGTTTTACCTCGCCCCTTGGTTAACCATGCATCTTAGAATTACCGAGGACCTCTCCCCATTTCTATTTGGGACTTCATCAGGGAGGCATGGAGAAGGCGATGGCACCCCACTCCAGCACTCTTGCCTGGAAAATCCCATGGACGGGGGAGCCTGGTGGGCTGCAGTCCATGGGGTCGCGAAGAGTCGGACACGACTGAGCGACTTCCCTTTCACTTTTCACTTTCATGCATTGGAGAAGGAAATGGCAACCCACTCCAGTGTTCTTGCCTGGAGAATCCCAGGGACGGGGGAGCCTGGTGGGCTGCCGTCTCTGGGGTCACACAGAGTCAGACACGACTGAAGTGACAGCAGCAGCAGCAGGGAGGCATTCTCTTGCAGCAAAGCCTCCCAGTTGATGACTTAGGCATGACGAAATGGATTTTAGCTGGGCTGATAGAGTGTGACTCAGCCACCAACTTGAGCAGCCTGGGGTCCTGGGCTGTGAGCCCAGCTTTGAACAGCAGCTTCCCATCCCCCACCCACAACTCGTGTGCCACACAGATGCATTCTGCATGTGTGCTGTCTTATGCAAGAGGTCAAGAAGTACTGCCTCCAGGGCTAAGACAATGCTGTTCCTGGCTCTTGAGGGGAGAAATGGCTCTGTCAGGTGCAGATAAGAGAAGGGCGGTTTGACCTATTTCATTACTGGTGAAAATTACCTGGTGGTCTGTGTGCTTCCAGATTAATTGGAGTGTTTTGCAATTCAGTATTCTGTGGGGAACACGGCACACTGAACACACATCACCCTTGTGTTTGGAAGCTCAGCAACTGTTTTCCAGCTTGAGTTGCTGTATTTTTTTCTGTTTCCACCCACAGCCTATTAAGACATTGTGAAGTGCTCAGAGATACAGCAGTGCTGTACGCATGTCAGTTCCTCTTCCTGAAACAAAGGGAAGGCACTGCGGCTTTGGTGCCTTGTGATGCGTGCCATCTAAGACTTATCATAATAAGATGGTTTGGATCCTTGTTTCTGGAAAGATGGCACCACCTGTGTCTGAGGGTGATGGTCACAGTTTATAAGTACTTGTCAATTACAACATATGAATGAAACTCAAGTCATGAATGAAATTCTTTTGCAGGGATTTACAACTGTTGATTAAACCATCCAGATTTTATTCACAATTGGTTGAGATTTCATATCCTCTTTCCATGTGTAACGAATGAACTACATTCAGCCAACAAGTATTTATTGAATGTCTTCTGTATCAGGCACAGGACTGTATGCTGAACATGCTTCACTTGGTAAGACGGAAAAACAATTATCGAGGCGGAAGGAAATGCCTGTAGACAAAAGCTAAAGGTGTTCTGGTTATCTAAAAGTGGTTATTGAAACGAAAATGTGTAATAGTGTCTGTCTTTCAGATTAATAGGTACATCTGGCTTAATTCTCTCTAAATTCATGGGTCCACCTCTAATATTTGCAGAGTCCAGGGCTGGGGTACAAATAAGCCTATAAATGGTTAAATAATGTCCTCTCTTTCTTCTTCCTTTAAAAAAAATATACATTCATAAAGACAAAATTGAAAACTGTCCAAGGCTATGTTTCCATGACCAAAAGTTGGCAGTACTAGAGATGACTGAATTAATTATTATTGCACATGTTTAAATGTTTCTTTTGTTTCATTATGACTAACAAAATAAAGACACACTTAATTTATCATTATTTTATATTTATTTCCTCAAATTAATTTTTTGCTTTCATTTCAACATGATCACAAATCCTGAAATTATAAGTGAACATTTTCACACATTTTGTTCTGTGGACAGCAATGAGCTAAAGCAGTTCTTTAAGTGTAAGTATGTTTAAAATATGCAAATCTTGAGTGTACTTTCATAAAAAATGTGAGAGTACATATAAAATACTAAAAAACAACATTTTTACATATACTGAGTTGGCCAAAATTTTCATTCAGGTATTTCAATAAGATGCTACAAAAACACCTGCATGAACTTATTGGCCAAGTCAATAATTTCAAAGAAAGTCACTTTTCTCATAAAATATGAAGTTAAAATTTGAAAGGAAATATTCAAATTGTAATTCAGTTCAGTTCAGTTGCTCAGCTGTGTCCGACTCTTTCTGACCCCATGAGTCGCAGCATGCCAGGCCTCCCTGTCCATCACCAACCCCTGGAGTTTACACAAACTCATGTCGATTGAGTTGCTGATGCTCATCCTCTGTCGTCCCCTTCTCCTCCCACCCCCAATCCCGCCCAGCATCAGAGTCTTTTCCAATGAGTCAACTCTTCGCATGAGGTGGCCAAAGTACTGGAGTTTCAGCTTCAGCATCAGTCCTTCCAAAGAAATCCCAGGACTGATCTCCTTTAGGGTGGACTGGTTGGATCTCCTTGCAGTCCAAGGGACTCTCAAGAGTCTTCTCCCACACCACAGTTCAAAACCATCAATTCTTTGGCACTCAGCTTTCTTCACAGTCAAAGTCTCACATCCATACACGACCACTGGAAAAACCATAGCCTTGACTAGACCGACCTTTGTTGGCAAAGTAATGTCTCTGCTTTTGAATATGCCATCTAGGTTGGTCATAACTTTCCTTCCAAGCAGTAAGCATCTTTTAATTTCATGGCTGCAGTCACCATCTGCAGTGATTTCGGAGCCCCCCAAAATAAAGTCTGACACTATTTCAACTGTTTCCCCATTTATTTCCCATGAAGTGATGGGATCAGATGCCATGATCTTCGTTTTCTGAATGTTGAGCTTCAAGCCAACTTTTTCACTCTCCATTTTCACTTTCATCACGAGGTTTTTAGTACCTCTTCACTTTCTGCCATAAGGGTGGTGCCATCTGCATATCTGAGGTTATTGATATTTCTCCCGGCAATCTTGATTCCAGCTTGTGTTCCTTCCAGTCCAGCGTTTCTCATGATGTAGTCTGCATATAAGTTAAATAAGCAGGGTGACAATATACAGTCTTGACGTACTCCTTTTTCTATTTGGAACCAGTCTGTTGTTCCATGTCCAGTTCTAACTGTTGCTTCCTAACCTACATATAGGTTTCTCAAGAGGCAAGTCAGGTGGTCTGGTATTCCCATCTCTTTCAGAATTTTCCACACTTTATTGTGATCCACACAGTCAAAGGCTTTGGCATAGTCAATAAAGCAGAAATAGATACTTTTCTGGAACTCTCTTGCTTTTTCCATGATCCAGCGGATGTTGGCAATTTGATCTCTGGTTCCTCTGCCTTTTCTAACTCAAGAGGCAGGTCAGGTGGTCTGGTATTCCCATCTCTTTCAGAATTTTCCACAGTTTATTGTGATCCACACAGTCAAAGGCTTTGGCATAGTCAATAAAGCAGAAATAGATGTTTTTCTGAAACTCTCTTGCTTTTTCCATGATCCAGCGGATGTTGGCAATTTGATCTCTGGTTCCTCTGCCTTTTCTAAAACCAGCTTGAACATCTGGAAGTTCACGGTTCACGTACTGCTGAAGCCTGGCTTGGAGAATTTTGAGCATTACTTTACTAGCGTGTGAGATGAGTGCAATTGTGCGGTAGTTTGAGCATTCTTTGGCATTGCCTTTCTTTGGGATTGGAATGAAAACTGACCTTTTCCAGTCCTGTGGCCACTGCTGAGTTTTCCAAATTGGCTGGCATATTGAGTGCAGCACTTTCAGAGCATCATCTTTTAGCATTTGAAATAGTTCAACTGGAATCCCATCACCTCCACTAGCTTTGTTCGTAGTGATGCTTTCTAAGGCCCACTTGACTTCACGTTCCAGAATGTCTGGCTGAGGTCTTCATGGACATTACCAGATGGTCAACACCAAAATCAGATTGATTATATTCTTTGCAGCCAAAGATGGAGAAGCTGTATACAGTCAGCAAAAACAAGACTGAGATCTGACTGTTGCTCAGATCATGAACTCAATAAGACTTAAATTGAAGAAAGTAGGTAAAACCACTAGACCATTCAGGTGTGACTTAAATCAAATCCCTTACAATTATACAGTGAAAGTGAGAAGTAGATTCAAGGCATTAAATCTGATAGAATGCCTGAAGAACTATGGATAGAGGTTTGTGACATTGTACAGGTGGCAGGAATCAAGACCATCCCCAAGAAAAAGAAATGCAAAAAGGCAAAATGACTGCCTGAGGAGGCCTTACAAATAGCTGCAAAAAAAAAAAAAAAAAAAAAAGAGAGAGAGAGAGAGAGAGAGAAGTGAAAGGCAGAGGAGAAAAGAAAAGATATACCCATTTGAACAGAGTTCCAGAGAAAAGCAAGGTGAGATCAGAAGGCCTTCCTCAGTGATCAACGCAAAGAAATAGAGGAAAACAACAGAATGGGAAGACTAAAGATCTCTTCAAGAAAATAGAGATATTAAGGGAAGATTTCATGCAAAGATGGGCTCAATAAAGGACAGAAATGGTATGTACCTAACAGAAGCAGAAGATATTAAAAAGAGGTGGCAAGCATACGCAGAAGAACTATACAAAAAAGATCTTCACGACTCAGATAATCACTATGTTATGATCACTCACGTAGAGGCAGACATCCTGGAATGTGAAGTCAAGTGGGCCTTAGAAAGTATCACTATGGATAAAGCTAGTGGAGGTGATGGGATTCCAGTTGAGCTATTTCAAATGCTAAAAGATGGTGCTGTGAAAGTGCTGCACTCAATATGCAAGCCAATTTGGAAAACTCAGCAGTGGCCACAGGACTGGAAAAGGTCAGTTTTTATTCCAATCACAAAGAAAGGCAATGCCAAAGAATGCTCAAACTACCACACAATTACATTCATCTCACACACTAGCAAAGTAAAGCTGAAAATTCTCCAAGCCAGGTTTCAATAGTACGTAAACCATTAATTTCCAGATATTCAAGCTGGATTTAGAAAAGGCAGAGGAACCAGACATCAAGTTGCCAACATCCACTGGGTCATCAAAAACACAAGAGAATTCCAGAGAAACATCTACTTCTGTTTTACTGACTATGCCAAAACCTTTGACTCTTTGGATCACAACAAACCATGGTAAACTCTTAAAGAAATGGGAATACCATACCACCTGACCTGCCTCCTAAGAAATCTGTATGCAGGTCAAGAAGCAACAGTTAGAACTGGACATGGAAAACAGACTGGTTCCAAATCAAGAAAGGAGTACATCAAGGCTCTGTATTGTCACCTTGCTTATTTACCTTACATGCAGAGTGTATCATGAGAAATGCTAGTCTGGATGAAGCACAAGCTGGAATCAAGACTGCCAGAAGAAATATCAATAACCTCAGATACACAGATGACACAACCCTTATGGCTCAAAGCAAAGAATTAAAGAGCCTCTTGATGAAAGTGAAAGTAGAGAGTGCAAAAGTTGCTTAAAATTCAACATTCAAAAAACTAAGATCATGGCATCCAGTCCCATTGCATCATGGCAAATAGGGAAGAAATGAAACAGTTAGAGAGTTTATTTGGTGGGGGGCTCCAAAATCACCGCAGATGGTGACTACAGCCACGATATTTAAAGACACTTGCTCCTTGGAAGAAAAGTTATAACCCACCTAGACAGCATATTAAAAACAGAGACATTACTTTGCCAACAAATGTCTGTCTAGTCAAGGCTATGGTTTTTCTGGTAGTCATGTATGGATGTGAGAGATGGATTATAAAGAAATCTGAGCAATGAAGAATTGATGCTTTTGAACTGTGGTGTTGGAGGAGACTCTTGAGAGTCCCTTGGACTGCAAAGAGATCCAACAAGTCCATCCTAAAGGAAATCCGTCCTGATATTCATTAGAAGGACTGATGTTGAAGCTGAAATTCCAATACTCTGGCCACCTGAGGCAAAGAGCTAACTCATTTGAAAAGACCCTGATGCTAGGAAATATTGAAGGCAGGAGGAGAAGGGGATGACAGAGGATGAGACGGTTGGATGGCATCACCAGCTCAATGGACATGAGTTTGAGTAAACTCTAGAGGTTGGTGATGGACAGGGAGGCCTGGCATGTTGTAGTCTATGGGGTCACAAAGAGTTCACGTGACTGATCAACTGAACTGAACTGACCACTATGCTGTGAATCTAGTTTATATTCCAACACTGTTCCTCACAGGTTAAAATCAATTTAGTAAGAATTTCTTTTCAGTATTTCAATTTATCAAGTTATATTTGCTGGTAATGGCTTTTTTCATCTATTCTTGTTTCCTTAGATATTTGATAGAATAAAATTGACATATTATCTTATTTTCTCTTTTCAATTCTCCTCTCACTATGTCCATATTCAGTTCAGTTCAGTTCAGTTGCTTAGTCATGTCTGACTCTTTGCAATCCCACGAATCAGAGCACGCCAGGCCTCCCTGTCCACAACCAACTCCCGGGGTCTACTTAAAACTCATGTCCACGAGTCAGTGATGCCATCCAGCCATCTCATCCTCTGTCGTCCCCTTCTCCTCCTGCCCCCAATCCCTCCCAGCATCAGGGTCCATATTAGTAGAGCATGAATTCACAATGATTTTATACTGTTATGTCCTTTTAGAAAGGAAAACTATGTATTTTATTATTCTGTTTATATCAATTATGTTTTATGTTTATGATAGTAAAAAATATATATTTTTACTTTGTAAGATTTCCCATTTTTCAGCTCATTGTTGATATTCCCCACCAAATGTCCATGCAAAATAACAAACAGGTATATTTTATATCTGATATTCATAAACTGTAACAACCATTAGAACCCCCTACTAATGTCTTTTGCTTCAGTACAGAAATGTATAATACATCATATTTTTCTTTGTAAATTCTATGATACTGTGTATGTAAATACTTTTTTATATTACTCTTTCAGAGATTGCTATTATAATATTTTGGAATGCTCTTAACAGTGTACAACTGAGTCACTTGAACACTATATCCTGTCAGTTTTAAATGCTTTTTATTTATTAGAACCTTCGCTTAATAGCAAAGAAACATTAATCTACACCTCTCTTCATTATTACAAATTTCAGATCAATAGTGCTTTAAATATTCATCAGTTTCCTCTTATTAAAAAAAGTCTAATATCTCTTGGGTCTGTATTCTGCATTCTTGAAACTCCACATTCACTATAAGGGTAAAATCTAGTACAAAAGTCTGAATGTGTATGATAAAAGCTACCCAATACCTGCAAACATATTGGCTGAAATTCTCTTTGAGAATTCACTACTTGCTTATTTTCAGACAAAGTATTACTCAGTTCAGTTCAATTGAGTCGCTCAGTCATGTCCGACTCTTTATGACCCCATGAATCGCAGCATGCCAGGCCTCCCTGTCCATCATCAACTTCAGGAGTTCACCCTAACTCATGTCCATCAAGTCGGTGATGCCATCCAGCCATCTCATCCTCTGTCGTCTCCTTCTCCTCCTGCCCCCAATCCCTCCCAGCATAGATTCTTTTACAATGAGTCAACTCTTCGCATGAGGTGGCCAAACTATTGGAGTTTCAGCTTTAACATCATTCCTTCTAAAGAACAGCCAGGACTGATCTCCTTTAGAATGGACTGGTTGGATCTCCTTGCAGTCGAAGGGACTCTCAAGAGTCTTCTCCAACACCACAGTTCAAAAGCATCAATACTTCGGGACTCAGCTTTCTTCACAGAACAACTTTCAATCCATACACAACCACAGGAAAAACCATAGCCTTGACTAGATGGACCTTTGTCTCAATATTACCAAGTAATATTTCTGCTTTTAAATATGCAATATAGGTTGGTCATAAATTTTCTTCCAAGGAGTAAGTGTCTTTTAATTTCAGGGCTGAAATCACCATCTACAGTGATTTTGGAGCCCCACAAAATAAAGTCTGACACTGTACTGTTTCCCCATCTATTTCCCATGAAGAGATGGGACCAGATGCCATGATCATCATTTTCTGAATGTTGAGCTTTAAGCCAACCTTTCACTCTTCTCTTTCACTTTCATCAAGAGGCTTTTTAATTCCTCTTCACTGTCTGCCATAAGGGAGGTGTCATCTGCATTTCTAAGGTTATTGATATTTCTCCAGGCAATTTTGATTCCAGCTTATGCTTCTTGCAGCCCGGCATTTCTCATGATGTACTCTGCATAGAAGTTTATTAATAAGCAGGGTGACAAAAGACAGCCTTGACATATTCCTTTTCTTATTTGGAACCAGTCTGTTGTCCCATGTCCAGTTCTAACTGTTGCTTTTTGACCTGCATATTTCTCAAGAGGCAAGTCAGGTGGTCTGGTATTCCCATCTCTTTCAGAATTTTCCACAATGTATTGTGATCCCCACAGTCAAAGGCTTTGGCATAGTCAATAAAGCAGAAATAGATGTTTTTCTGGAACTCTCTTGCTTTTTCCATGATCCAGCGGATGTTGGCAATTTGATCTCTGGTTCCTCTGCCTTTTCTAAAACCAGATTGAACATCTGGAAGTTCACAGTTCACTATTGCTGAAGCCTGGCTTGGAGAATTTTGAGCATTACTTTACTAGCATATGAGATGAGTGCAATTGTGCGGTAGTTTGAGCATTCTTTGGCATTGCCTTTCTTTGGGATTGGAATGAAAACTGACCTTTTCCAGTCCTGTGGCCACTGCTGAGTTTTCCAAATTGGCTGGCATATCATCTTTCAGGACTTAAAAGTACTCAACTGGAATTCCATCACCTCCACTAGCTTTGTTCATAGTGACGCTTTCTAAGGCCCACTTGACTTCACATTCCAGGATGTCTGCCTCTAGGTGAGTGATCACAACATCGTGATTATCTGGGCCATGAAGATCTTTTTTGTACAGTTCTTCTGTGTATTCTTTTCACCTCTTCTTAATATCTTCTACTTCTTTTAGGTCCATAGCATTTCTGTCCTTTATTGAACCCATCTTTGCATGAAATCTTCCCTTGGTATCTCTAATTTTCTTGAAGACATCTCTAGTCTTTCCCATTCTGTTCTTTTCCTCTATTTCTTTGCATTGATTGCTGAGGAAGGCTTTCATATCTCTTCTTGCTATTCTTTGGAACTCTGCATTCAGATGCTTATATCTTTCCTTTTCTCCTTTGCTTTTCGCTTCTCTTCTTTTTACAGCTATTTGTAAGGCCTCCATAGACAGCCACTTTGCTTTTTTGCATTTCATTTTCATGGGGATGATCTTGATCCCTGTCTCCTGTACAATGTCACGAACCTCCATCCATAGTTCATCAGGCACTTTGTCTGTCAGATCTAATGCCTTAAATCTATTTCTCACTTCCACTGTATAATCATAAGGAATTAGATTTAGCTCATATCTGAATGGTTTAGTGGTTTTCCCTACTTTCTACAATTTAAGTGTGAATTTGGCATTAAGGAGTTCATGATCTGAGCCACAGTCAGCTCCCGATCTTGTTTTTGCTGACTGCATAGAGCTTCTCCATCTTTGGCTGCAAAGAATATAGTCAATCTGATTTCAGTGTTGACCATCTGGTGATGTCCATGTGTAGAGTCTTGTCTTGTGTGTTGGAAGAGGGTGTTTGCTATGACCTGTGTATTCTCTTGACAAAACTCTATTAGCCTTTGCCCTGCTTCATTCTGTATTCCAAGGCCAAATTTGCCTGTTACACCAGGTGTTTCTTGACTTCCTACTTTTGCATTCCAGTCCCCTATAATGAAAAGGATATCTTTTTTGGGTGTTAGTTCTAAAAGGTCTTGTAGGTCTTCATAGAACCGTTCAACTTCACCTTCTTCAGCATTACTGGTTGGGGCACAGGCTTGGATTACTGTGATATTGAATGGTTTGCCTTTTAAACGAACAGGGATCATTCTGTCATTTTTGAGATTGCATCCAAGTACTGCAAGGAGATCCAACCAGTCCATTCTAAAGGAGATCAGTCCTGGGTGTTCATTGGAAGGAATGATGCTAAAGCTGAAACTCCAGTACTTTGGCCACCTCATGCGAAGTGTTGACTCATTGGAAAAGACTCTGATGCTGGGAAGGTTTGGGGGCAGGAGGAGAAGGGGACGACAAGGATGAGATGGCTGGATGGCATCATGGACTCAATGGACATGAGTCTGAGTGGATTCCAGGAGATGGTGATGGACAGGGAGGCCTGGTGTGCTGCAATTCATGGGGTTGCAAAGAGTCAGACACGACTGAGTGACTGAACTGAACTGAACTGCATATCTGACTCTTTTGTTGACCATGATGGTTACTCCATTTCTTCTAAGGGATTTCTGCCCGCAGTAGTAGATATAATGGTCATCTGAGTTAAATTCACCCATTCCCATCCATTTTAGTTTCCTGATTCCTAGAATGTCAATGTTCACTCTTGCCATCTCCTGTTTGACCATTTCCAATTTGCCTTGATTCATGGACCTGACATTCCAGGTTCATATGCTATATTGTTCTTTACAGCATCAGACCTTGCTTCTCTCACCAGTCACATTCACAACTGGGTAATGTTTTTGCTTTGGCTCCATTTCTTCATTCTTTCTGGAGTTATTTCTCCTCTGATCTCCAGTAGCATATTGGGCACCTACCGACCTGGAAGTTCCTCTTTCCGTATTCTATCATTTTACCTTTTCATTCTGTCCATGGGGTTCTCAAGAAAAGAATACTGACGTGGTTTGCCATTCCCTTCTCCAGTGGACCACATTCTGTCAGACCTCTCCACCATGACCCATCCATTTTGGGTGGCCCCACAACATGGCTTAGTTTCATTGAGTTAAACAAGGATGTGGTCTGTATGTAGATTGACTAGTTTTCTTTGAGTATGGTTTGTGTGTGTGCCCTCTGATGCCTCTCACAACACCTACTGTCTTACTTGGATTTCTCTTATCTTGGACCCGGGGTTTCTCTTCATGGCTGCTCCAGCAAAGCACAGCCACTGCTCTTTACCTTGGACGAGGGGTATCTCTTCACAGCTGCCCCTCCTGACCTTGAATGTGGAGTAGCTCCTCTTGCCCCTCCTGTGCCCATGCAGCCACCGCTTCTTGGACATGGGGCTGCTCCTCTCCACCACTGTCCCTGACCTCTGGCATGGGGTAACTCCTCCCAGCCACGCTTCTGCTGCGCAGTCTGTCGCAGCCGGTGCACTTTCTTCACTTTCTAATTATTACTGGAGATACATAATTTCTTAACTAAAGTTTATAGTTATTATGATAACTACCTATGGGTTGACATATTTTCTGACCAAATTGTAAACATGAGGTTTGATTCTAATATTTTTTAATTTAATGGAACTATTGAATCCTAGTGGTGGTCAGTACCTTAGAGGTTCTTTGTAAGAAAAAGTTCTCTACCACATCTTTCTTGTATAGTAATCTAACTTAAATAGCTAAGGAGCAAGGTGACATAAGCTCTTCTTATTTGGGAAAACTTTAACTGTTGAAACAAATTTAAAGAGTAATAAAATAGACTTGGAGGAATTCCCCAGCCATCCAGTGTTCAGGATTGCACACTTCCAAGGACAGCAGGGGATTCTGTTCCTACTTGGAGAAATAAGATCCCATATGCTAAGCAGTAAAAATAACAATAATTATAATAATGTCAGTTAGCTGGACTTGCTTGGAATTTCAAATAAAAAGGCTCACTCCCTGAAAGAATATATGTATATTCTCTGGTCTCTGTCTCATTCTGCTCACTTAAAGAAACCAAATTCCTATCCTTACCCCTATCAAGCATTGTTCAAGGATTTATAATATCATGTTGTTACTTATCTATGAAATGTGTAGAAGCAAAGTCTCACCAAATTTGCTTTGTTACTTTTCTTTCTTTCTTTCTTCCTTTTTGTTTGTTTGTTTGTTTGTTTAAACCCTCAGCCACTTTTGGGGCTGTGGTCTTTTTTACTACCTCCATTATGGGTCTGATGACATTTTGGACACACCAGGATGCTCGACGACAAGTTTTCCTGATAAGTCATGCTGTTATTTTATTCCCTTCTACACAGAGTCCATTACCCAATTAAAAGTAATCCATCATTGTGAAGGAAACAGGGCCAGCAAGGCCTGCCTCATCGGAATGTCTCAGTAAAAGTCAGGGAAAATGGTGAATGGAATTGATTCCTTAATTTCTTTTTCTACTTTCTCATTATTAGTGTATAGGAATGCAAGGGACTTCTGTGTATTGATTTTATATCCTGCAACTTTACTATATTCATTGATTAGCTCTAGTAATTTTCTGGTGGAGTCTTTCAGGTTTTCTATGTAGAGGATCATGTCATCTGCAAACAGTGAGAGATTTATTTCTTCTTTTCCAATCTGGATTCCTTTTATTTCTTTTTCTGCTCTGATTGCTGTGGCCAAAACTTCCAGAACTATGTTGAATAGTAGTGATGAAAGTGGGCAACCTTGTCTTGTTCCTCACTAATAATGAGAAAGTAGAAAAATTAAGGAATCAATTCCATTCACCATTGCAACGAAAAGAATAAAATACTTAGGAATATACCTACCTAAAGAAACTAAAGACCTATATATAGAAAATTATAAAACACTGATGAAAGAAATCAAAGAGGACACTAATAGATGGAGAAACATACCATGTTCATGGATCGGAAGAATCAATATAGTGAAAATGAGTATACTACCCAAAGCAATCTACAGATTCAATGCAATTCCTATCAAGATACCAGCGGTATTTTTCACAGAGCTAGAACAAATAATTTCACAATTTGTATGGAAACACAAAAAACCTCGAATAGCCAAAGCCATCTTGAGAAAGAAGAATGGAACTGGAGGAATCAACNGCACTGTTTATAATAGCCAGGACATGGAAGCAACCTAGATGTCCATCAGCAGATGAATGGATAAGAAAGCTGTGGTACATATACACAATGGAGTATTACTCAGCTATTAAAAAGAATACATTTGAATCAGTTCTAATGAGGTGGATGACGCTGGAGCTGATTATACAGAGTGAAGTAAGCCAGAAAGAAAAACACCAATACAGTATACTTACACATATATATGGAATTTAGAATGATGGTAATGATAAACCTGTACGCAAGACAGCAAAAGAGACACAGAGGTATAGAATGGCCTTTTGGACTCTGTGGGAGAGGGAGAGGGTGGGATGATTTGGCAGAGTGGCAGTGTAACATGTATGATATCATAAGTGAAACGAATCACCAGTCTAGGTTTGATGCAGGATGCAGGATGCTTGGGACTGATGCAGGGGGATAATCCAGAGAGAAGGTGTGGGGCGGGAGGGGGGAGGTGGGAGTCGGGATTGGGAGTTCATGTACACTCGTGGCTGATTCATGTCAATGTATAGCAAAACGAATACAGTATTGTAAAGCAAAACAAACTAAAAAATAAAAATTAATTAAAAAAATAAAAATAAAAATTTAGTGGTTGTTTTTACTTTATAGTTATTGGACCTTCGTTACTGGGAGAGAGAGGGCAAGACTCGAATCACATTTTTTTTTATAGTAGTAAGAAATTATCTTTCCAAAAGTTGTTCTGAGGGTTTTATGTGTAATAACTCACTTATATACTCTTTCAGGGCTTCCTGGGTGGCTCAGCAGTAAAGAATCCACCTGCAGTGCTAGAGATCATCTGCAATACAAGAACCTGAGTTTGATCCTTGGGTTGGGAAGATCTCCTGAAGAAGGAAATGATAAGCAACTCCAGTATTCTTGCCTGGGAAATCTCATGGACAGAGAGCCTGATGGGCTACAGTCCTTAGGGCCACAATGAGTCAGATATGACTTAGCAACTAAACCACTACCATCATATACTTTTATTTAATCTTTATAATAGCCCTTAGAGTTAGATACTATTTTTATCATCATTAACACACAGAGGAACTGAGAGTGTATGTAACTTGTCCGAATCACATAGATGGTAGACAGAGAGCTGGAAATCCAAACAGGGATTTCTACACTAGAATCTGTGTCCTCATTGCATTGCACAATTATTGAGAACATAAACAGAGAGGCTAGCTCCTCAAAATAAACACTGAGAGTGGCCTTTGGCATATTCTATGGTATTCCAGCAAACAGGACAGTACAAAAGTTATAATATAGCCATATATTTTGGATACCTAGCTACAGTGAAGCAGGAGTTTTCAATTTGGTTGCACTTTACAATAACCCAAGGAGCTTTTAAAAAATTCCAGTGTCCCAGCTCCACCATGAGCAAATAAAATCATACTGTCTGAGGGTGAAGCCCAGCATAAGGGTTCTTAAAAAGTCCCCAGGTGATTGTAACATGATACCATTGCACTGGAAAGTTAAAAACATATATTTATGTAAAATTTAAAAATAGACACCTCTTTGCAGATGGTCTCCGTTTGCTTTGCTTTTAGAGAATGAAAGTAAGTTTACTAAATATTTCATCTCTAGTTTGTGAAGTGTCATGCAATGGACTAAATTTCAATGACACTCAATTACCAGTATATTCATAGTTATAACTTTTATTCAAAGTTTTATTTATCTCTTTATTAAGAGGCACTTGGTGATAATGGTCTGACAAACCAGTTGTTTAGAATAAATAACAATGAATTAGTAGGATGACAGTAATGAATGTGTTAATTAACATGCTGTGGTAATCACTTCACAATGTGTGTGTATATATATATATATATATATATATATATATAAAATCATCTCACTGTAACCTTAAATATATACTGTTCTCTTTGTCAGTTATACCTCAGTAAAGCTGGAAAGAAGTTAGTTTGATGATTACTGGGTCATTCAGAACTCATTCTCTCCTGATTTACTAATTCGGGATAACTTTCGTTTATTCAAAGGTAAACTATGATTATTTCAGAACACACTTATGCCTGCTGGATGAAATGGCAGATTTGTCCACATTCCCTTCTTGGACCCAATCCATTTGAGTAGCTGGGGTCCTTCATCTATACCTGACACTTTTAAAGCTTTGTATGAAACATCTGTTTTCCATTTTCAAAATGTCGACTTGTCCATCTTGAATGGGCATTGGGTAAAGCAGACAAATCCTGCTTTGTCTAAAGAGCCCATCTTGATTGTTATGCCAAAACCATACTTGCTCCATTAATCAGACCCCTTAACAACTCCTCAGCAAAGCAGTGGGCAATCCTCAGGTACAATCTGTGTTCACCACTGCAAAGAGCCCTGGGTAGTAGACAATAAAATATGCTTTCTCTCCCAAAATTGTGTTTTCCCACTACATCTTGTTTTGCAGTCTACTAAAAGTTAAGTGGTACAGTCCAGGGAGATTTAATAATAATGGGCATTGATCCTTTTAGCCCTGCCACACCTCCTTCCCTGTAGAATTTCTGCTCTTTCTCCTCAGCTAAACTGATAGCTTTCTGCGTTTTCCATCCCAAGCCCAAGCAGAGGAGCTCTAGGCTCGAGGAATCTAATAACTGAAGAGATTTCCATAGAATGATATTTGGGATACTAGACGTTCAGCTCAGTTCTGAGTTTCTCTGACTACCCTCTTATCCCTGTGTGTGCATGGGGGTAGGCAGGGGGAGCAGGGGGAGCAGAGTTGGCTAGTTGCTCAGTCGTGTCTGACTCTTTGTGACCTCATGGACTGTAGTGGCTCCTCTGTCCATGGGATTCTCCAGGCAGGAATACTGGAGTGGGCTGCCATTTCCTTCCCAGGGGAACTTCCTGACCCAGGGATCGAAGCATTGCAGGCTTCTTTACCATCTGAGCCACCAGGGACGCCCACTCACAGTATGTGGAGACCTGGAGCTTTCCAAGAGACAATGGGAGAAGAAAAGAGCCAAACCACACTGCTGCCAAGACAACGTCCTCAGTGGTGAAAGTCTTTATCACCCTCAATTGGAGCAGGAGTCCCTGGTCCCAACCTTGCTGTGATGCAGGTGGAAGGAATTGAGGATGACACCTCTCCAACAGGGACTGAAGTCAAATGCCTGTGCAACCTGGGAGTAGGGAGCCTGGCCTCTCTTCCAGGGTCTGTTCCTTTAGGGGTTCCTGTTATATTCCATGAGGACTTGGGTCTTGGTCATTTTCCAATATTGCCAGTGCCCTGAAACTGGGAAGATTTATCAGTGACCAGTCTTTTCTGCCAATGAGTCACATGTACAAGCCGGCCTTAACTTGAAAACGTGGTGGGTCCAATGACTCTTTTTTCTTTTCTTTCTTCTGTCTTTTTTCCCCTTGCAGCTCTGCCTTTCTGCTTGGCCGTCAGCATGATCTCATTAAGGATGAGTGACCTGGGACTGACTGCGGCGGCTCCTGAACTTGGTGCGCTGCTACTGTTTGCTCTCCCAAGACATCTGCTTCAGCACTGCTCCAGATAATACTCCATTGTGTCCTGGAAACGTTTCTTACCACATTGTGTGCCATTGTGTGTCATTCCCTTTGAAGTTAATATGAGGCTTATGTGATGATATGATATATTCATCAGAGGTTACCTAAAAATGATGGTTCACTGAATAAATAAAAAAAATAGAAATATCCCCTTTTCATTTGTTAAATTCAAAAAAGCAGAACTCCAGTCTTCCTTTAGTGCAGGCCAGTTGCTTGGAGATTGAAGAGAGAAAAAAGGAAATATTTTTATTTAGTGTTGCAGATCAAAACTTTAAGGGAGGTAAAGGAATGCTCATGCAGCTGGGTAATGGATTGGCTTACTCAGTGTTTATGGCTTTTCAAATCCCTGACAAAACTCTGGAAATACCCATGAAACTAACACTTCAAGTTATAGAAAAAAAATCTGTTTCTCATTCTACAGTATAATTTTGAGTGTGTATCTATTGAGACTCTATTAGTCCTTAAACTACCAAGTTTTATAGGAATTGTGTGTATGTTCCTAGTTCTATAAATTATTGGCGATGTACAAATATTTATACTTAATAATAGTTAATGTTTAGAATGTGGGTACTGCCTACCTACAGTGTGGAGGGCTAAACACATGGCATGGATTTTGGCATTCAATTCATACAAAAATCACCCTATGAGTTATGATGTCACATCTTCACATTTTGCAGAGAGGGAAACTGAAGAATTGACAAAATTAGTAACTTATTTGCCCCAAAGTTACAAAATCAAGTGAGCAATCAGCATCTAACTCAGACAATTTGCAGCTAGAGCCCATTCTGTTAACCATATAGCATGGAAATCACATTTCCGGAAGTCTGGGAAGGTGGAAGATCCACCCTTGGGTCAAGAGACATTTCAGATTAGCAGGAAGATAGTGACTGCTTTTCCAGACAATATCCATTTGCTTCCACCCAGCTCCTAATCCTTTCAGGGTTCTTTGAGTCACTGGCCCATTTTGTCTACTTCACAAGAGGGGAAAATGAGGAAAAATCTCTATTAGCTTCACCTCTGTGGTAGGCCAACTTTCAACAGATTTCTAGCATACAGCTACTGAACTCTGAGTTCAGATGAAAGAAAGTTTTGGACACCAGAGGATATTTGCCCCTAAGGAGCTACAAATCTAGTGATTCTGAAATGCCTTTGTCCACAAAACTGTGAATAGTCACTAACTAGATGTGTTTAGTCATTTGGCCTTTATCCTATCAACTTAAACACTTGAGTGCTAACTTCAAAACTAATGCATTGATTGTAGTTCTTTTTAAATGTTAAAAATTCACTACAAAGAATAAGTATTATTATTTAATCAGGTGAAAAGTTATTTTAGAAAGTCTGATGGAAATTTTAAAGATTTCTTATATTTTAGTCAAATAATATCTTCTGTGGATTCCTTATCAGACTAATATTTTAGTAATGACATGTGGAATATTACCTGAATAGACTTTTTTTTCCTAATTATGTAGCCTATGCACCTTCATATTTTTTCGTTTCACTACAGGGTATGAGCTGAGCAGATTTGATATTTACCATTTCTGCTGCAAAAGTATATGTAGCAGAAATAACTTATTTTTATCCTCAAAGTGCTTTTGCTCTAACTATGATAACATATATAGTACAATAATTCTCCATTAGAAGATGACATCTACTTGAAAGGTCTCTTGTTAGCTAGCTGCTTCTTTTGGTGAATTATTGGACCTATTTTCTCAGTAGTGAGAAAAACCGACAAAGGAGGTGGGGGTAGGGTGGTGGATAAAGACAGAATTCAACTTGAGGCTGACCACGGAGACAATAAAGACATCAGGAAAATGTCAAGACAGCTTTCAGATTTCAAATTCCAAAGTAGTATCCCCATAAAGTATTAAACCTGTCATGAACTACTCACAATATCTTCCATCATCTGTAACTCTGAGAAAGTGTAAACAAAGACGGTAAAGATGACACATGTCAAAACTGACTTTGAATCAACTACCATATGCAGTTGATGTTCAGAATGGATACGAACTGAAGCCTTAACAAATCCCCAAACTCATGACTACTACTATGTCCTATTTTCCCCCATCAAATACTCGAAAGTATACAGTTTATTGGAAAATTTGTGTTACTTCTTTGTTTCAATTTGGAATTTTCATACTGCAAGCATGAGAAAACCCAATATCAAAGAAGCTAGGAAATGAAGAAAATTAATTTGTTCCTGGGACTGAAAAGTTCAGAGCTTCCTGTGGCAGCTTGAATGAGGTGATCAGGGCCTTGAGTGTTCCTTCTGCCCACCCCTCCCTTCTCTTCTATCCCCAACCTCACCTGTCTACTCTACACCTCATTCAACAAAAATTCTCTGCTTACATTTGTTTAAAGATTGCTGATTTACCTGAGAGTTAATTGCATGTAATGACCTAAATCCTGGTTTTGAGGGCATGTAGAAAGGATACATGCTTCCTTGGTGGCTCAGCAGTAAAGAACCTACCTGCCAACGCAGGAGACATGGGTTCAATCCCTGGGTCTAGGAGATCTCCTAGAGAAGGAAATGGCAACCCACTTCAGGAGCTTCTTGAAAAATCCCACCAGAGGAGCCTGGTGGGCTATATCGTCCATGGGGTTGCAAAAGAGTCGAATACAACTTAGTGATTAAACAACAATAGAAAGGATATACCCAGAATTGGTGTACTCATGAAAGTATCTCTTGAATTGAAGCTTAAAAGCATAGATTTTGATTAAATTATCTTTAATCTTGTTACTCTAATCCCTGAAATAGAATTTTAGTTATTTCTGTAATTCCAAGGTCACAGCAAAAAGTTTAAAAAGTATAAAATTAAATAGAGGAAAAAGTTAAATTCACCCTCCACTTGTCCAATCTACCCTTTCCAAATAAATAATTTCTGTTAATATTATTGTTCACAATCTTACAATTTCCTGTTTACATTACAACCAATTCAGATTTTCCCATTTACATGTGTATGTACCTATATAGTTATATAAATATATACAGTTATGAACATATGCATAAATAGCTATATATGCATTTATATATCTAACATGTATGAATATTTATGACTATATATGTGTTTATAACAGAAGGAGAAGAGAGAGAATAAGCTTAAGTAGTTTTATTATAATTAAATGAGAAATACAGTGTATGTGCATCTTAGTTTTTCTTCTTATAATAATTCATCTCCTAGGTTTCTCCAAGTCAGGAAATTTTTGCTTTTGTTGTTTGCCTATTTGCTTTCATTACTGGTGTTGTTGTTTTTTTTTTTTTTCCAAAGCAGAAACATAGTAATTCAGTGTATTATGCCAAAATTTATCCATTCCTCTTAGATCTGCATTTCTAAATCAGTAATGCAATGATCACCTTTTCACTTAAGTCTTTAAGTTCAGTCCAGCAAATTTGGAAAACTCAGCAGTGGCCCAGGACTAGAAAAGGTCAGTTTTCATTCCAGTCCCAGAGAAAGGCAATGCCAAAGAATGCTCAGACTACCGCACAATTACACTCATCTCACACGCTAGTAAAGTAATGCCCAAAATTCTTCAAACCAGGCTTCAGCAATACGTGAACCGTGAACTTCCAGATGTTCAAGCTGGTTTTAGAAAAGGCAGAGGAACCAGAGATCAAATTGCCAACATCCGCTGGATCATGAAAAAAGCAAGAGAGTTCCAGAAAAACATCTATTTCTACTTTTTTGACTATGCCAAAGCCTTTGACTGTGTGGATCACAAAAATTGTCAAAAATTCTTCAAGAGACGGGAATACCAGACCACCTGACCTGCCTCTTGAGAAATCTGTATGCAGGTCAGGAAGCAACAGTTAGAACTGGACATGGAACAACAGAATGGTTCCAAATTGGAAAAGGAGTACTTCAAGGCTATATATTGTCACCCTGCTTATTTAACTTCTATGCAGAGTACGTCATGAGAAATGCTGGACTGGAAGAAACACAAGCTGGAATCAAGATTGCCGGGAGAAATATCAATAACCTCAGATATGCAGATAACACCACCCTTATGGCAGAAAGTGAAGAGGAACTGAAAAGCCTCTTGATGGAAATGAAAGAAGAGAGTGAAAAAGTTGGCTTAAAGCTCAACATTTAGAAAACGAAGATCATGGCATTTGGTCCCATCACTTCATGGGAAATAGTTGGGGAAACAGTGGAAACAGTGTCAGATTTTATCTTTGGGGGCTCCCAAATCACTGCAGGTGGTGATTTCAGCCATGAAATTAAAAGATGCTTACTCCCTGGAAGGATAGTTATGACCAACCTAGATAGCATATTCAAAAGCAGAGACATTACTTTGCCAACAAAGGTCCATCAAGTCTTTAAACACATGTGCAAATAGATCTGCTGAATTTGTTGTTCACTGTTCAGTCACTAAGTCATGTCCGACTCTTTGTGACCCCCATGGACTGCAGCATGCCAGGTTTCCCTGTCCTTCCTATCTCCTGGAGCTTGCTCAAACTCATGCCCATTGAGTCAGTGATGCCATCCAATCATCTCATTCTCTTTGTCCCCTTCTCCTCTTGCCCTCAATCTTTGAAACATCCAGGCCTGAATAAAATTTAATAAACATGATTGCTTAATTGATATATGCCTTTTAAATATTGATAGATACTGTGATTCTAATTTATATACAAAAACTAGATATTATCAACACTTTTAACTTTCTCAGTTTAGTTGTTTTTAAAGAGATTTCTGCTTTTTTTCATGTCTATGTTAACTACTAGATTTGAGTACTTTTTAAATATTTATTTGAGTACTATGTTTACCACCAGTTTATCATAATTAAATTATAATTTTGATATATTTTTTTCTTTTAACGGTTTACTTCTGTTTATTACGTTATAACCCTACTAATGACAGTTTTTGTTTTAAACTCTGTATTTTGCTGACTGCATTACCCCTTGTGTAGTCTTTTAACTCCAATCACCCACATTTAACTTTTTAAATTTTAACTTATGTCTCTGAAGCAACTGTAATTTCTTTTGGAGTAATTTTTTCAAAGATGTATTAGTGTTTTACAATATCAGTAGTATTTATATTTTCTTTGTACATGAACAATGAAAATAACATTTCTACACTTTGAGTATGCAATCTTTTTTTATTAATTTTTATTTTTTAGTTTGTTTTGCTTTACAATACTGTATTCATTTTGCTATACATTGACATGAATCAGCCACGAGTATACATGAACTCCCAATCCCGACCCCCACCTCCCCCCTCCCGCCCCACACCTTCTCTCTGGATTATCCCTTACAGGTTTATCATTACCATCATTCTAAATTCCATATATATGTGTAAGTATACTGTATTGGTGTTTTTCTTTCTGGCTTACTTCACTCTGTATAATCGGCTCCAGCGTCATCCACCTCATTAGAACTGATTCAAATGTATTCTTTTTAATAGCTGAGTAATACTCCATTGTGTATATGTACCACAGCTTTCTTATCCATTCATCTGCTGATGGACATCTAGGTTGCTTCCATGTCCTGGCTATTATAAACAGTGCCAGACAATCTTGACTTTAGGAAATTTTGTTATTTATCTAAATAGTGTTTATATTCTATCTCTACTTCTGTTTGTTGTTATTGGAATACTCTTTATAAGTATTTTTAAATATCTTTTGGGAAGTATTATCATATATGTATTGTACTCCCTGAATCTCTTTTTCCTCCCTCCCCCGCCCTCCCTCGCCTTACCTCCCATCAATTTTCATTGGTTTAGTGGAAGAATGTATTGGGTCACTTTCTATGTTGTCAATTCTAATTGTGCAGTGTCCTCACTGCAGCCTCCAGTATAGTTTTTAATTCTACAAATATGTGTGTTTTATCACTGTACAGCCTTTAGCAATTGCATGTTCTTCTTTCATCAGACATCAGATTAGGTTTCATAAATGTGCTATCCCCTTGAATACTTTGCTGTGCAATTTCTGACTCCTATACATTTTGGTAGGTCAAGTACTTTCTCTCTGTCATGAAAAAATTGCTGCTTGGCTCATTCTGGTCCCCTGGAGGAGGACATCCGTGATAACAGAGATTTTGATCATTTGCTGTCTTCTTGAGAGGAAGCTTGACAGGTTTCTGCTAGGAGTAGCAATTCTCTTTGAGAAGGAACCCATGCAAAAATGTTTTATCCCCAGTTTTTAAAGGAATCTCTACACTTTTCTCCATAGTGGCTGTACTAGTTTGCATTCCCATCAACAGTATAAGAAGCAATCCAGATGTCCATCAACATGTGAAGGGATAAGAAAGCTGTGTTACATATATACAATGGAATTCTACTGCTACTGCTAAGTCACTCAGTTGTGTCCGACTCTGTGCGACCCCACAGATGGCAACCCACTAGGCTCCCCCGTCCCTGGGATTCTCCAGGCAAGAACACTGGAGTGGGTTGCCATTTCCTTCTCCAATGCATGAAAGTGAAAAGTGAACTCGCCCAGTCGTGTCCAACTCTTAGTGACCCCATGGACTGCAGCCTACCAGGCTCCTCCATCCATGGGATTTTCCAGGCAAGAGTACTGGAGTGGAGTGCCATCGCCTTCTCCGATACAATGGAATACTACTCAGCTATTAAAAATAATGCATTTGAATCAGTTCTAATGAGGGGGATGAAACTGGAGCCTATTATAGAGTGAAGTATGTCAGAAAGAAAAACACCAATACAGTATATTAATGCATATACATGGAATTTAGAAAGATGGTAATGATGACCCTATATGCAAGACAGGAAAAGAGACACAGTTATAAAGAACAGACTTTTGGACTCTGTGGGAGAAGGCAAGGGTGGGATAATTTGAGAGAATAAAATTGAAACCTGTATATTACCATATGTGAAATAGATCAGCAGTCCAATTCGATGCATGAAACAGGGCACTCAAAGGCGGTGCACTGGGACAACCCAAAGGGATGGGCTGGGGAGGGAGTTGGGAGAGGGTTTCAGGATGGTGTCACATGTACACCCATAGCTGATTCATGTCAATGTACGGCAAAAATCTCTACAATATTGTAAAGTAATTACCCTCCAATATAAATACATTAATTAATTTAAAAGATGGTTTATCCCTTTGACTTCTCCTTAGGTGGAAGCCCCACCAAAGTACTTGTCTAAATGTAAAGTACTAAAGCAGGTGTCTGGTACAGATGGAGACTTCACCAGTGGACCACGTCATGGCTCTCCTCTCTCGCTTGCTCTCTAACCTGACGTCATCACCGTGAGTTAGAAGATAAATGAACCTTTATCAATATGTCATCCATGAAATGTCCATGAATGCTTCTCCTCCACAGTAATGAGGATTTCCAAAAGACTCTCAATGTATCTTTTAGTATCTCTGTGCCTACCCAACCTCTAGACTTTGAAGTTCTTCAGAGTTTTTATGATGTTAAACTTCCATTCATTCAAAAATTATGCTTTTTGAGAGGTGTAATAAAGACAGAAACAGGTAAGTCTTGAACTCTGAGAATCATATATTCTAATGAGGAAGAGCCAGGTAATAAACAAATGAATATGTAAATGTATATTATGAAAGTGAGAAATGTTAGACACACAAATCACGGTCAGGAAGGGGAAGAAGCGAGTGATACACTCTTTCCGAATGTCATGCTGATTTAGATCTCTCCTTCCTTTCCATCTACTGAATTTCTAATTTCTTTGGAAATCTAGTAGTATACGGGGAAGAGTGGTGGCAGAGTGTTTGGAGGAGTTGGGTGCTTTCTTTCACATGATATTCTTGCCCTGAGTTTTCCTCTTTCTCCTTTCATTACCTATGATTCTACCCTTGTTTTTTTTATATTTCACTTGGTTCTTAAGCCCAGTCTAAATCTAGCCCCTTGGTCTAGACCTCCATTTGTCTAACTACAAGGATATATATATACTCAATCTAGATTTCCATTGTCATGACTGCAAGGATATAAATATATCCACTTTTCTTGCCTAAATAAAATGCATCTTCCTCTCAAAACTCATTCCGCCTTCTACATTTCATATGAATCAGTGTCACTGTAATTCCCAGAGTTGTTCAGGTTTTAAACAGAGTCTTCAATTCCTCTTTTCCCCTCTGCTTCCTAAATACAGTTTCTAATCCCTATCCATTAGATTATGAGAAAATCTTCATCAGTTCCTTCATGTGCAATCCTATGACTGCTGACTCAGTCCAGCTATTCAAAAGAAGCTGATTGGCTTTCCTGATGACTGTTCTCTTTCTTCCCAATCCATCCTAAGTACTGAAGACAGCATTATCAGCCTAAGACACACGTATAATATATAATAACATCACTCTCTGGCTTCAGTGCCCCCCAACAAATTATTTTTAAATCAGGAAGTGAGTTAGGTATTTTTCTATATTTAGGTACATTTAATTAGATATGTCTCATTCCAGTCTCTTTATGTCTTTAAAAGCATGAAATGACTTATGAAGTCAGGAAGATGGTCTAACTGTAGTGCTAACGAACAAAACTATAATTTTCAACATTTTAAAATCTTTTTAATGTCAAAAAATTGTTTAATTGTTATTCTTTAGACTTGGTTGTATTCTCCTCCCCTGATGAGGACTACATTGGCTTTGAGTTAAAGGAGTGATATAAAGTTCAAAACCATTTTCTTACAAGGAGAATAATTGCATTTGTCTTATATTTTAATAATTGCATAATCTTATATTTAATAATTGCATTTGACTAATGTTAAATGACTTAAATAGCTCAACCATGTCAAAGTGGGGCCCTGGAACTATCTAGCATTAATTTTGGGCCAGGAAAAATGCTTTTGAGGAAATTATGACCTACAGAAATATGAAAAAAGGAAAACTATTATCAATATGCCTTCTATGTATGATTATTACCTATCTAGCTATAAATAAATAAGGATATCCCAATCATTTCAACTACCATAGGAATGCAAATAGCTTTGCAGTGAAAAGCGGCCACTTTCAAATAAAGCACAACATGCCTATACATCATTTGGACAGAAAAAAAAAGAATAACCTTTAAACGGTGAAATTCCACAAGCAGAAAAATAAGTAAAATGATCATGATCAGAGAGGAACATAGGTCAAACAAAGTACATGCATGCCCTAAATTTCCTTGTCTTTTGGAGATGATTTGCAAAGAAGGGACAGCTCAAACTAAGGAGATAATTACCCCGGGCACTGTCTCTACTCATTCTTTTAAAAGATGATGTACAACTGTGTCTCTTTTGCTGTCTTGCGTACAGGTTTATCATTACCATCATTCTAAATTCCATATATATGTGTAAGTATACTGTATTGATGTTTTTCTTTCTGGCTTACTTCACTCTGTATAATCGGCTCCAGCGTCATCCACCTCATTAAAACTGATTCAAATGTATTCTTTTTAATAGCTGAGTAATACTCCATTGTGTATATGTACCACAGCTTTCTTATTCCAGAGAGAGGGTGTGGGGCGGGAGGGTGGAGGTGGGGGTCGGGATTGGGAGTTCATGTACACTCATGGCTAATTCATGTCAATGTGTAGCAGAACGAATACAGTGTTGTAAAGCAAAACAAACTAAAAAATAAAAATTAATTTTAAAAAAAAAGATGATGTAATATTTAAGGACTACCTATGGCTAGAATTTATTCACCTTCTAAAAATAACTGCTTCAGCTTAGAGCAGAAAATAAGGAATAAAAGTGGTGAGACATAGTCCCATGGTGGGTGAGTTTTCATCACCAGTGCTGCCATTAGTTACTAAAAGACATGAGTGACTTTGGAAAGTCTGCAAGTAGAGCACCGGTGTCGCACATTCAAAATCCCCAGGGCACATTTTTCTCCCAACACCATGCTTGTCTTGCCAAGAGTTTCAAAGGAAACCCATGCCCTCTGTCTTCTCTGAGGCTACACTGTAGAAATGGCAAAATGAGAACACAAAAATACTTTATAAAAGGTCAAGAGAGTGCCTGGGAGTGACTCATTCCTTTAAAGATCTGGGGCAACATATCTGAAGTGTTTGTAAAACACAACCCTGGAGAACGCATCCCCCAGCTGCTTTCTTTCTTTTTCTTCATATTATCACATTAAACCTCTCTCATTAAACCTCCTCAGAAGTTGATGACTAACCCAAAGCGTCATTCCTCAGCAAGTTCCTTGTGTCAATTTCCACAAAATAATGTACATTTAAAGTTTTGTGATAGTAACATCTTTCGATGGTATGTTTTCAGTGCTTCATCTCTTAACTTACCAAGCGGCTTCATTTTCTCTCACCCACACAAAAATGTAAACAGATATTATAGTTTTGGAGAAACTTCCTTGGCATTTCCTTTCTGCTGTTTCAACACAGTCCTGCCTCCATGTGCCAAAGGCAGACTGGTTCCAACAAAGCATCTTCGCAAATGCACGGGCAAACTATCAACAATGCTATTGTCTTTAGAACATGTGCAAAAAAAGAACTGACATTTGACATACAAGGTAAGCCCAACAAAGTATTCAGAAGATTATGCTTTCCCGCTATCATAATCCACTAACTTCTTGTTGTTAGTTCTTAATCCAGTATCATGTCTAGACTGTGTCTTCTATACCTCCAACAAAGCTTTGGGAAAAATAAAATTGTATCTTCACATGCTCTCACACCCTTCAACTATCATTGCTGGTCAAAATGTGGAAATAGCATGCTCTATTTCTGTCTTTGTAGTTGAGACTTTTTGTCTTTCTAGGACGTTAACAGTCTGCTACGAGTATAATAACAGACAAGAGACACAGGTACTTGAGATTTTTTTTTTTTAACTAGATTAATTCAATCTTCTTTTGAAACAAGTACTAAGTAAACACTAAAAGGATATTGCTATAACTTCTGGAAAGTATTAGTGCCATATAACTAATACATAGATGATGATATTTTTACTATATTAAAAAGAGCTTGTTTGAAAACTTAAATGTGTCTAAAATATACTTTTAATAAAGAAAATATACTCTAAAGTAAAATAAAAATACTTTTCTTTCATTCAGAGCTTTTATTATTAGAATAAATGTGGTGTTCAAATAGTGAAGAGGCATTTAAATGTGATGGTAAGAAGATGTTTCCTTTGCTCTCTACTTTTCTGCTCTCAAATCAATTTACAACAGCCCTCAGGAGAAGAAAAGTCTTGCTTCCTTTCAAGTTAAGGCAGCATTGAATAAGAGACAAAGAAAATTGATGCAGAATAATTTGCAATTTCCTGCAAAATGACTCCCATGAAGTCTAAAGTCATCCAGAACTGCAAAACTGATCCCACAAATAAATATGAGAACATTTCAGTCTTTAACTAAATCATGTTGGCCTTTCATTCCAATAAGCATTCAAATGGGTGCTTGCAAACTAGAGGAATTTTAAATAATTTTTCACGGGAGCAGTGTTTTAATAATCTTTTTTTTCCCATGTTTTCATTAGCTATGAATTGTGATAATTAAAGAGAAAGAAACAAAGTTAAGAACCATGAAAGATATTTATCAATCTGTCCAAAAATACGTTTGAAAACTTGCTATCTGTCTATACACGATCTTAATCCTAGGGAATGTTTTCTTGTTGGAGAGAAGACTATCTCTGCAGTGATATTTTGACAATGCAAAATAATATTATTAAATAGACTCATTTGGGATGTCAACTATAGTTATTCTTGGATGAGACAGTTAAAAGAGGCTGGAGAGTTCAGAAGAAAAGAGGTAAAAATTGGACTGCATTTGAGTGCAGATAATAAAAAAGAGCCCAGTCTTCTAAGAGCAGGGCAGTCACAAGATGAATAACTAAAGTGAATGTGAGCTTGGGATACAAATGTGTGTGTTTGGGCATGGGGAGTTAGTAGATATTGTTGCTTAATTTTAGACTAGGACAATGGAATGGTGAGGATAGCCTTTATTGAGCACTATCGGCTGCCACATACATACTACCTGGCATTTGGATGAAATCTGGCATTTATTATGCTCCTTCTATGTACCAAGCACCTACTATATTGATCAGTATAATATATGAAGTAGAAAATAAAGTTGAAAAAGAATCCGATTATGGAGGACCTTAAAATATACTGGACCGTATCATGGATCACCTAAAAATAAGTTTATCTTACTTGCCCTCTGAGGCAGAATCAGGCAGTCCTCCATTGATGCATTTACTTCCTTCAGCCCTTCAATTCGTTCACTGAGAACAGAGAGGTAAATGTACCATTTTTGCCCTCCAGGCTTTCCCTTCCTTCTTCATCACTCAGTTAAGTGAGGAAAACATGCAAACAAAGAGACATCAAGTGCAGTATGTTTAAGGCTATGTAAAGAAATCTGTGGAGTCAAGTGTTCCGGTTTATTTGTTCAAATTGGCTAGTCATTTCAAGATTAGGTGATGAATCTTGAGATGTTCTAATTCCCTGCATCTCACAAAGGAGTATAATATTTCTAAAAATTCCTTTATCAGAGGCAAAGGGAGCACATGAGGTTAAGTTATTCTTTCAACAAATATTGGTGTAGCATCAGCTATGTGGCGAGTCACTGCTCCAGTGTGTCTTTCCTGTCCTCCCTCCAGTGCTTAGATGTTGGGGCAAAAATCAGATGATAAACAATCAATAATTATATTACATATTACAATATCATAATAAATGTTAATCATCTTAGCTTCAGACTTTTCAGCAAAAGAAAAATAATCTAGATGAGAATTCAGCTGGTATTGAATCTAAATTTTTCCTTTTATATGAAATCGACCACAGGCATATAATGGAGCAAAAATTTAAATTCATATGAATGTTTTGGATAAAATACAAGATTTCAAAGCAGTTTTGCTCTTGTGACTGACCACTCAGGACTATACTTCAGAACACTGTTGATAAAGCTCTCTCTTGTTCAGGGGGCTACCATGTTGTAAAAGTTAACATAAGTTTGCTCAGATTTAAAGGGTTAATCTTGCCACTGTTTGGATGGACTGTCAGGTATTGATAAGGAATAAATGTTTCTTAGAAGTCACTAAGAAATAAATAAGATATATCTCATAAGATATAATTTATGAGAAATTTCTTATAAATACAGTTTTCCTCCAAAAACATAGTCCAGTGTTAGTTTCCTGAAGCCATTTCCTCTAGTGGTATTTTCTTGTCATCATCCATCACTAGTAAATTTGCAAATACAAAGACTTTATTAATAATTAGGCATTATTCATCCTAGCTTGGATGGTAGCTTTCCCATTCCAACTGTGACATATCTCTGGTCTGCGAAGGAGGTGAGGAGAATTGGGGATTGGGCTCCAGGAGAGGGGGCGGGAGAGGACTCTCATTGCTGGGAGACTGCCAGGAGAGACCCAGCGCAGCTGTCCTTAACACCTGCCCTCCTTCAGATGCAGGGGTGGCATGCTTACAGAGAAACCAGAGAAATACAGAGTAGAGGAAATTATTGAAAGATGGATATCCTATCGTTTCTGATCTTTGGGGCAACAGAATAATTGCTAATAGACCAGTGCCAGTTTGGGAAAAAATGTGCATTATACACTGTTTCCTCCACCATATAATTCAATGATGTGTTGTAAATTAGAAACACAATCAAAAAGAGAACCAAACAATTATTAAACATGTTCACAAGCAACACACCAATGAATGATTGTAAACAGCATTGAAGAGAGATAATAATAATGACTTTTATTACATTTGGAAAAATTGCTTGAAATCAGAGATGAAATAGTCCTCTGAAGGAATCATCTGTTCACGTTAACACAAGAGGAAGTTTAATAGTACCAAAGGCTCTGGTGTTACAGATTGTGGGCAATAAACTTAGAGGGATTAACAAAAATCTATTTCCAATAAAGGCAAAGACTTTAATGCGAGTAGGTTTTAAGTGGAATGCAAAAAGAAAGAAGTCACTTTCACAGCTTTGAGTTGCTCCATCTTGGCCTCCTTGGGTTGTGTTCTTGTTTTGGATATCATATGTTTGAAAAGACACACTGGAGTGAGTTCAAAGGAAAGCAACTGAACTGATAAAAGCTTTGGAAATAAGGCAGACCTGAGTGTGATGGGCATGTTCAGGCTAGAGGAGAGACAATTGAAAGATAGACATGTTAATTGCCTACCAGCATTTAGAGATGTTATGGGGAGAGAAAGGACAAGACCATGTTAATCATTAGGAAAAGAGGAGGAAGCCATCAGCTTAGGATACTCATGGGAATTGCCTGAAATAACTTCTTTATTTTGCTCTCCTAGTAATTTATCTAACTTTGTGACTTGACATCACTCAAGTTCAAGTACATAGACACAAATGGCATGTACTTTTAGGCCTCAAGGCACAAAAAAATCACAAATCAGCATCCCTGGATCAAATCTGTTTGAAAAGAAATATACAGCCTTTACCTTTTGAGAATAGAAGCCTGAAGTGACCTGTGAGACCCTGGTGCCACTTAAGACACCTCAGAGCAAGAGTGAGTTTCAATCTATTAGGAAGAGTTTAGAAAGGAAAAAAATAAAAACAAAAACTAATTTTCCTATCAAGGAAAGTATAACTTGAAGTTGAATTAATGTTTTTATGAAAAATATCTTTACATACAGATACTGCTAGAACATACAAGCTAACTCTGACCACTAAGTAAGAAACAATTCCCTTTTACCATACCATATTCCCTAATTTCCTTTCTCCTATGTTCAATGCCTCCTGCTCCAAGCAGGCATTTGGTGGTGCAAGGGGAGGAAACTGAGGGAATATAAAATTTTTATAATTAAGGCTGGATTAGTCATAAGAATGCCCAGCAATCCAAAGGCTGAGCAGCATTTTTGATGTTCGAAAGAAGTGTGTAATGTCGGATTAAGTGACAAGAAACCAACCATATTTTTTCCTCCAACTAGGCTTTGATGTCAGGGGTGGAGCAGGCCCCTTGCCATTTGCAGTTGCCTCTGAGCATTTCTGACATGGCGCTCCGTGTTCTAATCTTCTGTAGCAGAGTCCTTGACCAAGCAAAACTGACACTTGTTCTTATTAATGTGCTCCTCTGGATTGCTATTTTGTTGTTTCTTGCCACTCTGATTTTTCTCAGTTTAACATTTTCTAGTGACTTTGATTGATCTAATGTAATCTCTTTTTTCCACTGATTTTTAAAGCATGAAAATTTCCCTGCCAGGTGGATATTCCCCAATTCTCACAACTAGACTTTCATATATATATATATATATATATATATATATATATATATACTTTTTTAAAATTAGATTGATTCAGAATGGTGAGAACTCATAATTCATTTGAATGGAAAACAGTTGGGGGGTTGCCACACTTCATTGCACTTGATTGTTGACACTGGTGGCAGCTGTTACTGCCAATCTATCTTCAACCAACTGTGGGCATATCAAAATCACACACACACACATATATTCCTCTTCCATTAGGTTAATGGAGTTTGGGGAATACTAGAGTATCATTTCTAAACTCTTTCTCCAGGAACTTTTAGTAAAATCTGGGTTGATTTTATTTTTCCTGTTATCATTTCCCATTCCCATAATCTTTATCAGTAGCATCATAGTTATTACATATTGTATTAATCCAAATTAGCAATAACCAAAAAAATGAGGCAGACATAGCCATAAGCTTTTAAAAGAGAATCATGATAAAATCATGAATTCCAGGGCAATCAGTCCGCCCTATTTACATAGCTAACAAAAGTAGAAGTTTCTATTTTGGTGCTCCATTGGGTTGCTATAATTTCAAATTCAAGAGGGTGTTATATGTATCAAATTATGTTCTTATTTCCATTTAACCATGAGACTCAATGCTTACACTGTGCTAGGGTCTATTAAAATACTTAAATGAATCACACTAATGCTGATAGCCTGAATTTCAGGTTCCGGTAGGATTTGAGCACATATACCAGAGTTTAAGAACTTTTTTACTCTTTTACAAAGATGGAGAATTTCCTTCTGCCCTGCCTTCCTGATACAGCTGCCCTGAAGCCCTTAGACAGTTCTCCTAGCTAAACAGTGAGTCCATTACATCACCCTCCCCAAACAACAAACCATCCAAATGAAGTAAAGGATCATCATTAAGGCATAAACCATTTCTTGGTGACCTCTTCTCTAAACTCTTTCTGTCTCTGAAAGAGGCGAGTCTCTTTCGTGGAGTTACAAATACTAAACAGTACATGTATATGTAAAATGTGCCTTCTCAGGAATACTGTGAGAGGCCAAATATAAAACCATTTATGTACCTTGACACTGTCATTGAGAAAGAGAGGAAGAGAGGGAGACAGAGGAAGAGGGAGACAGAGACAGAGGAAGGAAAGAGAGGGAAACCCCACTAGGAGTATAGGGAACTCACCAATTGCCATATATCCTAGCTATGTTATACATGCAGTAACAAGGATACTCGTGAAAAGTAAGCTGTGAACTGAGATTGAGTTTTTACAAATTAAAATATTTTTGTAATATTTTTTCATCTACTATCATAGTGGCTTTAGAGAAGTTTAAGGGTCACAGAATCATAGAGAGAAAACATAGTATTTTTATTTTCTTATCTAATTTTTGCCATTCATTTTCTGAAATAACTATGAAAAAGAATAAATATTATTAATAACAAATGTTTCTACACTACCACATAGATTTTTCCCTGCTTGATTAATAGGGGATTTTTACTTACAAAAAAAATTGTCTGTTGATTGTAGCTACCTTTCATAATGAATACTGGATTGCAAGTCATTTTATACCTTCCTCTTTTTTTCTAAAGGTGCCAAATTATAAAGAAACTACATAGGCCTGAATATGTATATGCACATATGCCCTTTGTAACTGCTCCATTTTATAAAAAAAAGCTTTTGAGTTAATTGCAAACTGGTAGAGACAGTGAGTGGGAAATGAAGTAGAGAGACACAGGATATATTTCTGCCATCTCATTTAGCAATGGTTGTTTCTTTTTTCTCTCTGGAGAGTCTTATATGTTTTAAGGAAATCACTGGAAATGTGATCAATGGTAAAAAATTGAAAGTGATTAGACATCTAATTTATATTTTAAAATCTTTTTTATAAAGGCTAACAAGAATTGAAATGCTCAGGTTTAACCATCTGAACTTAAATTTAGAATTAATAAATATTCAAAACACAATTATAGAATATTTATAAAATGTTCAGCTGTTGAAATTTCTCATTCTCAATTTTTGTAACAGTCATTTATATCATATTTACATGATTTCAATACTAACATCCAAATAAATAGCCAAAATTTAAAGTAAAATATAAATAAGACAACATATAGTACCTTATGCTTCCATATGCATAATGATATATTTATAAACAATACATTTTCCCATTTTTTCATACAATAAGATCTCAGCTTTATAGAAGATGAACCAAAGCAATAAATAGCAAAGGAAGATAAACAGGATTTACACACACTCTTATATATCAGTGTAAGATAGATAGCCAGCAAGAACTTACTATATAGCACAAGTAACTCTATTTAATATTCTGTGATAACCTATATGAGAAAAGAATCTAAAAAAAGAATTAATATGTGTATGTATAAGTGAATTGCTTTACTGTACACCCAAAACTAATACAACATTGTAAATCAACTATATCTCATAAAAATGTTTAAAATATTCTTTCCAAAACAAAACAGTAAGATTTCATTTTCTTATTTCATTTCTTAGCCCATCCAACAAATTAGGTATTGAAATCTGTGCACAGGTACTGAAGGGGACACTGCTCAAGTGACTGCGGAAAAAACAATGATGAACAAAGGGAGCACTTGCCCTCACAGGCTTTACTGTGTAGGGTGCATTTTCCATCTTTACTATCCCAAATGCAGGCTCTTCATAAAATGCAAGATGGGACAATCAAACTCAGTGTATTCACATTCTCTGAGCTCAAAACATAGACTTTTTTTTTTTTTTTTAACTCCAACTTTGGTGAGACCTTCTCTAGGGAAGAACCAGATCAGGCTTTCAGAATCTATTAAATGACCTCAGGAACAAAATGATAGGAGTCCTCTCACACTCACAAAGGAGATTCCCAGGAAGGGTTTGGTGCCTGGCCTAGCCCAGAAGTAGCAGGTCCTGAACAAGGCTGCTCTAACCTATGGGGGAGCCCAGGATAATTCTCATCCAAACTAAGCCTTCTCTGGCATCCTGTCTTACTTGGGAGAAAGAAAGAATGTTACAAAATTACTGGTAAACATGAACTATAGTACTGCTGGAAGAAACAAAACAATGAACAGATAATACCATGAACTGAGTGAACAATAGGAGGATGAAAGATATAAATAAACCCTGAGAGCATTTTCTGCCAAAGATGTAAAGATGCACAGATTCCTGCATTAAAGTAAAATAGCTTAGTACTCTGAATGCATTTAGTAACTCTGGGATTTCAAGCTATTATCCGGTATTATAAAAATAACTCCTTCCCTCTTTTCTCATTGCCAAAGATCTGCCCACTTTCTTTAAAGAAATAAAGTTGCAGGCAATCAAAGGATTTGATCATTTTCCACCGTCCCGGTTCAGAACAGTTCCATTAGCAAAATCTTCACAGAAATCTCGTATATTTTACTTCTCTCAGAAAAGACCTGCTATTCCCTCTGTTTCATTTTTGCCATTCATTTCTTAGGCTTTTTAGAATTTCCTTTTGCAATTTAGCACTCCAAAACTACTTCAACTGATTCATTTTCAGTCTTTTATTTCATTCCATTGATAAAATTATCTATCATATTTGATACATGTAAAAATTATCTTGATTCAATTTCTCTTTGTACTGCTACTTTTGATTTCCCGTGGCTACCTAAATAAGTTCTGTGCACATCAATATACAGGCAAATGTTTTGATGTGGTATAAATAAAAATGGAGGCATTGTCCTTAAGTCTCCTTATTCTGAAACATTTTTATGTTCAGCTGCCGGAAAGAGCGGTGAGAAACAAGATGATACTAAAAAAAAAAAATCTAGGAAGACATATAAATTTAATGAAAGTACAGAAAATCTAAAATACAATATTTTAAGACATTTTATCAAAAATACAAGTTATTTATCCAAAAATGTATTATCAACACTTTTTAAAAGAGGTAAACCAATTTAATGGTGAGCGATCATCATAATAATGACTTCCCAACAGTATCAAAGTATGTTCTATATCACCCAAAAGTAAAATGCAATATAGACCTGTGTTGAATTACATTTCATATTCTAATAATTAGTAGCCTGTCTTTGGGACTTAGAATAATTTAATAGAGAACAGAAAAAAATGAATAATTAGAAAAACGAATTTCCCAATTAACATAGATAAGAGTCTACATTTTACAAAATGAAGGTAAAAAATTCTGTTTGTGGCTGATTCATGTCAATGTATAGCAAAACGAATACAGTATTGTAAAGCAAAACAAACTAAAAAATAAAAATTAATTTAAAAAAAAATACTGATTTTTAACATTTATTTATCCAAATTCCAGAGCCATTTAAGCATTTGGGAAGCTTCTCCTTGTTAGGACAGTGAAGTTATTGGTTAAATATTTATATGTCAATGTATAGCAAAACGAATACAGTATTGTAAAGCAAAACAAACTAAAAAATAAAAATTAATTTAAAAAAAAATACTGATTTTTAACATTTATTTATCCAAATTCCAGAGCCATTTAAGCATTTGGGAAGCTTCTCCTTGTTAGGACAGTGAAGTTATTGGTTAAATATTTAAGTGTTTAAAGAAATTGGGGGTGAATGGCTGAGTGAAATAGATAATGTGGATTAAGAGGTACAAACTTCCAGTTGTTTAATGAATAAGCCAAGGGGATTTAATATAAAACGTAAGGAACATGGTCAATAACACCATAATAACTTTATATGGAGACAGATGGTTCCTAGACTTGCGGTGGTGATCTTTTCCTAATGTATGCAAATGTCAATCATTATGTAGCACACCTGAAACTTAAAAAAAAAGAAAAGATGTTTTTAAAAATTTATACATGCATTTGAAGACATTTAAGGTAATTTAATTAACTGTTTGAGAATGTGACTGATTTATATTATAAAAGGGAAATTCAATACTTTCAATTTCAGTTAATGAATTTTAATCAAAGTGCCTCTTGAGAGATAACTGTTCTACTTTCACATAAAAAAATATATATTTTAAACTAGAATAAGATTTGTAAAAAAAAAAAAAGATTTATAAAGTTGAACTTAAATGCTTAAGTAAAACTCAATATTTAATAGAAACCATTAGGTAATTAGTGTAGGTTTCTCCCTTCTACTCACAAAAAAAAACTTGGGAAACTGAGAAAAAAACCCTACAAAAAGTTAGGAAACATTGGCTAGAAACTTTTTTCTTCGGATCCACTTGGGAATTTTTAAACCTGCCTTCTCTGCAAAGCCTTGCTGGCAATCTAACAGAATGAAATGTTTCCTCTCCATATTTCTGTTTCTTATGATAGTGTGTGAGAAGATATACAGGTTAAGAGGACAAGTTTTAAAACTAGACAGCCTAATAACAAATCCTGTATGTCACTAGCTGTGTGGTCTTGGGCAAGATAATCAACAGCTCTAAGTCAGTATTTCCTTAGATATAAGATAATAATTCCCACCTCTTAAATTAATCAATATGGGCAGAAACTTTAGTTCAGTGGTTGCTATTGCTTTGACCTTTTGGCACTGTGTTTGTAGGTCTGATTTTATGCATATCTGCTTAGTGTTAATAGTAACAATAAAAATAATGGGTACTACCTTCTTCATGTTTAGTCAACCCCAAACATTTCTCTGAGCATTTTGTATATGTCAATTCATTTAATTCTCACAACAGCCCCAGGAGATAAATTTATAATTCCCATTTTACAGGAGAAGAAGCAAAGACCCCCCGCCCCCTGCCAAATGTTGCAAGCTCACCCAACTGGCACATGGCAGAGCAGGCTTTTGATCCAGGCCATCTGACTTTTAGCCACTGCAATAGACTGCCTCCCTTTGTAAATAACTTAATTTAGCACTCTTCCCTGTTGATTCAGATGGTATAGACAGTAACCTGTCAGGTTCCTCTGTCCGTGGGTTTCTCCAGGCAAGAAGACTAGAATGGGTTGCTGTGCCCCTCTACAGACGGTAAAGAATCCACCCGCAATACAGGAGACCCAGGTTCAATCCTTGAGGCTAGAAGATCCCCCGGAGAAGGGAATGGCTACCCACTCCGTATTCCTGCCCAGGAAATCCCATGGACAGAGGAGCCAGGTGAGGCTACAGTCCATAGGGTCACAAAAGAGCTGGACATGACTAAGCAACTTAATAACAACAGCAACAACAACAGAAGGACTTGAATATGTACTTTACTAAAGAAAAGAAAACTTATAGATGACCAAAAGCACATTAAAATTAAATTCAGCATCATTAGTCATTAAGGAAGTACAAATCAAAACCCCATTAAGATACCACTATTCACCCTTATAATGGTTTTAATTTTAAAAATAAAAAAAATCAGAAAATAACAAGCACAGGTGAGGACATGGAGAAATTAGAAAACTCTTGCATTGCTGATGGGAATGTAAAATGGTGCAATCACAGTGGAAAATAATATTAACAGCCCATCAGTAAATTAAACAGAATTGCCATATGACTCAGCACTTCCTGGTGGCTCAGACAGTAAAGAATCTTCCTGCAGTATGGGAGACCTGGGTTCAGCCTCTGGGTTGAGAAGATCCCCTGCAGAAGGGAATGGCTACCCACTCCAGTATTCTTGCCTGGAGAACTCCATGTGCAGACGAGTTTGGCGGGCTACAGTCCACAGGGTTGCAAAGAGTCAGACACGACTGAACAACTAACGCTTTCAGTACATTCGGTGATTCCACTGCTTTGGGTATGTACCCAAAAGAACTAAAAGTGTTCAGAGAAAAATATGTACATAGATGCTCATAGCAGCATTGTGCACAACAATCAAAAGGTGAAACAACCCAAATACTCATGAACCGATGAACAGGTGAACATAACCTGGTGCATTCATACATTGGGATGTTTATTATTCTGCTGTTAAAAGCAATGAAACACTGATACATGCTACAGTGTACAGGTATGATCCTTAAAACTAATATGTTAAACAAAAGGAGGGAGATACAAAAGACCACATATTGTAAGATTCTGTTTATGTTTAAAAAGGGAAATCCAGAGTCAGAAAGTGCTTGTCAAAGGCAGGAAGGGCTCAATAGGGGCTGGGAAGTGACGCCTAATGAGTGTGGGTTTTCCTTTAGGGGTGATAAAAGTATTCAGTACCTTGACAATGGTGATGGTTATACAACACTGTGCGGTAAATGTCATTAATGGTCAATTTTACGTTCTGTGTATTATGCTATAATAAGCAAAAAAAAAAAAAGAATATGGGGCTTATATCTTATGTAGCCTGCAAAACCCATATTTGCTACCTGGCCCTTAACAGAAAAAGTTGCCGATCCATGATCTACTTGAGCAGGTCTACCAAGCATGCTGTGAATATTTTTGAGGTCTTACCCAAGAATCTTGAAACTATTTACTCTGAAGCAATATTTTACCAGCAGCACCCTAATTCTTAAACTTAGCTTGAAGCCATTTCTTCCTTTGAGGGTCTTTTGCTGTATAGATGAGAAGTTGGTTAAGACAAACATTTTATTTTTATTGTTATGTTTCTAGCATTCATTGTCCTTTATGGTTAACTGTCCATATTTTATTAGGATATTTAAAGAAATATAACAAAATTAAACTTGGTTTTAGAGGGGCCAAATAACAAATCTTTCAAACTATACATTTGTAAAACAGACCAATGTTACATGTTGTAATAACTTTTACTTTAAGTTAAAATAATAATTTGGAAACAAATAATGTACAATGAGTTATTCTTTTTATTTTTGGTCTGTATATTTTGGTGGTGATTCATAGAAAGTTTAAGTGGTTTTCCTCAAGACTCACGAAATAGTGAAATTAATAGTAATAGCAGTCAGCAGTCTATGGGGTCACAGAGTCAGACATGACTGAGCGACTGAACTAACTGAACTGAACACTACATCATTTTGAGCAAAGAATATTTTTTATAAAGGGAACCTGTAGTGCTTGATTCAAGCTTCTTCATCATGAGGACTTGCCATGTCCAAAGACGTGTTATTTGGAATGACAAGCTTAAATTGAACCATCATATACTTTTCAATAGCATTCCACTTAGAATAGATCCAGTGGCCACACAGAAAAATGTCATACCTACCTAGACTGGCATATACTCACTACAATGCATTGGACTCTAACAGGATGAGAATATCACAGTACTGCTGCAGTAGGTCATCAGTGAAGTATTAAATGGAAAAACAATGAAAAAATATACAACTACAAAAAAGGAGTAATAAAATAATTTAGACCACGTTAGTCTCTAAAAAATATTGAGCCATGGGCTTCACGTCCTTTGAGCATGCATATTTTCAGGCTTTTCAGTTTAGTAGCACAACCTCCTATGTTAAAGTGGTGCTTTCAGAAAAAAGTCATAGGGTATGATGATTAATATATCACAGGGTTCTTTCCAATCCAAAAGAAGGGCAATGCTAAAGACTGTTCAAACTACCACACATTTGCACTCATTTCATATGATAACGTTAATGATCAGAGTCCTTCAAGCTAAGCTTCAATAGTACATGAACCAAGAACTTCCAGATGTACAAGCTGTGTTTAGAAAAGGCAGAGGAACCAGATAATCAAATTGCCAACATCCACTGGATTATTAAAAAAGTATGAGAATTCCAGAAAAACATCCGCTTCATTGACCATGGTAAAGCCTTTGACTGTGTGGATCACAATAAACTGTGGAAAATTCTTAACAAACATTTTTATCCTTAATAGGTAAGTAACTGCCTTAGAAATGCTTACTCTAGATTTTGCATAAGAACTGAACAGTTTTTTTTGTTCATACTTCTTGTTTCTAAGTCTTAAAATGCATCAGTCAGATGACATTTTTGGCAGACTTTACTTAGTCTTTTTAAGGTCCTTTCAGCTTCCCTCCCAACTGAAACCAAAACAAATGCCACATGTCTGTGTGTGTGTGTGTGTGTGTGTGTGTGTGAGAGAGAGAGAGAGAGAGAGAGAGAGAGAGAGAGAGAGAGAAAGCATCACCCAACTACCAGATTTACTGGACCAGCTAGACAATTACCATGTGAGTTTGCAGTTGAAGTCAGATAGTGGGTAGGCTAAGTATACAAGGTAACTTCTCTCATACGTCTGGTATCTTGTCTAAAACATCAAAACAGCAGGGTGCTGGCTGGGCATCTCTCTATCACTCTCTTCTTTTCTGTTTCCCTCTCTCTCCCTCTCCCTGTGTTTCTCCCTCATCTCTTCACATAACTAGCATGAACTTTCTCAGAGAAGAGTGGCTCTGTGTAGTCAAACTTCTTACTTGGTACCAAGATTCCCTGAGAATGAACATTCTACCCAATCCATGCAAAAATTGCAAGACTTCTTGTGACAGAACCTTGGAAGTCAGGCAGTGTCTTTTGCAGAAAAGTCTAGTGATCAAAAGCAAGTGACCAGACCTGCCAAGATTCACGAGGAAGAGACTACTCTTTGGCAGGAAATGTGATCAGTCACTCAATCATGCAAACCCATGGACTGCAGCATGCCAGGCTTCCCTGTCCATCACCAACTCCCAGAGTGTGCTCAAACTCATGCCCATCAAGTCGCTGAAGCCATCCAACCATCTCATTCTCAGTCACTGATTTCTCTTCCTGCCTTCAATCTTTCCCAGCATCAGAGTCTTTTCAAATGAGTCAGTTCTTCTCATTGGGTGGCCAAAGTATTTGAGCTTCAGCTTCAGCATCAGTCCTTCCAGTGAAGATTCAGGACTGATTTCCTTTATGATTGACTGGTTTGATCTCCTTGCAGTCCAAGGGACTCTTAAGAGTCTTCTCCAACACCACAGTTCAAAAGCATCAGTTATTTGGTACTCAGCTTTATTTATGGTACAACTCTCACATCCATACATGACTATTGGAAAAGCCATAGCTTTGACTAGATGGACCTTGTTCGGCAAAGAAATGTCTCTGCTTTTTAATATGCTGTCTAGGTTGGTCATAGCTTTTCTTCCAGGGAGCAAGTGTCTTTGAATTTCATGGCTGTAGTCACCATCAGCAGTGATTTTGGAGTCCAAGAAAATGTCGTCTCTATATCGAGGCTATTGATATTTCTCCTTGCCATCTTGATTCCAGCTTGTGCTTCATCAAGCCCAGTATCTTGCATGATGTACTCTGAATATGAGTTAAATAAGCAGGGTGACAAAATACAGCTGTGATTTATCCCTTTACCAATTTGGAACCAGTTCTTTGTTCCATGTCTGGTTCTAACCTTTGCTTCTTGACCTGCATACAGATTTCTCAGGAGGCAGATTAAAGTGGTCTGGCATTCTCACTTCTTTAAGAATTTTCGACAGTTAGTTGTGATCCACACAGTCAGAGGCTTTGGCATAGTCAATAAAGCAGAAGTGAACTTCTGGAACTCTCTTGCATTTTCTGGAACTCTCTTGCCTTTTTGATGATCCAATGAATGTTGGCAATTTGATCTCTGGTTCCTCTGCCATCTTTAAATCCAGCATCAACATCTGGAAGTTCTCAGTTCACATACTGTTGAAGCTTCACTTGGAGAATTTTGAGCATTACTTTGCTAGTGTATGAGATGAGTGCAATTGTGTGGTATTTTGAACATTCTTCGGCATTGTCTTTCTTTGGGATTTGAATGACAACTGACATTTTCCAGTCCTGTGGCCACTGCTGAGTTTTCCAAATTTGTTGGTATATTGAGTGCAGCACTTTAATAGCATCATCTTTTAGGATTTGAAGTAGCTCAAGTGGAATTCCATCACCTTCACTAGCTTTGTTCTTAGTGATGCTTCCTAAGGCCCACTTGACTTTGCCAGAATATCTAGCTCTAGGTGAGTGATCACACCATTATGATTATCTGGGTCATTAAGATCTTTTTTGTATAGTTCTTCTGTGTATTCTTGCCACCTCTTCTTAATATATTCTGCTTCTGTTAGGTCCATACCATTTCTATCCTTTATTGTTCCCATCTGTCCATGAAATGTTTCCTTGGTATTTCTAATTTTCCTGAAGAGATCTCTAGTCCTTACCATTCTATTATTTTCCTCTATTTTTTTGCATTGATCGCTGAGGTAGGCTTTCTTATCTCTACTTGCTTTGGAACTCGGCATTCAGATGTGTATATCTTTTCTTTTCTTCTTTGCCTTTCACTTTTTTTCTCAGCTATGTGTAAGGCCTCCTGAGACAGCCATTTTGCCTTTTTGCATTTCTTTTTCTTGGGGATGGTCTTGATCAATGCCTCCTGTACAATGTCAAGAACCTCCATCCAGAGTTCTATCAGATCTATCAGATCTAATCCCTTGAATCTATTTGTCACTTCCACTGTATAATCATAAGGGATTTGATTTAGGTCATACCTGAATGTTCTAGTGGCTTTCCTACTTTCTTCAATAAGTCTGAATTTGGCATAAGGAGTTCATGACCTGAGCCACAGTCAGCTTCCAGTCTTGTTTTTGCCAACTGTATAGAACTCCTCCGTCTTTGGCTTCAAAGAATATAATCAATCTGATTTCGGTGTTGACCATCTGGTGATGTCCATGTGTAGAGTCTTCTCTTGCATTGTTGGAAGAGTGTATTTGCTATGACCAATGTGTTCTCTTTGCAAAACTCTGTTAGCCTTTGCCCTGCTTCATTCTGTACTCCAAGGCCAAACTTGCCTGTTACTCCAGGTATCTCTTGACTTCCTGATTTTGCATTCCAGTCCCTCACTATGATAAAAATATCTGTTTTTAGTGTTAGTTCTAGAAGGTCTTGTAGGTCTTCATAGAACCGTTCAACTTTAGCTTCTTCAGCATTAGTGGCTGGGGCATAGACTCAGATTACTGTGGTATTAAATGGTTTGCTTTGGAAACAAACAGAGATCATGCTTTTGTTTTTGAGATTGCACCCAAGCTTACTCCTTGGAAGAAAAGTTATGACCAACATAGATAGCGTATTCAAAAGCAGAGACATTACTTTGCCGACTAAGGTCCGTCTAGTCCAGGCTATGGTTTTTCCTGTGGTCATGTATGGATGTGAGAGTTGGACTGTGAAGAAGGCTGAGAGCTGAAGAATCGATGCTTTTGAACTGTGGTGTTGGAGAAGACTCTTGAGAATCCCTTGGACTGCAAGGAGATCCAACCAGTCCATTCTGAAGGAGATCAGCCCTGGGATTTCTTTGGAAGGAATGATGCTAAAGCTGAAACTCCAGTACTTTGGCCACCTCATGCAAAGAGTTGACTCATTGGAAAAGACTCTGATGCTGGGAGGGATTGGGGGCAGGAGGAGAAGGGGACGACAGAGGATGAGATGGCTGGATGGCATCACTGACTCGATGGACGTGAGTCTGAGTGAACTCCGGGAGTTGGTGATAGACAGGGAGGCCTCGCATGCTGCGATTCATGGGGTCACAAAGAGTCAGACACGACTGAGTGACTGAACTGAACTGAACTGAACTGCATTTCAGACTCTTTTGTTGACCATGATGGCTACTCCATTTCTTCTGAGGGATTCTTGCCCACAGTGGTAGATATAATGGTCATCTGAATTAAATTCACCCATTCCAGTCAGTCCATCTTAATTCACTAATTCCTAAAAGGTCAATTTTCACTCTCGCCATCTCCTGTTTCACCACTTCCAATTTGCCTTAATTCATGGACCTAACATTTCAGGTTCCTGTGCAATATTGCTTTTTACAGCATTATACTTTATTTCCGTCACCAGTCACATCTACAACTGGACATTGCTTTCACTCTGGCTCCATCTCTTCATTCTTTTTGGAGTTATTTCTCCACCCTTCTCCAGTAGTATATTGGGCACCTACTGTCCTGAGGAGTTCATCTTTCATTGTCATATCTTTTTGCCTTTTCATACTGTTCATGGGGTTCTCAAGGCAAGAATATTGAAGTGGTTTGCCATATTCTTCTCCAGTGGACCACATTTTGTCATAACTTTCCACCATGACCTGTCCATCTTGGGTGGCCCTACAGGGCATGGCTCATAGTTTCATTGAGTTAGACAAGGCTGTGGTCCATGTGATCAGTTTGGTTACTTTTCTGTGTTTGTGATTTTCATTCTGTCTGCCCTCTGATGGATAAGGATAAGAGGCTTATGGAAGCTTCCTGATGGGAGAGATGACTATGGGGGAAACTGTGTCTTGCTCTGATGGGAAGGGCCATGCTCAGTAAGTCTTTAATCCAATTTTCTGTTGATGGGAGGAAGGGGGTGCTGTTTTCCCTCCCTGTTGTTTGGCCTGAGGCCAAACTATGGTAGGAGTAATGAAAGTGATGGCAACCTCCTTCAAAAGGATTTGTGCATGCACTGTTGTATCAGGGCTCCTGACCACCGAGCAGACCACTGACCCATGCCTCCCCGAGAGACTCCAGGACACTCACAGGCAAGTCTGAGGACACTGCTCCTTCCTCCTGGCTCCTGGTGCACACAAAGTTTGTGTGTGCCCTCTAAGAGTCTGTTTCCCCAGTTCTGTGGAAGTTCTATAATCACATCCCACTGGCCTCCAAAGTCAAATTCCCTTGAGTTCTCAGTCCCTTTGCTGGATCCCCAGGTTGGGAAATTCATTGTGGGTCCTAGAACTTTCTTAACAGTATGAGAATTTCTTTGGTATAATTGTTCTACACTTTGTGGGTCATCCTCTTGGCAGTGCTATGGTAGGGCTATTGGTGACCTCACACACTGTGTGACCCAGGTCTGCTACAAACAGGACCCCTGTCCCCATGGCAGGCCACTGCTGACTTGTGCCTCCACAGGAGACACTTAAACACTCAAAGGCAGGTCTGGCTCAGTCTCTGTGGGGTCTCTGGGTCCTGGTACACTCAAGGTTTTGTTTAGGAAATCTTTAGGAGATCTGGTAGCTATGGTTCATTGAAATGGGGAGCCACTGTGGAGGCTAGCTGCCATATTCACCTATGCATTTAAGAGGAATCCTAAATCATGAGTATGCTTTATTTAAAAAGATAAAAGGTTTGTTTGAGAGTTCAATAATAGACATTCAAGAAAATGATCAATGGTCACATGAAAGAAGAAGGGAATAGCTCTGCCCTAGAGAAATCAGAGAAAGACTTTTTAGGAGTGATATAATCTGACTTGGGTTTTGAAGAATGTCTATGCATTTATTTCATAGAAAGAGAAATGTGTTCACAGGCAGAAGGAATAGCATAAACTCACACTAAGATGAAGTTCACGATGTAGCCCAGAAATACCAAGTGCTCCAGCCTATATTTGGGCCAAGATAAGGTTTACAAAGTAGGTGAGGACCTCCATGATAAAAGACTCAGTGGATATATGCATCTGGGAAATTATACATACTCTCCTATAGCTCTGTTAGTAGCGCCAATGAGCTTTAGAATACTAGGGGCTCTGAGTAGTCTTGCAATAGGGAAATCCACTTAACTCCAAGAAACTTTCCAATGTATTTGAATAGAGAATGCTTTTTTGATACAGCAGTCACAAATCATTCCACAACTCTTTATTTTATGAAACATCCTTGGGGAGCCATTTGGGGCTCAAAGGCAAGTGACAGAGATGCTAAGATTTTCATTATTGAGAAAAACTCGAGTACTATTTTGGACAGATTTAAAGGGAATAAGACTGGATGGAATGAAGGAGACTAGCTAGGATAGCAAGAAATTGAAACCTGAACTAAGAAAGCAAAAGTGAAAATGAGGATGAGGGCAATGAGCATATCCTCTTTAATAATGCTGAGTAAGCTCTTGGATACAAATATGAGTACTGCAGTTCCCATAATAGGATGTTGCAACCATTCTTCCTAATGGATGTGTTATCCAATTATGTGACTGCCTCATTTTGTATTACTTGAACCATTTTGTATTACTTGAAGCAAAGGATTAAAATGAAATTTTAAAAAGCATATATCACATATAACCTGTCTACAATACACTGAGCTTATTGTTAGATGAGGTCAAAGGACTGGGGAAAATGAATTATCTATTTCCTATTGGCCAATAAGATGAAACATAGCTGTTACTTTGGTTTTTTTTTTTTTTTAAAGGCAAAGGTTGTTTTTCTGCAGCTCCTAAGTTCTAACCGAAATTTATCATGTAGCTCTTTGCTCAGGGGGAGTTGAACTACAGAATGAATAGTGTCCTAAAGATTTTTTTGCAGAAGATGCAAGCATTCTTTTTCAGTCTTTTCCCCCAATAGTTAAAGCTTAAAGCACATACTAAAATGTTCTTCTACAGCGGTTTTACATGACGTTATTCAGGGGCTGGATTACATGACATTCTACAGGGAAAAGGTGGCCTTACTAACATCTATACCTTTAGAAATTGGGAGTGCAACTGAGAAACTAAATCTGGAACGAGTTAAGAGCAGCATATACGTTGGGGATTTAAAACCCCAAGCCTGCTGGCCCAGTTTCAGAAACCATGGGCAATTGTTTGCAGACACATGTATAGTTTGCTCAGCTCCTGTGTTGTTCACCTGACACTAGGCTACAGGCTCAACACCTGTGGACATTTGCATGCACTCTTTTTCACAGCCATATTTTCTATGGGGGAGGAGGAAACTTGCATGGGAAAGGAACTCAGCTGAAAGGAGGGAGAGGTAGATAGCTTTATCTCCCCGTTGCTCAGACACAAAGGCATTTATTTAAACCTCTGTAAAACCTTGCTTCCAAGAACCAAGGGCATTACATAATTTGCATTATGCTGTCCATTTGTATTTGCAAAGGAATCACATACTTCAAATTTCTTCATTGCCAAGATAAAAACTATGGTCATACACTAGACATCCTATCATTATAATTACAAAAAGTTCATAGTAAAGTCTCAAATACCTTATGACTTCGGTAGAAATTATCATAACTATTGTAACCAGACATAAAAAGGCTAAATAGACATAAGTGGATATCCACATCAAAATAAGGTTTCAGGACTATCTATGCCACAACTCTATTTTCATACTCTAATTGCTAATAATGATTACGAGAATGGTAAAGCATTCTTCAAAGAAAAGTTCCATGGCATAATGTATAAAGGAGATAATGCCCATAAAATATTTTGCACCTGCCTAGCACATGATCAATAACTAGTAGTAACAATTAACTTTTATGTTGTAAATTAAGAAAAAGATAAACTTGAGTGGGCCAGCCTTCCCAGGTGGTGCAGCGGTAAAGAGTCCGCCTGACAATGCAAGAGAGGAGACTTGGGTTTCATCCCTGTGTTGGGAAGATCCCCTAGAGGAGGAAATGGCAACCCTCTCCAGTATTCTTGCCTGGGGAATCACATGAACAGGAACCTGCTGGGCTACAGCCCACGGAGTGGCAGAGCACACGTGCCCACAGCAGCAGAAACTTGGGTGGAAAAGGAGCAGGTTTTGCCACAAAGTGAAAAATATCAGCGGAGACGAGAACTCTGTCACCTGTTAACTAAATTCCTGGTGTGTTTATATTTAAGCCTAACATTTTATAAATAATTTTGATTCTACTGTCATGTAACTAGTTATTTTTTGTGCACAGAAAGATGTAACTACAAGGATGTTTGACGTGAAATGAAGTGAAAGTTGCTCAGTCACGTCCGACTCTTTGCGACCCCGTGGACCATACAGTACGTGGAACTCTCCAGACCAGAATACTGGAGTGAGTAACCACTCCCTTCTCCAGGGGATCTTCCCAACCCAGGAATCAAACCTGGGTCTCCTGCATTGCAGGTGGATTTTTTTACCAGCTGAACTACCAAGGAAGCCCACAAGAATGCTTACATCACCATTTTTATCATACAAAAAGTTGGAAACCGTCTAATGTCCAATAGCAGAACACTAGGAAAATAAGCATGATCTGTTCCAGTCACACAGTACAACATAATCATTCAGATTATTATTGTCCTAGAAAGCTATTTAAATGTCATGGGGAGAAAAAATGTTCAGTATATCAGTTCAGTTGCTCAGTCCTGCTTGACTCTTTGCGACCCTACGGACTGCAGCACACCATGCTTCCCTGTCCTTCACCATCTCCCAGAGCTTGCTCAAACTCATGTTCATTGATTTAGTGATGCCATCCAATCATCTCATCCTCTGTCGTCCCTTTCTCCTCCTGCCTTTAATATTTGCCAGCATCAGGGTCTTTTCTAAAGAGCTGGCTCTTCAACATCAGGTGGTCAAAGTATTGGAGCTTCAGCTTCAGCATCAGTCCTTCCAGTGAATATTCAGGACTGATCTCCTTTAGGATTGACTGGTTGGATCTCCTTGCAGTCCAAGGGACTCTCAGGAGTCTTCTCTAACACCACAGTTCAAGGACATCAATTCTTCAGTGCTCAGCTTTCTTTATGGGTTATGTAATAAGGGCATTGTATAGTGCTACTTTAGCAACAACAAAAAAGTGAGTATAGAGGTAACTAAAAAATTGTGTACTATAACATTAATGGTATGATTTACAAAAAAGTGAATTTTAAATGATTTTTTTCATTTACTTTTTTGCTGATTTAATATTTTGAAAAAGCTCTTCAATGTAAGTACATCATTCGTATAACATACATATAAAAATTTTTAAAGAAAAATATGAATGTGGTCTTTAAATATTATTAGAAAATCTCCCCAGAAAAGCAAACAATAACAAATTATAATTCTTTAAAAGAAAAGAAACATTTGAAAGCATAACTAAGACTCACATTTAAATAGACGAATGATATCAGTTATTTTCTCTCAATCTCTGTTGCCCATCCTTGCTTAAGCCCTCCTATTCACTGGCTTTAGATTTTCCCTTATCCAATTATTTTGTGGATTTTATGGAATTTTCCTTCTCTGCCTCAAAGCCACCAATGGCTCCCTCTTATTTACCTCCCTGGAATCAAAATTCTGTTCCTGGATTTCAGTCCTTCTAACCATCCAAATGCTTTTCTTTAAAACTAGCTCCCTTCTTCAGGCTAATTTCCTTGCTGGTTTCTGAACACATACCATGTGTGAATTCCTACTTTTCCTCTGCCTTTTCTCCGTCCAATTTCAAGCTTTCTTTAAAGGTTCATTTCAAGATCTGTTTCTTCCAAACTACTTCTCCCTCTTAGTCCAAACTCATCTTCAAATTTCCATCTTGCAAATCATCTCTACTACATGCCCCAGTACACACATATGTGCTTTCTGTATTATCCAACTAATTATCCAGTTTCAAGTCTGCCTCATGTGATAATAATTTCCTAGGAGAAACTGAGAGTGTTCTATTTTTCTGTAATATATACAAATATATTTCACTATATTAGATATATGGTAGGTACTCAATAAACATTAATTGATAGATTAATAGGTATAAGATTTCTGTATTCTTATACTGTCAGTAAATAGTTTATATTTTGAATGACTGGTTTGCCTTTGTCTACTTCTATTAATGCTGAAAAACTAAACTCAACAAGAAGAGATGCTGATATATGCATTTGATCATCATAAAATATCTAACAAAAATTAGAAACAGAAAAGAGCAAGTTCGTTTTCACTCTGCTTATATATTATCTCATAGCCAATAATATTTCAGAAAACAGATATTCTGGAATAGAAATAATATGGTAAGCTTCACTAAAAATCTTAATGATGAATGATAAAAATTCAATAACAAAATGATAAGGAAAGTGGGATACCGTTCTGCAAGAACAGCCAGCTGAAAATATGTGAATTAAAGGTACTGACCTTGTAACAAATCCATGTGTTTTCAAATTTTGCATTTTAACCAAAATATGATCTTCAGCAAAGCTAATTTAATATATGGAAAACCAGTGTCATATTTCTTTTGGTGGAGACACAGAATGATGGTTAAGTCAGTTGGAGATGGAAAAGAAATGATTCTGACAAGATCAAACTAACGACTAAATATTATCACTCACTACAGTTTAACTGAAGCATCACCGAGTTTACACAATGTCATTAGGGCACACACTTTCTTCATGGTCCTAAATTCAAAATCACATCATCTGGTTGTCAGATCACAAAAAGTTGGAACCACTGGGTTAAGCATCTAGAGTTCTGTTTCTTATCCAGAACAACCACCATGATTAGATTAGAACACTGGATTTGAAATCAGGGGAATAAAATTTTTCATGGGTGCTTACTTATAACTAAGCAACCTCTACTTAATGGGGAAGAGCTTGTCAAAATAGTTTTGGTATCTGCTTAAATCTAAAGCTTTAAGGGCTTTATATGTGAAATCTAAACTAAACTCATAGAACAGAGAACAGATGGGTGGTTGCCAGAGATAGGGAGGAGGGGGTGGAGGAAACGGGCAAAGGTATACAGAGTTTTGATTATAAGAAAAATAAGTTACTGGGATGTAGCTAACAATACTGTATTATATATTTAAAAGTTGCTAAGAATAGATCTTAAGAGCTCTCATCAGAAGAAAAAATATTATAACTTCATGAGATGATTGATGGATGTTAACTAAACTTACTGATGTGATCATTTTGCATTATATGCATGTATCAATTCATTATGTTGTACACCTTAACTAATGCAATATTTTATATCAATTATATCTTAAAACTACAGGAAAAATAAAATCTTGAACTAGAAGGTTCCTAAAAGCAAAGAATATTAAAGTATTGAAGTGTCATTAAAACAAGGGTTATTTGTATTTTTTTTCTGAAAGTTTTGCTTTTAGAGCAAATGTGAAGAATTGCACTTATCCGTGTTCGACAAATAGCTTATGTTTAAATGATGTTGCATCAAAAGTCATTGTGTTAAAGGAAACAACAAATTTGAGTAAAAATGCCCTGGGCTCCTTTAAAGAATGTTGTAGATTTCTTCTTTAGTCTTTCACCAACCAGATGCTTCTACAAAGATACACAGGGCTTTGGGGAATTTGACTTCTGCAGCCTTTGCTATGGTCCTGGAGGACTTGGGAGGAATTCTAAATAAACAGTCTTTCAACTCAACCTAGTCATGAAGCGCTTACAAGACCCTCTCCCCTACCTCTAAGTGGGCATTACTAGTTCACCAGCAGCCTACTCTCATCAGTACACAGGAGTAGTCTTGGATTATCAGAAACCAGATCTTGTGGGGATGCGTAAACACCAACCAACAACCCCATTAGCTTCCCCACGTCTCCATACTTTGTTTATAGTAAATAGCAAGACAGCCAGCACCCGGAGGCCTGGGCCTTCTGAATTTCTTCTTCCATTTAGATGTTCTAAGTCTGTCTTTTTATAGGATTTTTCTGCTGCTGCACTCTGTCTGCTTTATATTTTTAAATAATGACTCATCTCATTTTTTTTTTTTCTTTTTAAAACAAGGGGAAAATCTGAAGGTAACTATCTGTGGCCTTAAAACTGTTTTCTCAATTGTGTTTAACCATCTGCAGGAAAGTACCAAAGTGCAGAGGCAGAAAATGAAGATGCCTTCATTTTCTTCCTAAACTCTAAGACTAGTGCTCTTACAGGCGTGATTAGTCATGGGACCTCTTTTCCAATTTAAGGCAGAGACATCTCGATTTATTATTCATCTAGAGCTGTATTTGAAATGCAGATGTTCAGGCCGCAGGCTCTTCTAGTGGATGCAGCTGGCCTCATTCTTTATTACTGCCCGCGGATAATGACACATAGGAGAGCTGGGCCAAGTTCGGGATGATGCTCTTTCACTCTAGGAGTGGCTAATACAAGAAGGGCATTAACACAGCCAAGAGAAGGCCTGGCAGCCCTGGGGGCAAGATGACCAAGCCGGATCAGAGACCTGAGTATTTCCTAAGGCTGAGAGTTCAACAGCTCAGGTACAGCCCTTGTTATGTATGGCTCTAGGGAAGTCATATTATCTTGTAGGAGCCAGGCTGTGAATTTCACATTGGCAAGAGGGAAAATTTAGGTCAGCAGTTTTCTATTACTAAGTGGGTATAATCATATTTTGGGTTTGATTGCCATTCATTTGCTTCCTTACATCTTACCCTGGGGTCTATGAAAGAGTACATGGGATTTACTTTTGCAAAATTTTTAGACATTTATATATACAGAGAGAAATATTTCTAAATTTAACATATTTTTATATTAGAAGTGTATGCTATCAGATTTTCTCAGTGCAAAAATCAAGAGCCAATTTAGAGGTCTAAATGATCCCCCATGATATGCATGTGACATTTGCAGAAAGGAAAACCCTGTCATTATGTGAAGTTGGCCTGATACTCAAGGAAAAAATGTGATATTACAGTCTACCCAGAAAATAAGTTACACATAGAAGTAGCTGAGAGCTCGAATATTAGAAAATAATCAGAAAAAAAAGGATGTCAACCTTAATTTAACATTTAACATTGTAGTATGAAACTAACATTGCAACCATTTCCCGATAACTGTTGAAAATACAATTTAAAACCTAGCACTCAGCCAACATTAAGCAAGGCAGCAGGTAAACATGACATAACTCATTGGAGAGAAACAGTCACTCAGTCTACTTTGTGGCTTCTGCAAGGGCCACCATCTCCTCTTCTGTTTACTATTATTAAATTTGCCTGAGGACTTAGGATGGAGGTACTAAGAATTCAAATGTAATGAGAAAAAAATAGAGTTAGTCTACAAGACTGAGGTTCTGATGTTTCTTAGCGGAGACATTTTTACTCCTTACACTGACTTAGATCTTCCATTCTTTCCCTGAGTCTCAGATCAATATGATAGATAAAGGTAAAGCTTAAGGTAAACGATTACCCTATAAGCTGATGGGAATTGTAATTTCAGTATATAGCAAACACTACAGGGTACAGTAAGCTTACAAGCATAAAAGATTCATCACTTATTTCCAATGATTGATTTGTATTCTGGTTTAATTAGCCATGAAAGAGTCCATTTTTTAAAGCTTTCCTTTACTTTTCATTTTTATTTCCTCTTACCACTGCCTGCTGTAGAAGCTAATCCCCAGCTGTCAAGTTAAGGAAATTTAAAGGTAGACACTAAATAAAAACATTACCAATCATGAATGCATTTTCATATAGCAACCATGGATCTCAAGTTGAGATTTATATTTCTGAGATTTTGTCTTATTTTATAATTAGTATTATTTTAATTATAATATCATAATTTACAAACATAATCTGTAAAAGCAGATATATCAGCCACCCAAAAACCAAATGTCTTGTGATATCCATTTCACCTACAACCTTGGTTGATTGATTCTTAGTAACCAATATAACTGATTTTTAGAGGAATATACGTTTAAAGAACTCAAGAAAGAATGAAAGCTTGACCCATAAAGTTGATGGGGGTCACGGTAGGATAAGGGATTGTGGATGAGAGACTGATGGAAAGGATGATTGGTTACTAAAATAACAAACTCACAAATGCATTCAGAAATTCACCAAGAGTGTCCATGTTTATTTTAACTAGCCACCACAAAAAAGGAAAAGTCAGGACAATAGTGAAGGCCAGCTGTTGTTTTTCTTGAAGAGGTCCCAGCTCCGTATGCTGAGGAACTCTATTCAAGATGGCCTGGCTGAGACAAATGTTCTGTCCACACTTTAAATGGCAGCTGGTTATTAAATGACTCCCAATAGAGTGAACACTTGCTATTGACAATAAGGTAATATAAGGACCGTGCGAGCAATCAAGATGGGAATGTGAATGAAAAATCTTTAATCTGAAATTACAGCTGTCAGGGTTATATTATAAAACATGAAAGTTGCATCTGCAGTTAGAATTAATGTGTCCCCAAAGCCAAGTTTCTCATAAACTGATCTTGCAGATACATATTTTATAAATAGACTACCCATCTTCTATAAATCAAAGAGAACTGTGGCCTATATTAAGGAATTAAAAGGGGTCACCTCTCTTGGCATTGGTATTTGTTGAGCAGTATTGGGGAGGGGGCTGCTGTGTGAAATGAACATTGATTTCCAAAGTCTGGCAGAGAGGTTAGAAGTATTAGCCCTGCACAGAACTATCCACTGGTTCTAGCATCACATACAAATGAGTTTAAGTTATATTTTGTAATAAACTGTGACTGAGGAAAAACAGGGATTATGACATAATATAAACAAGTGAAATGGCCTTCCTGGCAAATTTACCAACAGAATGTAAATTTTGATTGCTGGGCAGTTTATTTAAAAAACTGATATAACCTCTCTAGGGGCAATCACATACTTTTTAAAACAGTCATAGTCTTAACAAGATAATTTTACATCAGAGATACATAAAAATCCATAGTAGTAATGCCACATAAACACATAAAATTGAAGACCTGGAAACATTATTAGACATCATCTAGTCCAGGAACTCATTTGTTAAAATCTGGCGCATTTTTTAAATAAACATGTCAGATACCAAATGACATTTATATTTTAAATCTCTGAAAACATTAAACATTTGGTCTCCCACAGGCCAAAATCCCTCCCTCATATCTGGGGGTGTATCTCACTTAAAAGACAAAGATGATTGCAATAACTAGGTGCTATTTCTGTTGCTAATATCTAAGGCATCGTGGTGAGTCGCTGATGCCTCTGTGCTTTAAAAAAAAAATAAATAAAGCCATGCCTTTTAAAATCAGCTACTTAATACAACAGGTCTTCTTTAAAGGAGAGAAATGATAAATAAATTGGTAGTAACACCACACATGCAAACCTATACTGGTCTTACTTGGCATTATTGGCTCTGGGAAATATATCATTGCTATGAAAAAATATAGAAGATATATTTCTTAAAGTTCAAAACAGAAGCTCTTAAGAAGTGACCATTTCTTTTGGGGAGTAATTGTTGGCCCCCAGAGGGGGCCTAAATTAGAACTAAAACATAGTTCTAATTCATCTACTGTATGAGTGAAAGTCGTGTTGGGCTCTCTGCGACCCCCATGGGCTATAGTCTGCCAGGCTCCCCTGTCCATGGGATTTCCCAGGCAAGAATACTGGAGTGGGTTGCCATTTCCTTCTTCTTCCTGACTGAGGGATCAAACCCAGGTATCCTGCATTGCAGACAGATTACTTACCATCTGAGCCACCAAGGAAGCCCATCGATTGTAAAATTAACATTAAATAGAAAAATCAGGTGCATAAACAACATATATAAATTAATAACTTCTTTGGTGCTTTGTGGAAAACTAGCTAGACACACCTAATACAAACCTTCCTCGATTTCCAAGGAGAGGAACTACCAAAGATTGCTGAGCAGACAATGGTAGGAGCCAGGGATGCAGACGCCCTAACTCAAAGAACGGATTTACTCTTTACCTCTGGGGTCTGCAGACAGGGTATGTGCTTCGGTCACTTGATGTTACTGGATTTCTGAGCATCAAGAGATGAACATACTTTCTCTGTTTCACAATCATTTTATGGTTTTGTTTCATTTCTATAGACCTTAGTTTCAGTCTCCCATGCCTCTGTGACCTCCAGACCAGTTATTGCAGGGAGCTTTGCTTATGTCTTTTTTAACCAACCACCCAGAAGCTTTCACCATTGGTGTAAAATGCAGCGGTACAGCTACTTAAGAATTTGGGCTGATAAGAAAGCAGAGGACACAGTTCAAGCCCAGAATCGTATATGCAAAGACCTCATTTACTCAAATGAGATTTTGAACTCTGGTTCCAAGTCATAGGTAATGACCCAACATGGTCTAAAACTTGTCGCCTGAATGTGAAGATGAGTAGATTTTTGAACCTGTAGCACCACCATATTTTGATAACTTTGAATGTAAAAAGATTACTTTTTCTATTAATAGAACTGTTCAAAATGAAAACTTTAGCTGTAATTATTTTACATTTACAGTAATACAATTTGACTCCTAGAAATCCAAGAGTAGCTAAAGTAGAAAAGAAATCAAACCTGGGATGGGACTCTAACTATGAAAAAATGAGCGTTGCTTTTCTGACATTCAGGGGCTCTTCAAAGAAAAGAAAAGGGTAAGAAGACAACATAGGAAAGACAGCAAGAAGAGTGAATGGAAGCGGGAGATTATATATGTATATAAAAACTTGCGAACCAATCCTGCAGTACAAAGCGCTTCCCAGATCTCCCAGCCACCTGAAATTAGGATGGCTAAACGCCATCAGGTATGACTCATAGACCTTAGGCTCCAAACAGGTGTTCAAGAAATACAGGGGAATGCTTCATGTCTGCTTTTTTGGAACCGGGAGAAAACTTAAGGGAAGGAAAGAATATTCAGAACACTGGACAAGCCACTCGGAGTTTGGCTACCAGAACAGACACATTGTGCCAGGTTTGCAAATGACAAAGGGTAAGAAATAGATCATCTAATATAAAGTTGGGGGCTTCCCAGGCGGAACTAATGGTAAAGAATCGCCTGCCGACGCAGGAGATACCAAAGTCGGGGGTTCAATCTCTGGGTCAAGAAGATCCCCTGGAGGAGGGAAGAGCTACCCACTCTAGGATTCTTGCCTGGGAAATTTCATGGATAGAGGAGCCTGGTGGGCTACAGTCCATGGGGCTGCAAAGAGTCAGGCATGACTGAGCAACTGAGAACAATATAGAGTCACCATCTTAAATAATGTCTCAAAATAGCATTAAAATAAACATAAATTAAAACTACCATCTACTTTCATCATCCTTTTATAAACAAAAGAAAAAGAGCATCTGGCATTTTAATTTCCCAAATTTAGAACGTAATTTCAGAACAAAGCTTTTTTCTTCCCAAAGCAGGTAACCATATTTTTGCTCTCCTCCAAATAGGCTGCATTAAAATACGAATACAGAAAAGTGACAACAGAAGAATATACATCACAACACTGCATACAGTGTAAACGTTTTCTCTTGAAGGTCTAATATGTACCAAATATTATGTGATGTAATATAAAATGAAGCTCAAAAGAATCTTTGTTGTATCAATATCTAAAATAGACTTACATAAGGCCAAGGTATTGAAGACACAAACTAGAGGTTTAACATCATTTCAGCTTAACCACTGACATTTGGGAGAGCAAAAGGACAAAAGCATTGCAGCTCTCAAGCCTCCCACATACGCCTGGTCATCTTCTGGCCTAGTGAGATAGAAAGTAGCTCAGGGAGAACTCCATGGAACCCAGGGAACTAACCATCTGGCAAGGAACACTCTGGGTCTGAGAAGTGTCTGTGAAGTAACTCAGATGGAGTGGGATGAACATTCGTCGCCCTTGTCCAATCCCTAAGTCACATCCAACTCTGTGACCTTACAGACTAAAGCACACCAGGCTTCCCAGTCGTTCACTACAGCTCAGAGTTTGCTCAAATTCATGTCCATTGAGTCAGTGATGCTATCTAACATTAAGGTAACTTCAAGTTACAGTAATTTAAGTGTTTCAGTCACCTAGGTAATATTGGGAGAATGTGAGAGAATGATAACCTAACCTATATTTCAAATATTCAGATTTTTTTAATTTACCTTTCTGGACATTGAGAATATGCTGATTATTGATGTTTAGAGAAGCAAACTGTAATTAGAGTAAACATATGCTGTAAATTCAAATTGGTAGTGAAAAGACTAAATGTAATTAATCCAAAGGAACAATTAAAATATGCTGTTAGTTTTAAAGTTAGAAAATGGAAAAAGCAGATAAATGAGGAAATGTTCCTTTAACTTTGCATAAACTTTTCAGTGGAAAAGTTGAAGAAATGAATTTCTTCAGTTATTTTTTGAGAATAATTATGAGTTATTTACACTTTATTATGAGGAAAATATCTTTTACTTTTTTTTCTCTCTCCTCTTTTTCTCTCTCACACTTGGTGGACAAATGCAAATACTTTGAGAGGATATCCCAGCAGAAACCACTGTGGTTTGAGGGTTTCCTCGTCATCTTGTATTAGAGAAAATGATGCTGAATCATATATACTTAACAAATCAAAAAGCAACAAACATGTGTTAGTAATGAAAATGCCCCATACTAAGTAATCATCATGATGCCACTAAAGGAAAACAAGACTTTTTATTTACTTAACACATTACACTATGTTCCATAGAGAAAGAATATATTTTACCAAACACTGATGAACTGAAATCCTGCCCACCCAATTTCACCTTCATATGGATTTTAATATTGACTGCACATGTGTGCTAAGTCACTTCAGTTGTGTCTGACTCTTTGCAACCCTATAGACTATAGCCTGCCAGACTCCTCTGTCCATGGGATTCTCCAGGCAAGAATACTGGAGTGGTTTGCCATGCCCTCCTCCAGGGGATTTTTCTGACCCAGGGATTGAACACACTTCTCTTACCTCTCCTGAATTGGCAGGGGAGTTCTTTACCACTAATGCCACCTAGGAAGCTCAATATTGACTATAGTTAATACTATTTTCTTCATTCCATTAGACACAAAGGACATTGTTCTTGTAATTGGTAGAGATAAAAGGAAACCAAGTCATGTTCACCAAAATGGAAAACTACAAAGAAAACTATGATGATCTCAGTAGTTATAATAGTGACAAGGTTTGCAACATATGAATAGATAGAGCTATCCTTCCCATGTCACAAATCTAGCCCGTTGTTTTACATTTAGAACAGTAAAAATAAATAAATAAATAAAAATCTCATCATTTGAAAGTGGAGAAAGTGAGTTGCCAATGGACAAGAAATACTCATTCATTTCTGAAATCAAAGAGTTCTAAAAGCTCATGGATGACTGAAACAATTTTAGAAGATTTGAGCCCAAGACCTGCTGTGAAGGACTATAATGAAAGGGAGATGGAAGCTTTCTGCCACTGGGAAGCCTGGAAGGTATGTAAGGAACAATGGGAGGATGAAAACAGGGGAGCTAAATGAAGATCTGTATGTGGAACAGTTAACCAATCTGTACCTCCAATTGGCAGACTTTGAAAGTTCAGAGTTGATCTCTATATGAAATTCCCTGGGGATTCCTCTCTGACAAGTTTGAATGGACCTCTTGGGTGAAGTCAAGTTTTCTAGTGTCAAAGTTACCGCCAAGAATAAAGCCTTCTTTGTTTTGTTTTTTGAGAGACCTAAGACCGGATAGCTGCTCTCTGTTCACTGATCTTAAAACTAAGCCTTCCAGTCAATAATCTATAGCCACACACTGAATTGTTGTTTACCAGTTAGCAGAGGAAATGCATGCTAACTGACCAATACTTTTTTTTTTTAATATAAAGAGACAACCAGCGCCGGGGTGGGGAGAGGGGGAGTCGGGATTGGGAGTTAATGTACACTCGTGGCTGATTCATGTCAATGTACAGCAAAATGAATACAGTATTGTAAAGTAAAATAAAGTAAAAAATAAAAACTAATTAAAAAAAAATAAAGAGACAACCAAGGGTTTTCAGACAAATAAAAAAATAAAATAAAAGAGAAAGATCTAAGCAAATTAACAGAAAAAAATCTTAAAATGAACATGTAGCTCAAGAATATGAGAGAACTTTTAAAGAATTATAATTAACACACTGATGAATGTTCAAGAAAACATTACACTCACAAAAAGAAAAGGAATAGGATGCTATACAAAATACACTATACAATTACAGGGAAAGCTTGTTGGGGTGAGTAAAATATGGTCTCTAAAATTAGCATTTTCAATTGAAAGGCAAGAAAATGAAATCAAACTTGATATACCCAAGTTCACAGAGAAAAATGCAAAGATACTAAATATGAAAAAAACGCAAAGGGCCAATGATTTCTAGCACAACACTGATTGAAACAGAAAAAGCAGAAATTCTCAAAGAAATATAAAAATGTGAAATCAACTGGGTTTGGGGGGTAATGGGGACATCACCAATGACTTGCTTGCATTTAATAGGATATTTCTAAATCCTAAATATAGACTATTTATTAAATAGTCTATAAAGAATGAAAATAGAAACAAGGAAACCACTTAGGCAGCTAAAAGCATCTAGCTGGGAAATGATGATACCTCCAAAGTGGAGCAAGTGAAAAGTGGTCAGATTCTAAACAAAACTTAAAGGTAGAATCAATACAATTGCTAGACATGGGATGTGAAAAAAACTAAAGATGTCAAAAAGGCTCAAATTTTTTTGATCCAGGCAACTAGATGAACAGAATTCTGATTTAGAGATAAAATTTACTGCAAAAGGAACGCTCTTGTCAGTTAAATTTGGGGAGAAATATGTAATTTGAACTGTTAGACGTGAGATTCATGTTAGACATCCAATTGGATATATTGAATTAGTAGTGAGATATTGGAGTCTGAAATTCCAGGAAGAAGATTCTAGCAATTTTGAACAAATGACATTTAAAGCTAAGGTGCTGAATGAGTTCAGCAAAGACTGAGTACATAGACATAATAGGAAAGGTCCATAGAGCAAGCCCTGCAGCACTCCAGTGTCAAGATGCGAAGAAGATGAAGAGTAACAAGCCAGAAAGGAGCACCTAGTGAGGCAGAAGGATTACCAAAAGAGACTGGCATGCCGGAAGTCAAGTGTGTTTCAAGAAAGAGGGAGTCATCAGCTGTGTCAAAACCTGCTTTGAAGTAAGTGCAATAAGGACTTAAAAGTGATCGTTGAATTTTGCAGCCTGGAGCTCTTTGGTGATATGACAAAAGCTGTTCCTGAGGTGATAGGGGTGAAACCAGAATAAAGTGTATTTAAGAGAGAATGGGAAAGGCAGTAGAGAGAGATTAGACATAATCTTTCAGGAGATTTTCTAGGAAAGTTAGCACAGAACTGCTGAGGTGTTTGGAAGTATATTGGGATCAAAGGAAGATCCTTTATGATATGTGTTGTAGCATATTTATATCATATTGGGAATGTTCCTGTAGAGAGGGATCATTTGATTCAGGATGGGGACAGCAGCCACAGAAACAATGTCCTTAAACAAGAAGGGGGAAAATGCACAAAGAAGCTACTAGCCTTCCATGGAGCAAAGACAATACAGTGGATGGCAGAATACATAGGGGCAGATGTATGAAGGTAGGTTTGTACAAAAGTACTCGAAAGTTTCTGTTGATTGTTTCCATTCTTTTTTTTCTTTTTTTTTCCGTAAAGTAGGAAGAAAAGGAGATCAGAAGAGCAAGTGGGAGAGGTTAGAGAGGAGTTAAAAAGATGATGAATCATCCCGTAGGTGAGGAGGAAAGCACGGAAGGAAGGAAGGAAGACTTGTAAGGCAGCACAAAGAGCGCTTTCGCGTTGCCTTTCTCTGGGACTGGAAGGAAAACTGACCCATTCCAGTCCTGTGGCCACTGCTGAGTTTTCCAAATTTGCTGGCATATTGAGTGCAGCACTTTCACAGCATCATCTTTCTGGATTTGAAGTAGCTCAACTGGAATCCCATCGCCTCCACTAGCTTTGTTCATAGTGATGCGTCCTAAGGCCCACTTTACTTCACATTCCAGGATGTCTGGCTCTAGGTGACTGATCACACTATCGTGGTGATCTGGGTCATGAAGATCTTTTTTGTACAGTTCTTCTGTGTAATCTTGCCACCTCTTCTTATTATCTTCTGCTTCTGTTAGGTCCATATCATTTCTGTCTTATATTGTGCCCATCTTTGCATGAAATGTTCCCTTGGTATCTCTAATTTTCTTGTAGAGATCCCTGCTGCTGCTAAGTCACTTCAGTCGTGTCTGACTCTGTGCGACCCCATAGACGGCAGCCCACCAGGCTCCCCCGTCCCTGGGATTCTCCAGGCAAGAACACTGGAGTGGGTTGCCATTTCCTTCTCCAATGCATGAAAGTGAAAAGTGAACATGAACTCGCCCAGTCGTGTCCAACTCTTAGTGACCCCATGGACTGAAGCCTATCAGTCTCCTCCATCCATGGGATTTTCCAGGCAAGAGTACTGGAGTGGGGTGCCATTGCCTTAGTCCTTCCCATTCTGTTGTTTTGCTCTATTTCTTTGCATTGATCACTAAGGAAGGCTTTCTTATCTTTCCTTATTATTCTTTGGAACTCTGCATTCAATAGGTATATCTTTCCTTTTCTCCTTTGCCTGTAACTTCTCTTCTTTTCTTAGATATTTGTAAGGCCTCCTCAGACAACCATTTTGCCTTTTTGCTCTGTGCGACCCCATAGACGGCAGCCCACCAGGCTCCCCCGTCCCTGGGATTCTCCAGGCAAGAACACTGGAGTGGGTTGCCATTTCCTTCTCCAATGCATGAAAGTGAAAAGTGAACGTGAACTCGCCCAGTCGTGTCCAACTCTTAGTGACCCCATGGACTGAAGCCTATCAGTCTCCTCCATCCATGGGATTTTCCAGGCAAGAGTACTGGAGTGGGGTGCCATTGCCTTAGTCCTTCCCATTCTGTTGTTTTGCTCTATTTCTTTGCATTGATCACTAAGGAAGGCTTTCTTATCTTTCCTTATTATTCTTTGGAACTCTGCATTCAATAGGTATATCTTTCCTTTTCTCCTTTGCCTGTAACTTCTCTTCTTTTCTTAGATATTTGTAAGGCCTCCTCAGACAACCATTTTGCCTTTTTGCATTTCTTTTCCTTGGGAATGGTCTTGAACACTGTCTCCTATAAAAAGTCACAAACCTCTGTCCATAGTTCTTCAGGCAGTCTATCAGATGTAATCCCTTGGATCTGTTTGTTACTACCACTATAAAATCATAGTTCAGTTCAGTTCAGTTCAGTCGTGCAGTCATGTCCTACTCTTTGCGACCCCATGAATCGCAGTATGCCAGGCCCCCCTGTCCATCACCAACTCCCAGAGTTCACTCAGACTCACGTCCATTGAGTCTGTGATGCCATCCAGCCATCTCATCCTCGGTCGTCCCTTTCTCCTCCTGCCCCCAATCCCTCCCAGCATCAGGGTCTTTTCCAATGAGTCAACTCTTCGCATGAGGTGGCCAAAGTACTGGAGCTTCAGTTTTAGCATCATTCCTTCCAAAGAAATCCCAGGGTTGATCTCCCTCAGAATGGACTGGTTGGATCTCCTTGCAGTCCAAGGGACTCTCAAGAGTCTTCTCCAACACCACAGTTCAAAAGCATCAATTCTTCGGCGCTCAGCCTTCTTCACAGTCCAACTCTCACATCCATACATGACCACAGGAAAAACCATAGCCTTGACTAGACGGACCTTAGTCGGCAAAGTAATGTCTCTGCTTTTGAATATACTATCTAGGTTGGTCATAACTTTTCTTCCAAGGAGTAAGCGCCTTTTAATTTCATGGCTGCAGTCACCATCTGCAGTGATTTTGGAGCCCAAAAAAACAAAGTCTGACACTGTTTCTACTGTTTCCCCATCTATTTCCCATGAAGTGATGGGGCCAGAGCCATGATCTTCGTTTTCTGAATGTTGAGCTTTAAGCCAACTTTTCCACTCTCCTCTTTCACTTTCAACAAGAGGCTTTTTAGCTCCTCCTCACTTTCTGCCATAAGGGTGGTGTCATCTGCATATCTGAGATTATTGATATTTCTCCCAGCAATCTTGATTCCAGCTTGTGTTTCTTCCAGTCCCGCATTTCTCATGATGTACTCTGCATATAAGTTAAATAAGCAGGGTGACAATATACAGCCTTGACGTACTCCTTAGGGATCTGATTTAGGTCATACGTGAATAGTCTAGTGGTTTTCCCTACTTTCTTCAATTTAAGTCTGAACTTTGCAATAAGGAGTTCATGACCTGAGCCATAGGCAGCTCCCAGTCTTGTTTTTGCTCACTGTATAGAGCTTCTTCATCTTTGGCTGCAAAGAATATAATTAGTCTCATTTTTGTATTGACCATCTGGTGATATCCATGTGTAGAGTCTTCTCTTGTGTTGTTGGAAGAGTGTGTTTGCTACGATGAGTGCCTTCTCTTGGCAAATCTCTGTTAGCCTTTGTCCTGCTTCATTTTGTCCTCCAAGGCCAAATTTGCCTGTATCTCTTGACTTCCTACTTTTGCATTCCAGTCCCCTACAATGAAAAGGATATCTTTTGAGATGTTAGTTCTAAAAGGTCTAGAAGACCTTGTAGGTCTTCATAGAACCATTTATAGAACATTCATAGAAAGGTTCCAGATTTTAAAGCTGGGTTTTAAAAAGGCAGAGGAACCAGGGATCAAATTGCCAACATCCACTGGATTATCAAAACAGCAAGAGAGTTCCAGAAAAAACATCTATTTCTGCTTTATTGACTACACCAAAGCCTTTTACTGTGTGGATCACAACAAACTGTGGAAAATTCTTAATGAGATGGGAATACCAGAACATCTGACCCGCCTCTTGAGAAATCTGTATACAGGTCAGGAAGCAACAGATAGAACAGGACATGGAGCAACAGACTGGTTCCAAATCGGAAAAGGAGTATGTCAATCTGTATTTTGTCACCCTTCTTATTTACCTTATATGCAGAGTACATCATGTGAAGTGCTGGGCTGGATGAAGATAAGCTGGAATCAAGATTGCTGGGAGAAATATCAATAACCTCAGATATGCAGATGACACCACCCTTAGGGCAGAAAGTGAAGAAGAACTAAAGAGCCTCTTCATGAAAGTAAAAGAGGAGAGTGAAAAAGTTGGCTTAAAACTCAACATTCAGAAAACTAAAATAATGGCATTTGGGCCCATCACTTCTTGGCAAATAGGTGGGAAACAATGACAGACTTTATTTTGGGGGGCTCCAAAATCACTGCAGATGATGACTGCAGCCATGAAATTCAAAGATGCTTGCTTTTTGGAAGAAAAGCTATGACTAACCTAGACAGCATATTAAAAAGCAGACATTAATTTGCCAACAAAGGTCTATCTAGTCAAAGCTATGGTTTTACCAGTAGTCACATGGATGTGAGAGTTGGACCATAAAGAAAGCTGAGCCCTGAAGTATTGATGCTTTTGAACTGTGGTGTTGGAGAAGATTCTTGAGAGTCCCTTGGACAGCAAGGAGAGCCAGCCTGTCAATCTTATAGGAAATCAGTCCTGAATATTCATTGAAAGGACTGAGGCTAAAGCTGAAACTCCAAAATTTTGGCCACTTGATGCAAAGAACTGATTCACTGGAAAAGACTCTGATGCTGGGAAAGACTGAAGGCAGGAGTAGAAGGGGATGACAGAGGATGAGATGGTTGGATGGCATCACCAACTCGATGGACATAAGTTTGAGTACACTCCAGGGGCTGGTGATGGACAGGGAAGCCCTGGCGTGCTGCAGTCCATGAGGTCAGAGTCGGACACAACTGAGCGACTGAACTGAACTGAACAAAGAGCACACTTGAGATTAATAGTTATGAACAAAGAGAGAGACGTGGGCAATTGACCATGTGCTTCTTCAGATCTCAGTCAGTGCGTGGGGAGCTGTATTATGGGTGAAGACTTGACTTTATAGGCTTCAGGTTTTGCAGCGCAAGATAAGTTTGGGAGATGAATCAATGGTGGTAGGCAAGGGAGTCAGGACAGAGCAGAGTTTCTAAGCTAGGTGAGGAGACCAGTGAGGAGATGTATGGTGTGGTGCACAGTGAAAAAGTGGTGAGTCAGAAAGAAAGGAATTTTGAAGTAAGAGTATTAGAGAAAGAAAGAGAATGGGACTGGACAGGGGGAGGGGATGGAATGATAAATCAGGCAGCGACTTGAGGTTAGAGTGCTTGAAACGGGAATTAAAATTGAAGTGTCAAGGTCTAAGATATGGCTGGAGTGAATAACGTAGGGTGGAATGCAAACTCTCGAGACATGAGGTCAAAGACCTGGGCGGTTAAACTACTGGAAGGATTTATCTACATTGAAATTACCAAGATTTATGACAGAAGTTGTATTGGAGGGAGAGAAATGGTGAATTAGTTGATATGATAGACGTAAGGATTGCAAATTGGTAAGATGAGGAAACAGTGTCTCAAGGATCTATGCATGATTATGGCAAATAAGAGTAGAGAGTAGTATAATCTTACAAAGTTCTTGAGAAGAAATGTTTCAAAGGGGAGAGTGGTGTTACAATGTTTGGAGGCAGTAGTCAGAAAAAAGGAAGACTCCCACCCCCAGGAACAATAGTATTGAGTTCAAGGAAAAGAAACAGTCCTGTCTAGAGAACACAGCAGAAAAATGTGTGCTCAGGTGAGAGCCAGCTTCCACTCAGACCAAGAGGCTGCAGAGATTTCACGAGGAAGCCAAAGATACAGAACAGAGATCAGCAAATGCCGCCAACATGGACAAATTTAACCAGCCTCCTGTGTGCTTTAAGCCTGGGAGCTGAGAATAGGTTTTATATTTTTAAAGAGTTAGACTTAGACTTTAAATGGTTATATAAGCACATGCATGATATTCTTGATTTTGTCTCTTGGTCCACAAGGCCTCAAGTGATGGCCTCATATTTACTATCCGACCCTTTCATATAAAACCAAACATCTCCTACCCCCAGTCCAGAGGATCAGTGCAGATGCTCAGGGCACCAACAGGGCCACAGTGACCCACACTGGTGCAGACACACATCCTGATCTTGAGATACAAAGCCTTTCCCTACAACTTTCACCCAAACTCTACCCAAATTTTATGAGGAAACTCCAAAGGCCAACGTGCAGACAAACATATTGCAATTTGGTATCTACAAAAGCTATGGCACCTCTAACACAACATAACACAGCCATATGGTATTTTTTCCAGTTACATAGAACACCTGCTTCTCCCTACCTTCCCTGGCCTTCCCCTTCCTCCACTGGAGAAAGATCATTTCTGCACACACACACACACACACACACACAAATCTGCCAACTTCTGATATAGAAGATTTTGCTAATGACTGACAAGGACAGTATCTGGGTAGAGCAAATTTGAGAATAGTATATGGAAGCATGGGGCCTCCCAAGTGGCACCAGTGGTAAAGGACCTGCCTGCCAACGCAAAAGACACAAGAGATGCAAGTTCAATCACTGGGTTGGGAAGATCCCCTGCAGAAGGAAATGGTGACACACTCCAGTTTTCTGGCCTGGAAAATCCCATGGACAGAGGAGCCTGGTGGGCTACAGTCCATGGGATTGCAAAGAGTTGGACACACACACACACACACACACACACACAGTCATAAGCAGACTGGAATCTGATGAGAAATAACAAGAGTTTAGGGTCTCTTATGTTGACTGAGGTAAGCAGGTAAAATGCAAGACCAAGACTCTTAAGGGTCCTTTGATCAAACTGTGGCGGGAGACTGTAATTCAGTAGTGGTGGGAAGAGGTGAGAGCCCTTTACAGGAGCTTGTGGGACTCTTTGGATTCCTGGTGCAGCCACAGCTTTCATTTCTAGCAGAAGTGTGGGAACAAATGATGCTCTGATGTGCTCCCTGAGAGCTTCACCAAGTCTGTATTTAGACTACCTACCATCTACATATTATTTATTCATCATCACAATTCTGTGAAGAAGATATTAAAACTTCCATTTCACAGATGAGGAAAAAATAAGTATCTAACCAAGGGTATACAGGTAATAAAATCCAAAACCTGAGCTAGAACCTAGGTCTTCTGGCTATTAAACCAACCTTTTCTCACAGCTGAAGAGTATGTATTCAAAAACAGCACATATTAGCAACTTTCTATAGACCAGAAAACATAAAAAAGAATACAGCCTCCAAGACCTGCTTTCATTAAATCAAAACACATGATTAAGCAGTCCTACCATCTGACTGTTAAAAGCATATGGCAAACTTAGAAATATGAGTATATCTAAAGAAATAAGCACATATGTACATATAAGCAGGAGAGGTGGTCTGCTTTAAACAGGAATCTTGGATATCAATTTTGGTGGAGAAGAGAAGACTGGTGTTGAACTCTGGAAACACATTCTAGCGTGAGAGAAGTATTCTCTGACAAAGACAAAACGATTTCATCACTTCCAGCTGAGACCTGGATACATTGGCCATATGTATGTATGTCTCACCAAGCAAACTTCAAACAACTAGTTCAAAATCCAGGTACTTTCAAGTTCCTAGCATGTTTAAATAAGGGCACAACATTCTGCAAAGCACTATCGTCTTCTTCTGTAAATAAATGAATTAACATTCTCAATCATATTTTAATTGGCTATGATTATAACCCCTTTCAATCTATCACTCAATACATGATAAAACCTAATTTTCTAACATCAAAAATGAAAGTCTGATTCAGAATTGTGGTAAATATCCTGAGGTTGTCAGGGGAGAAAATCTTCCAAAGAAGATGTGGAACTCTTCCTATTTTTCTTACTTTTTCTTTCTTTCATGAAAATGTGTACTGTAACTGCTGTATAGTACTTAATGTGATATAGTCTTCAGTAGTCCCAGTTAAAATGTGTGGTACTTTATTTTTACAATACAATTTTGGCAATGCAGTCATGAAGTGTTTTTACTATACTTTCAGATACCACATTATAAAAGAGAAGAATCATTTGATTTACTACCAGGAAAAATGAATCAACTTATAATTAAAATAGACTTCTCCAAATGAAAATTTTATCTTAATTTCACTTTCTTTGACATGTTTGTATCCCTCATAGTTACTTCAATGAACATATGTTAACTATTTATTCATTGATTTATCGTGTTATATTTTTAAATATTTTGTTTTAGAGGTATGAGGTTTATATGGTGGATCAAACAAAAGACGTTGAGGTTATTTTCAAGAGACATATAATTGGGGTCAATAAGATTTTAAAACAGAGCTATAAGAAATATCAAAGATCATACCAGTATTGTCTGAACTCCTGTAGAGGCAATCATGTCAATGATAGTCTGTCTCAGTCACCTGAGGTTAAATAATGTTGTGATAACAACAACAAAAAAAATCTAAAAAGTCTCAGTGAGTTGCCAAATAAAGTTTATTTTTCACTCAAGTTACATGTCCTTTTGGGGTCAAGAATGATATAGCTTCCACATTTCTTTGTTCTCTACCTGAAGGAAGGGAAAAGAGAGCATGGAGGAACCATACAAGAATTTTTAAAACCTTTGTTTAGAAATATCTTGCAATTTCCACTTAAATGTTCTTTAACCAAGGGAAATAGGGACTAGGAAGTATGGTCTTCCTACAAGGAGAGGTAGCACAGTGATTCCTTGGAAATGCTCGATAAGTTTACTATTTTAAAAAGCTAATGTTCATTTACCAGAGATAAAACACCTAGCTGCAATTATTTCAGGAGTATATAGGATCCCTTAAATCCCACTCCAGGTATAAGGCAGGGAGGGAAGGCAGCTGTAGATCTCTTGCTAAATGGAACCGTGCTTGGGGTATATGGAATATATAGTATGTATGTGATTGCCCTTCATTTTTCTCTGTTTACTTATTCTTGGGCTGTTTGCCTCTCGTTCACAATCGGATCCTCTGTGGACATTAGGTGATCCAGCTCCTGACCCCCGTCTGGCTTAGCACAGCATTCTGGCAATCACACATTTCCAGCCATCAGCTCGTTCACCAATTCTGTCCAAGTCCTTTAATCCACACCACTCGGCTCTGCTCAGAGAGTCCCAGGACTGCAGCTCTGCAGCCTCCAAACACCTGTACCACATCTGCCCACATCCACTCAGTCCAAATCCCAGACCTGGGGCCTCTCCTCAAATTTGGCAGATCAATGCTACTGTTGTTGACTGCTGTCTACCTGCAAATAGAATGGGAAGAAACAAATTATTAAGCAAAGACATGTTTGGTAAATAAAACAAACACAATCTTGAGACACAGGGTCCAAAGGGATGGAAACTATTAATAATTTTCTACACAGTAACAAGTTTGGAAACCACAGTTCCTTGAGTTTATTACAAAGAGGAGACCTCTAATGGACTGTGTGAAAGGGCAGGACCAGAAACATATGCACTTGGGCTAAGTAAGATTTAAAAGAATAAAACAGAAACTCAAGTCATCATGCTTATTTAGCAACTTTTTAAAATGTAATAAAAATATACATAATTACCAGAAAGACATCACATACATTTTAACTTTTCTTACATTTACCTGTAAGATTTATAGATCCAAAGCATGAAATTATAAAATAGTTATAATTAATAATAGCATTGGCATAACTGTAAACATTATCAATTTACTCCCATGTTTAAAAAGTCAAGTATATTTAGGCATATAACAGATGTTCTTACAGTAAGGAAAGACAGAATAAGTAAACACTGATTTGGTCACATCTTCAGCGTCAAACGGAGAAGGCAATGGCAACCCACCCCAGTGTTCTTGCCTGGAGAATCCCAGGGACAGGGGAGCTTGGTGGACTGCCGTCTCTGGGGTCGCACAGAGTCAGACACGACTGAAGCAACTGAGCAGCAGCAGCAGCGTCAAACCTTTACAAAATATTTCACAATTTCTTTGATTGTAGGACTGCCACTGTTTTGTTTTAGCTTTAAGATGAAAAAGCAGAGGTGTGGATTTAGGCTTCCTATTTAGACTTCCAGCTCTTCCCAACAGAGAAGGGGGGCTCAGAAAAAGCGACAAACCTCTCCCATTTCTCTCCTCTCTTAACCACGTGGATGAATTTAAACACAATGGCACTTCATGAAAACACGTTTGAGGACAGTATCTTTATGCAGCTGATCTTGCCTTTTTTTACAAAAATGAGAGACCTTGTTTACAATCTTCCCATTTAGAAGCAATAAGTAATTTTTCCTGCCTAACATATGAGAGCTATTTTACATAATCTTTTCCAACTTTCCTTAGAGTACCCTCCAGGGATCAGCAATTCAGGTTAGTTGGTGAATTTTTGTCTTTAGTTATTTTCTTTTCAAATGGGCTAGTCTCAACAGCTCAAGCCCTAGCTGGTTCCAGCTGCCCAGGATAATATTGGTGCTCCTTCCTGAAAGCACAGTGACAAAAGCTAAAGCTAATGTGTGATCAAGGTAGTGAACTTTTAGTAGCATTGCTTCAATTTTCCATATGGGAATTTCTCCAGGAAAAAAAGTTTAAGCATTGAAATTGCAATTTCCATTCTTGTTTTAAGGTCTGAGATGGAAGGGAAAGGAGATTAATTTTTCATATGAATTAAAGATGACTCTAACAATATGTTTCCTTACAAGGTTAATAAACAGGAAAAGGCAAGTGATCAAGATGTAACCATAATTATTACTAGATTTACTTCAGACTGCTACTTAGAGCTACAAGACACTATCATTTCAGGCAATCCTTTTTAATGTCAGCAACAATTTGAAATTACTCAGGATTTTTCGATAAGTAGTCTAAGCTTTTTAAAGTTTATATGACATCATGCAAGTTGTGACATATTTTTTTTTTACTATTCAATAATGATAATAATAGTAAGACTAAAGTGTCTGCTAGTCACAGGCTATTGTTTGCATAGCTACTAACAGGGAAAAAAAAAACCACATAGTAGACCAATAATTATATATGTAAAATTAATTTCAGATTAAAAGTAAAGATCAAATTATGAAGGAAGTCTGCGGTATTTTGCTGAGTGCTGTTGGAATAAGATACAATTAATTTCTAAAGATTAGCAGAATATTCATTATTGCCCACTAATAGTAAATACACACTAATTCACTCCATCCTATATGCTTTGACAGGGCTGCAGTCTTTGAGATAACTTACTTGTCAAGCAGCATAACCACAAAAAGATGTCAGCAGTGTAATTTTCCACAGTTCACTTAATTTTCTCATCTATAAACACATTCAAATCAAGTTCACCTGAAAGTTCAAAATTATAGGGAGATGAACATCACAAATTACTTATTTACTCAAATATTTTTGTTCTTATTTTCCATTGCTTTAACTGCAGTCCTCTGTTGTTGAAAAAAAACGCTTATATCAGTGGAAGACATTAAATATCTAAATTCATATACAAAAACTGCAAAAAGGCAAAACTATGAATGCTTGGTTTTAAAGCCTGGTCCTACTGCTTACTGGATGTGTGACTTGGAAAAGTAACAGTACTTCCGGGCCTTGATTTCATTATCTCTAAAGATGAGAATAACTAAGTACCTGTCTCATTGGATTGTTCAAGGTTTAAATTTGTTGATCTACATTAAGCATTTGGTACCAGGCTCACAGCAAATGCTAGGCAAGAATTTGCTTCATCACTGTATCATCATTATTATCATGATTATTAATAGCTGACTGACTTTGATGAAAGTTGTTTACCCCCATCAAAATCTATTTCTTCATCCTTAAAATAGGGTAATAACAGCATCCATCTCACAAGGTTGTAATGAGGATCAAAAAACATGTCATGTCAAACCCTTGGCAAAGTCCAAGGCATGTAGGAGTAGGTACTCAAAATTCACTGGTTATTTTTGGGAGCTGGTTTTGGGGGTTTCTCACTTCTCTAGTAGTAGGATTACAATGAGTTCCTTAGTAGCAGGACTTTTACTAGCTTTCTAATTTTCTCTAACTCTTCCCCCTCCCCTTACATAAGGGAGGGATGATAAGCTAGAAAGGACTTCACTACTCAGCAAATAGAGATGTACCTCATTTCACTGTGCTTTGATTTATTGAACTTTGCATATACTGTGTTTTTTACAAATTGACGTTTCCTGAACAATCCTGCGTTAAGCAAATTTATCAGTCTCATTTTTCCAATATCCTTTAGCTCACTTCTATCTCTGCCACAGTTGGGTTATTCTTGAAGTATTTCAGACTTTTTCATTATCATTATGTTTGTGATGGTGATCTGTGATTGATTATCTTGATGTTACTATCGTAACTGTTTTGGGGGTGTCACAAACCATAGCCATATAAGACAGCCATCTTGATAAATGTGTGTGTTCTTACTGACCAACCACTCCAACCTTCAGAAGTCATTACCCTGATCAATCAGCAGCCATCCACATTGCAGCAAGAACCTCCACCAGCAAAAAGGTTATGACTGGCTGAAGGTTCAGAAGATGGTTATCAATAACGTATTTTTAAACTAAGGTGTGTAAATTGACATAGTGCTATTACACGCTCAATAGGCTCCTGCTGCTGCTGCTGCTGAGTCGCTTCAGTCGTGTTCGACTCTGTGCAACCCCAGAGACGCCAGCCCACCAGGCTCCCCTATCCCTGGGATTCTCCAGGCAAGAACACTGGAGTGGGTTGCCATTGCCTTCTCCAATGCATGAAAGTGAAAAGTGAAAGTGAAGTTGCTCAGTCATGTCTGACTCCTAGTGACCCCATGGACTTCAGCCTACCAGGCTCCTCTGTCCATGGGATTTGCCAGGCAAGAGTACTGGAGTGAGTTGCCATTGCCTTCTCCGCAACAGGCTCCAGTACAGTGTAAATGTAACTGTTATATGCACTAAAAAAACAAAAATTTATATGACTTGCTTTATTGCAATATTTGCATTATTACAGTGGTCTGGAATGAAATCCCAAACATCTCCAGGGTATGCTGGTAGAAGATGTGTATAAAAGGAACCCTCCAGTTGTCGCAGCCTCTGAAAGGTGGGCAGGCCTGTTTTCATCTTCCTTCACTGGTTTCCAACACTCTGGCTCTGCTACCTTGTAAAAACATAGCATTCATAACTATAGTTGGGAAAAAGGAAGGTAATCAATATGTCAATTCATGATGACACTTAGGGGTAAATACCAGTCCTGTCAAGGTTGGATCTTTCTTACTTCATATGTCTGAGCTTTCTTGTAACTTTTCTATAATGGACAAGGCTTAAGATATGACAGTGCCATAGAGAAAAGGACCCCGAAAACTCAATCTTTAAAAATATTTTATGTCCCGCATCACACCCTTTGTGGCAGAAGAGTGAGTGGTATAGTCCATTTTAAAACCAAAATACTGTTAATCAGGACCCCTCTCTCTGTATAAAGCAACCTTAATTATTTGTATTTAATTGTGGCCTCCAAGCCATACAGAGTCTGAGATGGAGCAGGAGGAGGTTAGGCATGCTTTCCAGTCTTCAAATCCTCCCACGTTTTATCCCCAGTTTGCCCGAAAAAGGTCTTTAAAATTAAGGAGCTGTCATTCTTCTTGGTCTCCTCCTACAGTCCCATCAATGTGTCAGTCCTAACTCATGTCCTGGGCACTGTTTTGTTTGAGTCTCCATCTTAGGCCACATCACCATCTGCTTCTGTCAAGCTAGCCTTGCTGTTGGTTGTGTCTAAGAACAAGGTAGAAAGGAAGAAAACGAAAGAGGCTTATTAAGCGATTAAACATTCTCTCTGTGCATAAGCAAATGATTTAGATAAAATCATCAACTCTTCCTTCACTGAAAAAAAACAAAAAAGCAAGCTCTTGATTTCTTCAGGTAAAAGTTCTATTATACATCCTTTACCTTTCTGCTAATTTTATCTATGTGATCACACATCATTCTTCAAGTTTCACATTCTCTCATTTTAACTTGATTAGAGGTAGAATGTGTCATTTTGCTGATATTGATAAATCTGGCTCAGCATCTTGGGTCAAAGATGTTTCTCAACTCATCTAGGGACTATTTTCAAAATGAATCTATTTCACAGTGGTAACACAACTCACTTCTTGTTGTTGTTGTTGTTCAGTCGCTCAGCCATGTCCCACTTTTTGTGACCCCATGGACTGCAGCAAGCTAGGATTCCCTGTCCTTCATTATCTCCCAGAGTTTACTCAAACTCATGTCCATTGAGTCAGTGATGCCATCCAATCCTCTCTCATATTCTGTTGTCTCCTTCTCCTCTGCCTTCAATCTTTCCCAACATCAGGGTCTTTCCTGAAGAGTCAGCTTTTCGCATAAGGGTCAAATAGAGTTTCAGCTTCAGCATCAGTCCTTTCAAGGAAAATTCAGAATTCCTTTAGTATTGACTGGTTTGTTATCCTTGCTGCCCGAGGGACTCTTGATAGTCTTCTCCAACACCACAGTTCAAAAGCATCAATTCTTTGACACTCAGCTTTCTTTATGGTACAACTGTCACATCCATGCATGACAACTGATAAAACCATAGCTTTGACTGGGAAAACCACTAGACCATTCAGATATGACCTAAATCAAATCCTTTACGATTATACAGTGGAATTGTGAAATAGATTTAAGGGGCTAGATCTGATTGACAGAATGCCAGAGATCCAATTGCCAACATCCGCTGGATCATGGAAAAAGCAAGAGAGTTCCAGAAAAACATATATTTCTGCTTTCTTGACTATGCCAAAGCCTTTGACTGTGTGGATCACAATAAACTGTGGAAAATTCTGAGAGAGATGGGAATACCAGACCACCTAACCTGCCTCTTGAGAAGTCTGTATGCAGGTCAGGAAGCAATAATTAGAACTGGGCATGGAACAATAGACTGGTTCCAAATAGGAAAAGGAGTACGTCAAGGCTGTATGTTGTCACCCTGCTTATTTAACTTATATGCAGAGTACATCATTAGAAACGCTGGGCTGGAAGAAGCACAAGCTGTAATCAAGATTGCCAGGAGAAATATCAATAACCTCAGATATGCAGATGACACCACCCTTAGGGCAGAAAGTGAAGAGAAACTAAAAAGTCTCTTGATGAAAGTGAAAGAGGAGAGTGAAAAAGTTGGCTTAAAGCTCAACATTCAGAAAACTAAGATCATGGCATCCGGTCCCATCACTTCATGGGAAATAGATGGGCAAACAGTGAAAACAGTGGCTGACTTTATTTTTCTGGGCTCCCAAATCACTGCAGATGGTGACTGCAGCCATGAAATTAAAAGATGCTTACTCCTTGGAAGGAAGCTATGACCAACCTAGACAGCATATTAAAAAGCAGAAACATTACTTTGCCAACAAAGGTCCATCTAGTCAAGGCTATGGTTTTTCCAGTAGTCATGTATGGATGTGAAAGTTCTTCTATAAAGAAAGCTGAGAGCCAAATAATTGATGCCTTTGAACTGTGGTGTTGGAGCAGACTCTTGAGAGTCCCTTGGACTGCAAGGAGATCCAACCAGTCCATCCTAAAGGAGATCACTCCTGAATGTTCATTGGAGGACTGATGTTGAAACTGAACTCCAATACTTTGGCCACCTGATGCAAAGAACTGACTCATTTGAAAAGAGTCCCTGATGTTTCCCCTGATGCTAGGAAAGACTGAAGGTGGGAGGAGAAGGGAACGACAGAGGATGAGATGGTTGGATGGCATCACCGACTCTATGGACGTGAGTTTGGGTAAACTCCAGGAGTTGGTGATGGACAGAGAGGCCTGACGTGCTGCAGTCTATAGGGTGACAAAGAGTCGGACACGACTGAGCAGCTGAACTAAACTGCACGGAACTGACTAGATGGACCTTTGTTGGCAAAGTAATGTCTCTGCTTTTTAATATGCTGTCTATGTTGGTCATAGCTTTTCTTCCAAAGAGCAAGCAGCTTTGAATTTCATGGCTGCACTCATCATCTGCAGTGATTTTGGAGCCCAAGAAAATAAAGTCTGTCACTGTTTCCATTGTTTCTCCATCTATTTGCCATGAAGTGATGGGACCGGATGCCATGATCTTCATTTTCTGAATGTTGAATTTTAAGCCAGTTTTTTCACTCTCTTTTTTCATCTTCATCAAGAGGCTCTTTATTTCCTCTTCACTTTCTGCCATGAGGGTGGTGTCATTTGCATATGAGGTTATTGATGTTTCTCTCTGCAATCTTGATTCCAGCTTGTGATTCATCCAGCCCAGCATTTCACATGATGTACTCTGCATTTAAATTAAATATACTTGTAAGTTAAATATCTTAAATAAACTTGTAAGTTATTATATAAATAAACATAAAGTTAAAAAACTGACTAGAAATATACAAAATTGACTAGACATTTTAGTATAGGCACTGAATGTAATATAGATACTGAGAGGCTTTGAATGCAATCTGTGTTTAGAGGAAAACATTCATTTTGATTTTGGGAAGGCTGAATTAGATGGCAGAGTATCTAATGATAGGAAGTTAGCAATGCAACAACTGTGTAAAAAAAAGATCAAGGTTGTAAATGAATATTTGAGAGTCATGAAACAGTAATTGCTCCAATTCTAAAAAGACTACCAAGTTATAGGTCAGATGGATCATTCTAAGTAATATCTATCATTCTGAGAAGGCTGTTAGAAGTGTTTCCTTATCTAATCACATTTTGATATACCACATCTACAAAGAGATACTGTTCAAAGAGGTATCACAGAAGAATTGCTCCTACATTTCTGAGCCTTCCCCACCTTGTTCGTCTCTGGAATTACACGTATCTATTACAAACTATTTGCTGATGATCTGGGTTGGAATCAGTCATATTTACATGGACTCTAAACTGCTTTAATTTGCCTTTCTGTGTTTCACTTTCCCTTTACTGCTGCTATATAGTGTAACTCACCATTAACCAGATATCATTTTACACCCAAGAAATGGTCATACTTCACAGCTGGCTAAACTGATTTCTGTAGTTAGTTTACATAAAACTCAGAGACACTTCTGGAACCAAGATGCTGGTAAATGTGAGATTATTTCTGTTCACTAACAATTAGACAAAGAGGAAGAAAAATGTAACTTAACTTTAAAGCCAACACTCAGACCAACAATAAAATGAAAAATTAAAAGAAATGAGGGGGGAAATACCATTAAATTAGAAGACATTAGTACTTGATTTTTGACTTGATCCCCCTCAAGGAATGCAGCAAATCATATTTTGCTATTACGTATTTACAAAACATATTTTGGGTTCTCATATTTTAAGAGAAATACGCAAATGAAATCCTCAGCTATGAAAAAAAGATATCCTCTTCCCACATGATTTTAAAAGATATCATGAATTTCAAGTTAATGTTCTCATTGAAAAGATCTATGCAAAATGGCTTTTAATGACAAATTGCAAAATTTTAACTTGTTTTTAAAAATTCCAAGCCCTGTGCTTGAAGTTATTTCCTAGTAAAATCTCAAGTTTTATATATATATATATATATGTATGTATATATGTGTATATATATATGTGGGTATATATATATATATATATATTACTTGTTATAAATGACCTAGAGGGGTGGGTTGCAGGGAGGGTAGGGATGCTCAAGAGGGAGGCAATATATGTATAATTATGGCTGATTAGTGTTGTTTCTATATGTATAATTATGGCTGATTAGTGTTGTTTTATGGTAGAAACCAACACAACATTGTAAGAAAATAAATTAAGAATAAATAAGTGAGTAATTCTGGAGACCTTTTAAAACCAGAGTAAATGATATAACACCACAGCATTATTCATATGAATGGCTTCTTTAGAAGGAATCAGAGCATATCTTCATTAATATAAAAAAATGTTGTAAAAGCCCTATACAGATGTTATATCCCAAATAATGTAGAGACACATATCCAACTCAAAGAGTCCTAACTTTGGGACTCCCTGCTCTCTTGTGGGAGTTTCACATCAATAATGGATATGAAGAAATAACCTTTATGGTAGAGTTCTTTCTACTCGTGTTTGTTGAGCAGTACTTTGTTATGAACAACAAAACATGCTATATAGTATCAAACAAAACAAAACCGAATCTTCAGGGCTGCTCATCAAAAGATACTAAGCACTACTTCAGAGCTAAAATTCTTTGACACAAGCTGTGGCGGGGGCGGGCAGTGGGGGAATTGCAAGAAGGGGATATTGAGTTGGAGAGGATAGAAACAAGAAGTGTGGTTTCAAGAACTCTCTTCTTTCTCCCCATTTTCTTCGAATCACTCACTTCTCTGTAAAAATGTAATTTTTTTTTATGAAAAACTTTACAACATACTAAGTAAAGAAGTGTCCTGAGCCTTCTTTAGTCCTGAAAATCGACCTATAAGAGATAGCCATCTGTCTTGGATGAATATTTAGAAATCAATTTTAAGAACTCTTATGTACAAAAAGTATTTTTTTTTTTGTCAGAATAGTTTTATTCTGGACACTTTCTTCAAGCAAACATGACAAAAGGCTATATAGTTTCTGTATGATTTTACTGTGAACAAAACTAATCTTACAAAATTATTATTGCTTCAATTAAATGCATAAAAATAAATTGCCAAGAAAATCAATTACCAATAAACTGACAGCATATTTGTATTATAATTCATCTTTTAAATAATCAAATGTTCTTCCTTAAGCTTTAGCTTACTTCCCCAAAAGGGTTGACATGGCATTTTGCTTTGTATTTGAAAGCTATCTTTTGCTATTAATTTGCATTAAACAAACAGCAAAAAGACAAGAAAATCAAAGGAAGTACCCCTATATAGTTCTCCCACACATCTTGAGCTGTGTGAGCAAGCAGTTAAAACATGCAAATCCAGTTTGGAGGAAATTCGACATCTCTATTATAGATGAAAGGTAAACAAAGCAGATGAAGGATTAGTGCAATTCCAAATTTAAGATATTGCTCTCAGTGACTTATAATAAAGTGGTGTTGCATACGGTGGCATGTTTTAGATGACATTTCAATTGTACGAGCAATTTGCATTCTATCTGACATTAAATAACGTTCTTAGTATTATGAATTCCAGCAGCATCCTCATCTCCACAGCATAAAGATATGAACTATGAGGCACATCTTAATGAAGGGAGTAAGTTTTCCTGTCAATCTGAAATGTGAGACAAGGCAGTACCTGGGCTAAGCCGCCGGCAACATTATTGTGAGTTGCCCACTCCTGGCATAGTACAAATCTTCAGCTAAGGCATTCTTCTTATTAAATAAAGATCTATAACTGAACACATGTATCTGTAATATCACTACAATCCAAAGAAAATTAAAAGACAGATTATGTCCAGGATATTACATGCACCACCACAGAGCACTGCTAGAATCTGGTATGGTCTTGTTGCTAAGATACCTGGCTAATGCACGGAAACGAGCCCCTCGTACTAATCTAGTACAATCCATGCATGCTTCCACATATTTTGGCAGAAGAAAGTAGGAGTCCACTGACAATGGTTTGGGATATCACTAGCCAGTGTTCCTGAATTTATACATTTTTTATCCCTTTCTGGTAAGCTTCAACAGTCTTAGTAAAATAAGGAATGTAACTCTCTGTTAATGGCATTTGGTTGTTTTATGCCATTTAAAACAAGTAAGATTACTTTTTATCCTTCTGCATAGTCAATAAAAGTTGCTTAAAAAGGTAATTATTTAAGTGCCTTTGCTTGCAAAATTGTGGTGCTCCCCAAAATGATTTCCCTTAATCTTTGTGATTTATACTGTTATATGCACATAAATGACTGCGCTTTCTGTCTCTATTGCTTTCGTCAAGGAGAATGCAATACACCAGTTTCACTGGGTGCACACTGAATAAGAAATCAGAATGCTAAAACGAAATACTTTGATCAGAAATAACTTGCAAGCCTGTGATGCATAAAACTGGCTTGCAGTGCTCAATGTTTCCAAATATTTTTGTTTTATTCCTTTAAGAAAAAGATAAATGTAGAGAGAAGACTAAAAGCTGTTTCAGGCATGACAATAATGAATAAAATTCTAAAATGAAAAATAAATACTTTGAAGCTTCCTTTGGTATGGAATGCTAATGTGCTTTCCACCCCCAGGTGTCACTTTTTGAAACAATCTGCATTTGTTAAAGCAAACTAAGCAAAGACTCCTGCTAAGAAATCAAACCATTTTTTTTTTAATATAAGCGTGTCCCTCCCCTGTAGTACATTATGATCTTCAGAGCATTGATGACGGTAGTTCCACTGAACTCCACTTATGATAACGCTGACTTTTGCAGATGTTCATAGCTGTCAAATATTATTCACTAAAATGTCAGAAGATGTGATAAAAAGTTAAACCAGAAAAATTATTCTAAAGTAATTGGTTCAAGTCAAGAAGGCAAGGGAAGGTCAAACATTAATCCCTGTCCATAAACAGTGAAGAACCATCAAGAAATCACAGCCATATTGATTTTTTTAGGAGGAAACAATTGTATACTGTATTGGTGGGCACACAGATAAAGTGGCTGCTTATACATGTACTGGTGTGCAAATTTATAGTTGCACATCAAAGGTACTCAGTGATTTAAACAAAAGTTTTTCTTCAGATTTACTGGATTTTTGACTCAAATTTGCTTTCTTATCAAAAGAGACTTAGCCCATTTTTGATGAAAATAGATTATACCTTGATTATCTTAAGTTTATATCATTCACACTCTTTGTTTTCCATTCTGTGGATTCACAAGGTCATATGGAAGGGTGATTTGACCAGAAACCATGGGGACTTCATGGATTTAGAATTCCATTTGCAACATTATGACAGCAGTTCATCATGGGAGCCCACCCGTATTAGTGTAAAAATAAATATCACAGCAATCATTATGTACCAGAGAACATCTAGAAAATGTATATGCAGGTTTAGGTTTTTGTTTCATATGCTTCCTCTATTTTGAGCCCCTTGGGACATTGTTGCCATGAAAATTATTTCTAAATCACTGCCTAAGAGCAGTATACAAGGGTAACTGTATTATAAAACAGGAGACTGTCCATGACAAAGAAGAAATAAATCAATAACAGGTACAAGTATCTCAGAAACTGTTACTTCAACATAAATTGTCCCTGTAAGAAGGACAGAAAAATGTTTTTACAAACCTTTTACTTTTTTCAATTCTCACTGGGATCCCATGTCAGAAGAGAAAATGGCTGTTTGCTTAGTATAAAGTGTCTTAGCCATCTACGTGGGCCTGACAGTAATGGCAAAAGATGGTACCGATCAATATCCATCTTCTTCATTCCTGAAGTAATAACTTTCAATAGGAAAATCTATTTACTTTTACTTACCTTTATTTTATTTCATTTTGCTTTAAAGAAGTTCATTCCAGAGGGAGGGTTTATCTTGCAAACAGCAGTTAACAAACTGATGATTTAACTAAAGACTCTGGACCAGGAGAGGCATTACCATCACGTACCTGTGTGTTAATGTTAAGAAGAAACATATTTGGGGGGATTCTAAATTTGTTATGCAAATTAACAGTAACTAAAAGCCTTTTGGGGCTCACAGCTGCTTATCTGGAACATATATCAACCAGGTCAATCAGAGACAAAGGTCAGCATTCACATTCTTACATGTAGGACTTCTTGAATATTTCACATTCCATCTGTGGAAGACGCCATATGCAACTGTATTGTGTGATATATAAAATATCACTGGATAAAAGGAAATCTCAGAATCTCTCTTGGAAAGTCCAGGAGTTTCATGCATCGTTTAAAAACTATTGTTAGGGAAGATCATGCATTCTGCATTCAGATCTATGACATAGAGAGGGAGATTTCATCCCAAATTGTCACAACAGTTGTTATTTTAAATTGCACTTCAAAAAAAAGTGTTCAACATGTATGAGTATAAGCACTAAAATAAAATATTTTTCAGTATTTGAAACATTTCCTCCTCCCATTATCTCCTTTTCATCCCTGTAGCTGTTTTATAATTATGATAGATTTTTTTATCTATTGAGCTAGAATTGGTTTAAACTTACGTTTTTTTGTTTTCCTAAACCCATTTGCTTTACAGATTGACTTTTTCAAGGATATGAAAATTGACATTTGAAATATCAAACATTTAATAACATTTAATGACAATTCTTATCAGTGACTCCATTGAGTGATTTTTATCCTAATAATTTTTATTTTTGAAACTGTAATTAAAAACCACTACAACTTGATATGTATAAAAATTATTGCAGTTGTCTTTAAGAACTCTGGAATTGACAAACATTTTTATCAACATTTAGAGTACAATTTTTTGTTAAATTTCTCTAAATCAGAAAAGAAATTTAAAAATTATTCACATATCTAGACACAGAGTGATTGCAGACCAACTATGAATATCAGATATCCTTTTGATACTAGAAATGATTGCTCAAAAACATTGATATTAATATCAATAGCAACTTAAAAGTTTGAAAATAAGAGGAATGAACTAAATAGAACCTGAGACTACTAATTCTCATTGTGAATTTTTAAATAATAATTGGTAATTAATTTTAAATCAAAAGGAGCAATAAAAACCCATTTCTGAATTCTAGGTTCATACCTAAAGTCTCAGAACACTCACTGTGTATATTTATAACTAAGAAAGGAGATCACTGGTATTAAATCCTGCTTAAATCAACGGCAAGATGGGAAATAAATTAGAGGCAGTACTCTCCTTAGAATTTCTAGGAAAACATATATTAAAGTAGATGTAATATAGCAAGAGAATTAATTGCAAATAAAGTAAAATATACAGAATGATAAGGATGAACTACATTTCACTTCTAATATGAAAGCATTCATTACTAAGAGGCTATCAGCAAAGAAAAAAAATGCATGTATGCTTTACTCAGTTTATGTTTTCACCAGACATAGAGGATCACATTTTCCATGAAGGTGATCAGGCTTTCACACTGATGAACTTCTCTGTGAGCATTTTCATGTGTGCGCATGTGTACCTGGAAAACAATACATGAGAAAGCTTTGGATATTGTTGAAACACAAAAGACAGATATTCCATTTAAGCAGGGCCCCAATAAATCTAAAGAAAAGCCATTGACAATTTTATAAAAAAAAAAAAAATAGTTTCACTTGTTAAAAGGCACCAGGGGATTAGGAAACATACTCAAGGTCTTAAAGGTTTTAGAACGCATTTTGTTGTTGTTGTTCTTGGTGCTAGTCATTTTTATTCACTACTTTGTACCTGCAACATATTTTGCTGTAGAATTTCATCCATTATTGTATACATTGACAGGAACATATGCCTCAAAAAGTAATTGCATTTATTTTAGGAGAATCACTATCTATAATAAACATATAATAATATACATAATTAAACATATGCATTTTAAAGAAGTCTTTTTATAGGAGTAATACTATAAGGAATTGGTATTATTGAAAATACAAACAGATATTTGAGAAAGATGCAAAATTTAAGAAATCATAAATTAAAATCTCAAAGTTAAGGCAAGTGGTGCGTTACCCCCTCGAACTATATTCATTTTAGTATTTTGATTAAAATTGAGCATCTGCAAACACAATTGTGTTACAAATACAAATAAGTATTCAAATCATGTTTATTGAATAAGGGAAAAAAAGAGAAGGTAAGTATGTAATGAATCATGTTTTTAGCTCTGAGACCTATGAGAAGGCAAATACATTCCTCTCACCTGTTCTCTTGTTTGTATAAAATTAGAACTCTTAAAACCTTAAATATTTTGATGCTTACATAATTGCAAAGAAACTCAGTCCCAATATATGAAATGTACTGAATTTGTGAGTTGATTTTCCTTTCTGCCTGTGAAAGAATATAAATGACATGATAGGTAGAGTGTTCTGGGCTGAGGCCTGCAGGAGGGGGTAGAACAAAGACACTCACAGGGGCCATGACTTCTGCACACATTTTACAAGGTGTAGATTCAGAAAACTACACTGTATTTGCAGGAGTTACATTAAAATGTTCTCAGTTGGAAGTTGTGGATAAAATATCAGATCATCTTTTTTTGGTAAATAATACCAAATAAAACACTCTATCTTTCAAAATAACCATTGAAAATAAATATTCAGGGACATCTAGAAAGCTATATCTATCATAAAGCCATAGAGCCCATAGAGGAAGCTCAAAAACTATTTGTTTCTGATATATTTGTTTCATATATAGAGATATAGATAGATAGTTGTGTGTGTGCACATCAGTGTACATGTCTGTCCGTGTGTGTGCATCACAATTACACAAACAACTAGAGACATATGACTCCAGACAAACATCTAGCACACTCTGTGTTACTCCACTGGGTCATTTTATGTATTTTTCTCCTCAATTCTTTATTTCCTAAGATTTTAAAGAAGTGAGTATCTACATGGTTTATGCCTATCTTTTAGATCCCAGCAGTAGACATGGCCACGATTAGGCATTCTAAGCCATAATCACAGGGTCAAAATCATAGAGTTATAACAAATACATGGGCACAAAGGCAACTCGACTGCTCAGATTGTAGCAGCACCTTCATAGCTGCATTAGTCACTTTGATTTTTTGCTAGAAGACATATATCCCCCATCTCTATTTTAGAAACCTCTCAAGTTTTATACCTGAATTCCCTCAAATCTGGACCCCAAATGAAGAAAATTGGTTTATCTACACACTCAAAATTGTTCAATAGTTGATTAAAGCTCTGGCGCTGCAAGAGTAATAGACTTGCCGCAACAGAGTCACTTACCTACGTGAAGTAGCTGCACACATATGCTTTTTTTTATTTGGCATGACTTGGCAGTAGTGAAATCTTAAATATCACACTCATTGATGTTCATCTAGGTCACTCTTTGCATCACAGTGCATTACTTCGATTTGGCTGTATTTATAGAGACTGTGTATATTTGCGTGTGTGAAATTTCTGAATCTAAATTTACTAGCATCAAAGATTTTTTTTACAGAAAGATACAACTCTACCTAGTTCAAATTCATAGAGATAATTTCAGCAATGTAAAACAGCCAGAAAATTATGAGGTAAATACTAGAAGAGTAGCTATATTACTCTTCCCTTCTTACATACAGGAGTTCAAAAAAATGCTGTTGGACACAGTGCTTTATTCGAAGAGGTTTCACACATGCATTTTTAATCAGGATTATATTTCACAGAGATCTGTCACCGCTCACAAGTGCAGCCGGCCGGTCCTCCTTGAAATGTATCAGCTCTCGGTCTCAGCCCTGAACTAGTTTTTCTTTGTACAAATCTGGACTTGGTGATCCACAAGGTGGTGTTTTTCTTAAAAGAAAAAAAAAAATCCCCTAGAATTGCTTAGGACCCCCATGTACATTGTTTTTAGTTCAAACATACAACTGCTTTAACCTGGCAACATCTTTTAAGTCTCTTTCTCCACCAAGTCTAAACATTTGGCTTTAAGGTATTTGCTAAACCAGGAAGGTCCAGTAATTGGTTATTTTATATTCAATTATTTGCAAAAATTTTGTGTGGAGTTAATGTTACATTTTTCTTCTATCTTTGATCTATTGTATTATTAATAACTTTTCCATATAATGATGATTAAGATGACATAATAGGCAAAATATAATGAAGAAATGTTTACATGAGTATCTTTATCCAATGTGCTTCAAATATTAGACATATTATGTGACCATACTATAAACATACATTCTTATCTATGTGTAGAAAATATCTTATAAAAATTTATAAATGCAGAGAAACAAAAATCTGTGCATGGAGATTTATATATATACATGCACATATATACTGCTTAAGCTAACAAAATTGATATAAAACCAAAAGAGGAGGTTAAAGGTCATAGTCATAATTGAAATAAATTTGAAATTATGTAATAATTGTATTTTTAAAAGATCTATTTTAGAATGCCTATATTTTGAAAACTTTAGCTTATCAATAACAGCAAACATACACTCTCAAATATTCAAACTAATACACAGATAGAGAAGATTTTTTTTTAATGTTGAGTTTGCATATAGCATATTTAATGTCTAACAAATATCAAATCTCTGTTAAAGCACACCCAACTTCTCTAGTGACTAAAACTTGTCTCAAAATACATTTCAAAGATTATGTAGCAGAAATTTTTTAGTTTCAAAAATCTCTAATATTTGTGAAAATGCAAAAGAGTAAGCCAGTTTACAATCTGTAGGTTGGGAACTTCTGTGTATCAGCAAGTGTCCAGAAGAACAGGCCAGCGCCAACAGAACAGGAACACTGATGTGAAGTAACTGTATCTATATGTTGTCAGGCAACTGGTCATAAAGTGCTGAATAAAAGGGCATTTGAAATTGGAGAGTTCTGAAAATACCACAGCTGATTTTTTATATTCTCTGACAGTTAAGAACAAAAAGACTTTCAGACAAAGATTTTAGACACTCCCTGTGATATCTGGCTTCCCTGAAGTTGATGCATAAGATTACCAAACATCTGATACTCCCTAAAACAGAGTCGGTATTAAGCCATTTGATTCTCAATTGCTTCATATTCATAAAATTACTACATGACTCTCCGTCGTCATCATCATAAACACTGCACATTTTACATCTGTTAAAGCATTTAAAAGCCCAGAGCTTACATCTACAAAACAGGGATGAAGAAAGACAGCCTAGAATATTACACAGAGTCCTTTTTAGAAACATTGCATTTTTAAGAGTTAAGGCTTTCTTTAATTTTACCACCATCAGAAGGTTTGGAAAATAAATTTCAAAATTCGATTGCCTCTAATTAGCGGCACAAATACCAATGACTCAAAATTTTCAGGAGCTTAAAAGATAAAATTGTCTTTCAGATCCAAATTGTTGCTTAGTACAAGGAAAAAGAAGGTATTAAAGCAATCATACTTTTTTTTTTATCCATTGCTTTAGCATTGAGTTAACAAGGAATATGTGGCTTTAGACTTGCTTAGCCAACAGCTTGTACAGCACATTTATATTCCCCAAATGGTTTCATGTTTCCAAAGTGAAATTTTAGAGGGTATTAGTTTAAAATATTTCTCTCTATTGAGGAAAATCTCTCTCTGAAGTCTAGGGGGGGGGGGAAGACTTTATAAATGACTTTTCTCTTGGCAAATATTAATGTTTAAGATACATGATAAAGAATAAAGGTAGTAAAATGAAGTCATTTAAAACATGACATGAAAAAACAAATTTCACACAACCTAAAAGAATATTACAGAAGATTGATCAATAATTTAAAGTTTTATATTTTTCTTAAGAAGTTCCAACTTAAACTTCCTAGATCTTGTTAAAAGCCAAAAGATGTTAATTCTTGTATGTTTATAATTATGCTTGTTTTTAAATATACACAATGATCTTTAAAGTGGATAATAAGTATATTTGACTTATTTACATATATTTTCCTGCTATTGTAAAGAGAATAATAAGCTTGAAGCCAAAATATCTATGAGTCTTCCTTTTACATCATTTACCTAGTTTCCTGAAATGGTGCTTCCTCATCTGAAAAGTGAGAATTAATTCTGGCTTGATTCACCTGTCTCACAAGTTTGTGAGAATGAGAGATAACTCTCACTATGCTCAGAACACTTTTTGTGTTTCTTGGCCCCATTTAATAAATCAATCCCAAAGAAATGAGGTCAGTGTCTCCCTATTACATTTCTCTATTTTTTGACAAGCGTCATGAGAAAATATCACATTTATTTATTCATATGGCTATCCATGAATATTTATACGTAGACATATGAATGTCTATCCCTTTGGTAGAATGGAAGATCCTTCTGTGCAGGGATTTTTGTCTTTTTTCATTACTGGATCCCCAATGCCTGAAACAGTACCTGGTGCATCAAAAATGTTCCAATATCTGTTGCTGATCTAATTATGTAAAAGCTATGTGTTCAAATAAGCATATAAGAATACAAGCTACTGCCACCTTGCCCCAGCAGACTCGTATGGCCATGGATATGTCGGGGGTAGGTGACGTGATGATCTGATCAATAAACCTGACTCAACTAAATGTAAGCCTTTATATTCATGAGTAGTTTTCCATAAACAAAGGGCTTTTCCATGGTCTACATGACCTGATGCTCTTAAGGGTCTACGTCGATAGCATCTGTATCATTCTGTTTATGCAGGACACAATCGATGTCATTGTTTACATCAGAGACCAGACTATTCATTGTATCTCATCCCCCTTTTTACCTTTTTGCTGACTTTGTTTCTCTCATTGTCCCTTCCTCTCTCACATCATGATTCCCACCAGAACACAAGCATTTTGAAATATTACCCATCTAAAAACAAGCCTTCTATTGATCCATTATCAGCTGCAGCTACTACTCCACTTCTGAAACTCTTCCCAGGCTCTCCTCAATCCTGGTCTCAAGGATTGCCTGTTGGTTCTCCCTACTTTCAATCTTCCCATCCCTCCCAATTGACTTCTGTCAAATTTTCAGCTCTACCATTTAACTGAAAGCTTTTTCATCAAAGTCACCAATGATGTCCACATTTACAATTCCAATGGCATTCAACCCGTCTTCATATAAATTAATCTCTTAGTGGCATTTAACAACTAACCAATCTAGTTCACCTTTTTCGAGACATTTTCTTTTTTTTAAGATTTTTTTTTTTAATGGGACCATTTTTAAAGCCTTTACTGAATTTGTTACAATATTGCTTCTGCTTTATGTTTTGGTTTTTCTGGCCACTGAACCTGTGTGAATCTTAGCTCCCAAACCAGGAATCAAGTCCTCAACCCCTGCACTGGAAGGCGAAGTCTTAACCCTTGTACTGCCAGGGAAGTCTCTGAGACATTTTCTTTACTTGACTTTTAGGGAATCACTGCACACACTTTCTTGGCCTCCACTGATGGACACTAGACGATGGTTCCAGTCTCTAACTGCTGGAGTGGGCCAAGCTCAGCTCTTCAGCCTCTTTATCTCCCTGCTCTGTAGGTGTTCAATGGTAATCTTGTAGCTTAAAATACCAACTGTAAACATGTGACTCCCTAAAAAGAGATTTGGGTACATCTTCTATCCTACTCTTCTCTTAACTCTACCCATATACCTCAAATAGCATGTATTAAAGGCATCTCAAACTTAATACAACAAACATTGAACTCTCACTTTTTCTCTCCCAAATTTGTTCTTTCTGTGATCTTTTGTATCCCGGTAAATGACACCAATAGTCTGCCAATTACTCTTGAAAACAAGCAAGTACATAAACAGTCAAACTTGGGAACCATCCTTGACTTCTAGTTTGCATATTTTGCATCTAAGCCATCAACAAATTTTATCAACTCCATCTCCAAATTAAAACCAGAATCCAGTCATGAGTTATCATATCCCAGGAAGGTGTATTACCTCTTGCCTGAACCATTAGTATAACTTCAAACTGTTCATTCGGCTTCCACTTTTGTGTCTCTATGGTCTATCCATATTTAGAAACAAACCAAATTATATCACTCATTGGAACCATCCACCATCTTCCCATCACACTTGGAATACAACCTAAAGACCCAAGGCTTTACGCCATCTACCCTTCAGCTTCACTTCCCTAATTTTATCTCATATCACTTTCCCCATATCTCTTTGGACTCATTCTCTTCCTTAAGGCTGCTGGTCACATTCTAGCTGAAGTCTTTATATTTACTTTTCCTTTGCATGGAATATTTTTACTAAATATTGTTATGGTATGCTCCCTCAACTCATTCAGTCTTAGCTCAAAGCCATTATTAACTGTTTATTTTCTGATACTAGGAGTTAAATGCTATGAGGGCAAAGACTGTTTCTAACATTTTCCCCAGAGTTTCCGTGACACCTGGTATGGTGTCTGATTGTATGGCCTCCATATGTTTTGGAAGGACAGAAGGAAAGACTGAAGGAGAAAGGAAGAAAGGAAAAATAATGAAGGAAAACAGGGAGGAACTAGAAGAGAGAGAGAAGAGTTAAGATGATTTGGAGATTGTTTTTTCACTTATATAATTACATAGACAACTTTAATGTACTAAACAGTATCTGTATGGTTACAGACAAATTAAATGGACAGAAAACTGGATGGAGTGCAAATAGAAAACAGTTATAGTTTTCTCTTCCACCATTATCTCCAAGGTGCCTTTCCAAATTTCTTACCATAGTATGTTTGCATATATGTCAGTAGCTACCCATGCATTACCAGCTGAAACAATAATCATTTTGGAAGTTAAGATTCACTTTAGCTGTTCAGAATTTTACATGAATTTAATTTAAAACTTTAAGCTCCAGTCCAAATCATCTCCCCCACCCCAGCTCCCACGTGATCACTGTCTCTGCAAAAAGAAAATGGTGGCTATTCTTTCGCCTTTAATTGCCTTTTCTCCTTCCCACTTCTGAGTGTTGCAGGGCTGGAGCAAGGGGAGGAGGATTTTTAAAGAAGCGGAGAAAATACATTTCCATTGAGTTGGTGGAGTTTGTAACCTTTCTTGGCTATACTGCCCAGCACTGCCATGGCAGGCATCCAAAAGTTGGTATTTCAAGAAGCACATGTGTGGGCTTTCTTGGGAGAATGTTTGTGTGGAATATCTTGGTAATATAGAAGTGCTTCATTCAAGAGTGCAGAGAAGTGCCTGTGGGATTGAAAGTCTGAAGACTAAGGAAACAGCTTAAATCAACTACTCTTGGAATTAGATTGTAGACTAATAGAAAGGAATAAAAATAAAATGCACTCAAGCTGCATTTGATGCTACTCTTCCTTAATAGGATATCAGTATCTCCAAATGTATAATGAATATGTGCAAGGTAACTAAACTTGTATTTTTAAATCACATTTAAATCAATTAAGAGAAGGTAATTAATGTTTAAGGGTATATCTAAGTTTAGTAAATCATTCAGTTGACAAATAATATTACAATAATATTACAAAGAATTCAAATAAGCTTGGAAATAAAACCTGTGGAGGGAGAGAAAAATTTCATGATTTCGTACAAGGTTCCAAGGGGCAATATTTGTATGTGTTGCAGGATTTGAAATTCAATCTCTACTTATTCAATAATTACCTAATTATCCAGAATGATCTGTTTCACATTAATTCAATTCTCTGATAATATTATGTAATCATCAGGTAAAACAGCAATACGATGAAAAGGATACCTACAGTGGTTAGACAGCATAGTAATTGTTTAATTGAAAATTTTGAATATCAAAACAATAAATCATTCAGGACAATCGTTCATTTACAGAAACAGCATGTAATCACTTATATGGAAAGAAAATTCTGAGATACACAATTTCTGATTAAATTGGCACTCAGCTATTATTAGGTGAAGCCGACAGCATTAATGACTGCATGGTTAAAGGGGAAAAGAAAATATGATTAACAATTTTATATTTTATGTTAGCATGTGGGGAAAATGTGAAGTTTAATATTTTAGCGGTTTCACACTTACTAAAGAATAAAGTTTAAACTCTTAGTTTTTCTTTTTGCAAACTTCTGCAACTGCCAACTTTGCCAGTCTTGTCTTTTATTCTTTCCTAGACATATCTGCTCCAGTTGGACACCTGGTTTCTCACTCTTTCTCACTTTTGTATGTGTTTTTCTACTTCACTAGTGCCTCTAAGAAAACACCCTCTTCCTGTATCTCCCTATAAAAACTCATATGACCCTTTAAGGTTACGATTTTAAAAGATTTTTTCCTATATTGTTTACCTCAACTGAGGGTGTAATCCCCTTTTCTTAACATATATATTGTTTTATCATCCAAATACTTACTCTCCTTTATTGCAATCTTTTGTGAACATACCTTCCCAATTAAAAACTGTTGGCTTAGAGATCTAGAGATGAAACATTGTCACTTACTCAATTGGATTTCCCATAGGATGCATAGGACCATAGATGTGCACATGTGTGTGTGTTTGTGTGTGTGTGATTGTGTGTGCTCAAGGGTATGTATATGTGTGTGTGATTTCTATGCTTTTATTCAATATATATTGATTACGCTCCTATCCGACCCCTATGCCAGTCACTATCAAAAGTTACTAAACATTGGAAAAAGTCAGTGAAACAATTGATAACCCTTTAGCCTAACATTATGTGTACTTAATAAGGAATATAGACAAAAGAGAAAATAAGGTTCAGTGAAAAAACATGCCATATAGAGTTCTGTGAGAGGGAGAAGCTACTTACCCAGACTCGAAGAATTAGAAAAAGTGCTATAGAAGAGGAATTAGAGGATGGGCTGGAGGCATCCAGATGAGGAGTAAAGAAACTGTTCTAGATAGATGAAAGGGCAAATGAGAAAGTTCTGATGAAAGAGAGAGTCTGTATTACTCAAAGAGCTGAAATGTATGCAGTGTGGCTGAAAGAAGAAGAGGGGCAGCTGAGGCAGAGCTAAGGGCACCCTCAGTAAAAGGCGAGCATTGCAGGACATGCTGCCAAGATGTCAAATCAGAAAAAGACCGAGGCACGCATGAAGAGAACTTCAGGGACAACAAAGCAGGCTTAATGGGCGCCTCAAAGTCATAGCTGGCCTAGGCAAAAAGCAGAGAAGGAGGAGGCCAGGTGAGAGCATAGGAAATGTTTTCATTAAGTTGGACCATTATTCTTGAGCTTTCCTTGTGGCTCAGCTGGTAAAGATTCCACCTGCAATGTGGGAGACCTGGGTTCGATCCTTTGTTTGGGAAGATGCCCTGGAGAAGGGAAAGGCTACCCACTCCAGGATTCTGGCCTGGAGAATTCCGTGGACTGTATAGTCCATGGGGTCACAGAGAGTCGGACACGACTGAGCGACTTTCACTTTAGTGGAAGAGAGAAATAAGTTGATTCAAAAAAGATGAGGAAGATTTGATCATGGAAAAATCTGAGAAGGAGGAGTCAATAAGAAGGAAAGCATGTTGATCTAGGAAATGGAGATAATCGATAAACTTCACCTAGAGAGTGAGAAGAATGGAATCTAGGGCACAGATGGAGGGAAGAACCCTGGAAGGGAGGGTATCAGCAACGTCACTTCTTCAATCTTAAGAAAACTGGAAAAAGAAAAAAATTAAATGTAAATGCAAATCAATGTCTCGCTTGGCTGGAAGCAAGTTGAAGAGCTCATATATTCTCTATATTATCACCGCTTTAATATCTTCACTCTCATTTCTTAGAGAGAGTGCCACATTCCTTTCCAAGGTTGGTGCTGAACAGACCAAGGACATTTTGATGACTTCCCATTTAAGCCATGAAAAACAAGTAAGGAATAAGCCAAATCATATCTAATTGGAAACTGGGACAAAGCAACTTTAAGCCGGCCCCTTAGTGCCACTCTCCCCCTACTCTACCCCACAGAGTCCTCAGATGTCATTTTAATATGAACCTCAAACAGTTTAGTAAACTCCAATCAAGTCTAGTTCAATGTTGCTGTTCAATGTATGATATCATAAGTGAAACGAATTGCCAGTCTAGGTTCGATGCAGGATGCAGGATGCTTGGGACTGATGCACAGGGATAATCCAGAGATGGTGTGGGGTGGGGGGGGAGGTGGGGGTCGGGTTTGGGAGTTCATGTACACTCGTGGCTGATTCATGTCGATGTATAGCAAAACGAATACAGTATTGTAAAGCAAAACAAACTAAAAAATAAAAATTAATTTAAAAAAAAGAAAGAAAAAAAATATTGTTGTTCAAGTGTTCCTACCTATGGGTTCAGTTCAGTTCAGTTCAGTTTAGTCGCTCAGTCGTGTCCGATCTTTGTGACCCCATGAATTGTAGCACGCCAGGCCTCCCCGTCCATCACCACTCCTGGAGTTCACTCAAATTCACGTTCATTGGGTAGGTGATGCTATCCAGCCATCTCATCCTCTGTCGTCCCCTTCTCCCCCTGCCCCCAATCCCTCCCAGCATCAGTCTTTTCCAATGAGTCAGCTCTTCACATGAGGTGGCCAAAGTATTGGAGTTTCAGCTTTAGCCATCAGTCCTTCCATTGAACACCCAGGACTGATCTCCTTTAGGATGGACTGGTTGGATCTCCTTGCAATCCAAGGGACTCTCAAGAGTCTTCTCCAACACCACAGTTCAAAAGCATCAATTTTTTGGTGCTCAGCTTTCTTCACAGTCCAACTTTCACATCCATACATGACTACTGGAAAAACCTTAGCCTTGACTAGACAGACCTTGGCTGGAGTTTAAGAGGCTGTACTAACGTACTAATGATCAAACTGTATCTTGTGGTCAAAATAAAAGGTTGTAAAAGCAGGATAAGGGATTACCATTCCAGGGGCTCTTCATTTCAATATCCACAGGTCACCTAGGCATCTGTTAATGTACATATTCCCTGCCCCCTCTCACTATCAGCATACATTCAAATTTAAGCAAACCTATGTCAGGACCCTGATGGCTCAGATGGTAAAGAGCCTGCCAGCAATGCAGGAGACCTGGGTTTAATCTCTGGGTCGGGAAGATCTCCTGGAGAAGAAAATGGCAACTGACTCCAGTATTCTTGCCTGGAGAATCCAGAGGATAGAGGAGCTTGGCAGGCTACAGTCCATGCGATCACAAAGTGTTGGACATGACTGAATGACTAACACATGGCAGGGTCCTGATACTTTCACTTGTTATAGTCAGCCTATGTGATTCAAGTATAGGTGTTTCTGTCTTAAGCAAGGTCTACTAATAAAGAACAGAAAACGGTGGGACGAAACTAAGCTAATCATCCATATACTCAGGTCACATTTCTAGGTCCTAGGCTAGGTTCCAGTTCACATTGCAGAAAAGTAGAAGAGAAAAAAAATAGATACTGCATACACAAGTAGCGGGGCCAACAGACCAATAATCATATCAGGTTAAGAAAAAATTAAAACTAACCTACAATACATAGCAATAACAAAAGTTTTCATTGTACACTTGGGGAAAGGAGCAATGTATTATACTTTAAGGAACATATGGGGAAAAAATTCCACAAATATATATATGATAATTTCTATACCAATACAACACAACAGTAAAATCAAGGAATTTATTTGGTGACATCTGTGTCCTAGAATTACTGAAAGTGACATTTATTATAGATTTTTTAAAACAAAATATATTCTTTTCTGTCTGGAATAATACAGACAAGTCCATCAGAAAACAGGACTAACTAATCTCCAGTGACCCCCTATAAACTATGAACTAAAAGAAATAAATATTTCATTTGTAAATTACCAAATAATCCAGAAAGCTGATTTTTTCTCATGTCTCTAAGAATAAACAGCTGCAAAACTAGCATCTAGAATCTAGTCTATGCCTGTTTTAAGTCAGCAAGCAAGTACTCATGAGTATATTTACATCATAAATGCCACAGACATTCTATTTTGGTAAAAGCATAAAACTTATCTTTTCCCGCAAAGCACTTTATGTAAAGATAAAAACATACTTCTCTGTTCTCACTATACTAATTTTATTCTCATTTTCTTTTCATCACCATCAATATCAACTTCATCAACTCATTAAAAAACATTATTAATACCTGAGCTGGGAACTGTGCTGCGGAGCATACAAAGTGCTCTGAGCTTCCAGATTAAACAAGTAATTACACAAATGCCCTTTAGTGCACATTTATCAGCATGAAATCTGCATGCGAAGAAAATAGCCAAGGAAGACAAAGTTATACATTTCCAAACACAAATACATCACCCAAGTTGAAAAGAAGAGGCTTAATGAAAATAAACAGAGCTTTAAAAGAGAGTTTGAAAGTCTAAATGCAGCTTAAGACAAGTTGTGACTTTTCGGTATCACATAGGCATTATATCAAAAATGACTTCACTCTTACCAGATGGACGGGGCCACACTGAGAGAAGCCTCTCTCTTTAAGAAATATATTTTAAATGAGAAAGATAGCATCATTTCCACAAACATCAAAATCCTGTACATTTTCTGTATTGTGTTCTCTGTATTATATTTAGTTCACCTTTGTAGGAAGGTTCTGTGAACAAGGGGAATAAAGAGTATACAGTGAAATCCTGAAATGTGTAAGCTTTGCCCTTGAGAATTCAGATTGTGTCAAAAATAAAGACTCTGAAAAGCAAAATAGTAATAAACAATGAAAAAAATATGTATTTGTATAACTGAATTACTTTGCTGTGCAGCAAAAATTAACATAATGTTGTAAATCAATTATACTTCAAAACTTTTAAAATTTTTTTAAAATAATAATAATTAATAATAATAAACTTTGCAGCCAGTGCAGTTCAGCTTCCACCTTGACACAGGTGTGGAGAATTCATTAGGACTCCACATAGATGAGACTTTATAGAAGACAAATGGGACAAATTTACCCACGTATCAGAGATCCTAGTCCAGCGGTCTACAGTGTTCTTGGATTTAGGATATCTTTTGGTTTACTCTCCCACCACCGTCTAATTGCCCTGCAAAGTTAGTCAAAAGACCACACATAAAGATTAGCAAAATATAATGCATACAGCATAGATTACCCCAGTCACCAAATTTTTAATATCTACATTTTTGTTTTAATATCTATGATTTCCATAAGTTTTTTGAAATGCTGACTATACCATGGAATAATGATTTTTACCTTTGTATGTAGTGCAAATATCTGTATTCTGGGTTCTTGTCAGAGAACACAGTTAGTGACTGCATTGCTGGTTTTCAGAAATGTGGAATTCTGAAATCCAAAATGCTTTTTCTTTTAAACACAAAAGTGTTCACTTTATATATGTGGTAGGTTTTTTGGTGTGTGAAAACTGCCTCAAGTTAGAATAATTTATGCTTAAGACATACCTAGAGACTTAAGGCTGCTTAGAATTGAACGAAGTTGCTGTCATTTTAAAAGTATTCTGACCACTTTCAGTTAGGATTTAAAACTCTTCCAAGGTATGTTGCATTCATTTTAACTATCTTCTCTTGACCTACTAGCAAATTTGAAAATGTTTTCTAGTTTTTTTGTCATTTGTATTTCCTCCGGAACTGGTCTGGGTGCATATCTTCAGAAGGTCCTGGTAGAGTGGTAATAGAATTGTAGGAAGAGAGGAAGAATTTTCTGGAGAATGAAAAAGAGCCAGGTAGGAAAAACCGACGACGAGCAACGAGCGAGGAGGAAAGAATAGGCAGGATGTTAGCAGGGTCAGTTCCCTGGCCCTCCTCTGTTCTGGATTCCTGTCTCTCCCTTTGCAATTTTTTCTCTGCAGGCAGAGCCAGCTCTATTCTCTGAGGTCCTTGCTGCTTTCCTCTGGGATTCTATCATTTAATCAGAACCTTTTCTTTTTCTCAGAGGGACCTCACACCGGCACTGGCGTCTTTCTCAAGTGGAGTAGTACCTAAAGACAGAATGTAATGAAATTTGGTAAACATCTCTGCCTTAAAAAAGAAAGGGAAAACAGAATGTCAGATTTTAATTCTGACCACCAGTACAGTCATATTCCTCCAGTACTGCAACCACCAAATAGAAAATTAGATTGTCCCATGTTCCATTCTTCTCCTGGGACATTACCAAAACAATATGTTGCCCAACCATCTTTTTCATTTTTCCACCCATTCTCATAGTTCTAAAACCTAAATTATTTCCTTGGATTAAGGCAGAAAGCACGTCCCTCACACAAATGTTGTATTTTGTTTTAATTGCTCTTACTGAATTATGTTTTCAAGCTCTGTCCTGGGTTTCCACTGAGGATCTTCCAAAGAAGTAGTTAGTTAAATACTAATATATTCTATGGAAATATACATAAGTGGTAAACTATAAAATCCTGCATGAGAATGAAGCTCCCTAATCTCCCAATAGTGATTTGAGGAGGGAAGCAGGGGAAAGTGAATGGAAAAGAAATGTAAATGTATCCATAATGTTTTATTTCTTCATTAAAAAAGTGATTTAAAACATAGTTGGAAATGTATAAAAAGTTTATCAAATCTGGGAACTAGATTATATTTGCTACAATACTTTTATTTACATGTGAAATTTGGAATCCAAAACAAACATATAGAAAAGACATCATAGAAAACTCTCTTAGTTGAGGAAGCTATTGAAAATAACTATTCTCTAGAAGCACTCCTCAGGCTTCAGTGTGGGTGTAAATCACCTAAAGATCTTGCCAAAATCTGGATTTGATTTTAGTAGTTTGGAATGGGACCTGAGATTCCACCTGTCCAAGAAGCTCCTATTGGTATTTTCCCAAGAACTGCAATTTGAGTAGCAAATTACATTACAACTGTTTCACTTTTTAATGAATGCATGAAAAAATTTTCACAGTTCTGGAAAAAGTCATGCTTATCCTCAGTAACTGGTTGATCCTTCCTTTGTAAAGGTTGTAAATTTCTTTCCTTCTTGACTTTGCCCACTAGGAAGCTCACAGATAAATCCATTGCCTATGCTGGTAACTGAGCAGGACTATATGGCACATCTTTTTATGAACTAATTTATTCTGTTTTATTTTAACCCATGTTTTTCTTTTGTCATAATTCTTATCCCTATACATTTTGTCCTGTTATTAAATATCTCTTTCAATAAAACTGCTTCTAATTCTCCTGGCAAAGAGGTTTGACATATTTAAGTTAATTTATAACTTGGAGACCACCGTTTTGAAGGAGCTCACAGTCATTAGAGGAAGAGTAACATACTCCAATTTTAGATGGGCTGTATAGATCTCTAGGATGGAGTTAGAACTCTGCTTGAGAGCACCCTGGAATGTTACTATTAATAATATCATCCTTATCATTAATATTTACAGTCACATTCATGACAGCAACCACTGATTGAATGTCTACCAGATACCCAATACTGGCTGAGTATATTATCTCATTCACCTCTTTCACCATCTATCACGTGTAATCCTACCTTCATAAATTTGTGAAGCTCATTAGCATTAAATTTTAAAGGCTCATCAAGATTGTTTATGCACCAAATCAGGGCAGATCCAGGTTTAAAAACCATATATGGTTTACACCAAGAACCATTCTCATGGTTAACCATGATGCCTCCATAAGCTTCACAGAGAAGAAAGTGCTTCATCAGAGACTTAAAGGCTGAGAAAGGCAGTGCAATATTTCTAAGCAGACTAAGCCGGCATGAAGAGGGCAGAGGGAGACGCTATTCCAGCTAAAGGCAACAGCATGTGCAAACATGAGAGATGTGGAAAAACATAATGTATGTGGGGAACTGGCAAGAGGTTCAGAACACCTGCATCCAGGACTTTTTAGGAGAAGAAAGGTGGAAGGGGCAGGGGTCAGACCACAGAGAGACTTGCATACCTTCCAAAGGCACTCTGTAGGCCAGGGGACTAGGCTAGGCAAGAAGAGGAGGAGATTAGATTTCTTTAAATCTCACTTTCATGATGGTTGGAGGATGGATTAAAAGAGAACAAGGACAGAGGATAGGGGAAGGACTTGAAGGAAGTGTCAGTGACTTTTGAGAAAAGGTCTTATTTGGAAGGTTTTCAGAAAGTAGACTCTTTAAGACTTGCTGTTGGGCTTCCCAGGTGGTGCTAGTGGTAAAGAATCTGCCCTATAATGCAGGAGACATAAGAGACACGGGTTCAATCGTGGGTCAGGAATATCCCCTGGAGAAGGGAATGACAACCCACTCCAGTATTCTTGTCTGGAGAATTTCGTGGACAGAGAAGTCTGGCGGGCTACAATCTATAAGGTAGCAAAGAGTTGAACACAACTGAAGAGACTGGGCATGCAGGCACACACATCGCTTAAATATGCAGTATCAAGAGGGAAAGGCATGTTTTATTCGACCACCCATGTTCTTGGCTTGATAAACTGAGTGGACAGTGTGATAAGAGACTTGAGTGGAATGGGTCAGGTCGACATGTGACATCAATAGGAGTGTGGATGTGCAGGGTTGGAACCAGAAAGGAGATGAGACACCAGCTGTGCGGTCATTGAAACCGTAAGAATGAAAAGCGTCACTCAGTAGGAAATCACATAATACAAAAAAGAGCCAAAGAAACACCAATATTTAAGACAGAGGCCGAAAAAATGAAACCTTGAAAAATGCACTGAGAAAGAGCAGAATGCTGAAAGATCTGAAGAAAATAACACAGAAAACAAATGTGGATAGAGTTTAAAGAAGACAAATTCAGTAATATCAAATACACTGAGAGACCAAGTAGGATAACGATTAAAATGCATTCTCTGATTCTGAAATGTGGTCCTTACCTTAAACAAGATTCAGTAAAGTAATGGAAAGACTGAAGTGGGTAGAGATAAAGATACAAGATTGCAAGGGCAGACTACACTTTGAGGAATCTTTGTTGAAAAGGGAAGAGTTTGCGGTGGCCCCAGCAGCTTTCCTGGTACAGGAATAAAGAATTTTGATCTGTGTGTTAATCTAGGATTTATGATCTGCAAGATTCTATGGTAAGAGAATTATGACTGGAGAGTAACAGTAAAAGGTAATTAAAATAATATTGTTAAAGCGTTCCTAGGGTCTCAGACAAATAAGATAATAAGTAAACCCAGAGAGGCACCAACAGACAAGCAGGAAAGTGAAGAGATAAAGGAAGACAGCAATGATTTCATCAAGTCAGAAAACAAGCAAAATGGAAAGAAGATTCTGGAAGAGAGAGGAGATTATTCTGAAACCATAAAGTAGAGAAGAAGATTTAACAATGGAAGGATATTCAAGAAATCATAAAATCTAAAGACTTCCCTAGCAGTCCAGTGGCTAAGACTCGTGGCTTCCAACACAAGAGATGTGGGTTCAACCCCTGGTCAGGGAACGAAGATCCCACATGCCACACAGTACTGCCAAAAACATATTTTAAAAAGAGAGAGAGCGATCATAAAATCTAAGGTGGAGTGGTGGGGCTGGGTTACTCTTGTGAAGTCAAGTAGGAGTTACGATGTCCCTGAGATGGAAGAACTCTGAGGTGGAATCTCTCATAGGTTTTTCACACAATCACTGTTATTCCTCAAGATCACGGAAGAGTTGAGGTCTGGGAAAAGGCTGAGACACATGCTAAAGTTTTTGTTTGTGGGAATGAAATCTGTGGAAAACCTGAACAAGGAAAAATGAAAGGTCTATTAAAAAGACATGGGTCCTCATTTATTACTATGAGAGTGGAAGTAGTGAATAGAATTACCCGCAGGCAGGCAGCAGAAACCAGAATAATGTTGACTTCTTGGAGGTCTATATAAAATGGGCCTTGGAAGAATAAGCAGGCTCTACTTTTATCCTTATAAATAGAGTGATATTCTACAGTGTGAGGTGACAGGAAGTAGGTGTTCTATTACGCACTTACTATCAAGTTATTGCCTCTCAGCCTTAAAGCCACACTTTGAGGAGCTAGGACACTTAAACTACATTTAGGCTTTGCCAGCTATCCCCATTATGTTTCGACATTAAGGGACACCAGAGAGAGACTGGGAGGCCCAAGTGAGAGAGAGGACGTGGTCCTTCCTGTCTCTCTATCATAAGCTCATCAGTCCTTCTCCAACCTGGCAGTGAATATATTCCAGTACCAGAAAGTGACCCCTGTGTACTCGCCATATTCCCAGTCCAGCCTAATCTTTCCGCTCAGAGACACACTCTTCAGCTAGCCAGAGTCTCCTGAAGAGGTCCAACTCCACCTCTGCACACTTCCTCCTCCAAGCTTCTATGAATAAATTGAAATAATCCCAACCTCTTAATATAATTCACTTGATCACAAGTCCATATATTGAATAGTTTAATTTGGGGTAATTGTTTTAACAAATATGAACATCTAAAAATTGCCTCAAAACTTTCTTGAAACTTTAAAATTTATTTCAATCAAATGGAAAAACACATAGAATATGGATGTAAAGAATTTTTAACATGTTTCTATATTGATAATTTTTATAAGAGAATGTATTACAAATAGAGTTGAAGCCCCTTTGAACCTACCCTGGAATATATTTCTCTCTTTCCCTCCCTGTACAGAGTTAATATTCTACGGTTGGGTATGTAAATTTGACATCTGTGTTTTTTACTATGTATATATATATCTGTAAACAATATATAATGTTTTTGTCTTTTCAAGCATTATAAAATGATATACTTTGTGTGATTCTGCAACCTACATTTTCACTTAGCCTTAGGTTTTCTAGTTTTCTCCCTGTTGATACATGTACTTCTATTCATTTATTCCAACTGATCTTTAGTATTCTGTTGCATGATTGTATCACATTTTATTTAGCCAGTGGTCACTGATGGAAATTTAAGATGTTCCATGTCTTTCCTATTGTAAAGAGTACAGAAATATGCTTTGTATATTTCCCTATATACAAGTAGCGAGTAGATTTCTTTGGTTTTGTAGTCACCATCTTCATTTTCTAAACTATTTTGAAAATATCTGCACTCTCCAATTTAGTAAAATGCCAAATATCCTGTAAGGTTATTGTTCGAAATTACAATCACACAGCAGTGCGTAAAAGTCCCACTTCTTCATATCCTCATCAACACTTGATATTTTCCAGACTTTTAATTTCTGCCAAACAAGTAATATTAATAATATCTTATCATTGTTGTAATCTATATTCCATGCCTCTAAGCATCTTTCCATTTGGATTTTTTTTGTTTATTTTATTAGTTTGTCTCTTCTGAGAAGTCCTTGTTCCTATCCTTGGCTTTTTTCTTTTTTTTAATTAATTTTTATTTTTTAGTTTGTTTTGCTTTACAATACTTTGTTTCGCTATACATTGACATGAATCAGCCACGAGTGTACATGAACTCCCAATCCCGAACTCCCCACCATCGCCCCACACCATCTCTCTGGATTATCCCCGTGCATCAGTCCCAAGCATCCTGCATCCTGCATCGAACCTAGACTAGCGATTCGTAACATGTATGATATCATAAGTGAAACGAATCCTTGGCTTTTTTTCTATTGAGCTTCAAGACTTCCTTCTTGATTTGTCGAAGTTCTTTATATATGTTGTATGTTAACTCTTAGTCACCTATATACTTGCACAGATATCTTCTCCCAGTTTTATTGTACCTTCTATTTTTATAGAATCCTTTGATATGCAGAAATTTTTATCACAATATAATCAAATATATAGCAACCTTTTTCTTTATGGGGTGTGTTTTTTTTTCCCTTTGGTCTTCTTCTGTCCTGATATTATATTTTCTCCTAACAGATTCAAACCTTTGCTTTTCACATTAAGATATTAGTTCACCTCAAAGTTAGTGTTACTTTTTCTCCATGTGGCTAAACTACATACTTACCCTAGTGTCATTTTTTGAGTAATACATCATTTTGAATAATATATCAAAATACATGAAGCAGGCACTGTTCTAGCCAGTCTCCATTTATGAAGGAGGCTCTGTCTAAGCTCTTCATTCTGGTCTATTTATCTCCTACTATTTCAGTAACAGTTTATCTTGATTACTATAGCTTAATGGCACCAATACTTCCTTTTTCTTAGTCTTCAGAAAGTGTCTCGGTCATTCTTTGTCTTTTCTTTTCTGTATGAATTTTAGGATTAGCTTGTAAGCTTCCCACAAAACATTGTTGGAATTTTGAATGAAATTAAATCTTCAAGTTTCTTTAACAAACATTTTCTCATCTCATTCTCCCAACAAATCCAAAACGTAATGGGTTACAATAATATTTCATCTGAGAGACTTAAAATATATATATTAGGAATATTTAATAAATTGCCTAATATCATAGGGGACAGTCGAGGTAAAACAGATTTTTAAATGATGTTTATGTGTGTTTGTGTATCTGTGTGTGTGTGTATGATTTATTCATTTACTTATTTTGAAGATTGTGAACATCTGTTTTTACATCAATACAACTTCACAGTTCTTGGTATGATAATCTGCACACAAGGCTTGTTCAATGCTTTGAAAATTTTGATCATAAGGGAAGAGAAAAACAAGAAGGGCATGGTGAATAGAGAAAAAAAGAAAAGACTTCAATATTTTCTTTACTTGAACTTGCAGTCTTTTCTTCAGTCATGATCCTTCTTCCCTCCAACTCATTGGTTTTTTATTTACATAAAATCGGGCTTTATTACACAGGTCAGAGCAGTGATGAAACCCGCGTCTCCCCTCTTGCCCTGTGTTTTCAGTTAACTTGGGTGAAGTTCTATGATAACAACACAAAATGCTTTAAATTGACTCTGCTACTGTTTTTGGAAGATATGCATAGAAATATGTAAAGAATTTCCGTTTCAGAAACAGTTCAATAGAATGAGTCCAAAAAAAGTGAATATCCAATTATGAATAGTACAAAATGACCAAGAAAGGAAAGCTCCTCATAAGGCACACTATGTTAAGTATTTCGGTTAGTTGAAATATCTCCTGACCACAATCTGAATTTTTCAGTGCATATATCACAAAGTTTTCTTAGAAACTAAGCTTAGATGTTTCTTTGTTGAAATTTTAATTTTTCTGTTTTATCCCAAATCCATCCCTAGCCAAAAATTATTTTTAAGAAAAAAACTCTCAAATATTAAAATAATAAGGTCACAACCAAATCAGTTGTAAAATGTAAAAAAAAAAATATTTAAATTCCACTGACTTGACCCATGCAAAACTTTTAATAGTATGCAATATAAATGCTTGTAGTATTAAGAGGTGTTAATTTGATTTTCTAAAATTATATTTGCTTACTTTCATCTGTGAATCTGTACTACTCTTTAAAATTGTATGATCTTTTGTTGAAACAGAAAACAAATCTCGCAAAGATATTGTTATTATTACCAGTAGCTAAAATAGTTTGTAATTGGGAAGCTGGGTAGGAATTATTATGGTGTAAATGGATGTCAACCAGAAAGACAAATAACTAAAATATTACCTGTTCTCCCCCATCCCCTCCCCCAAATAAACCCTAGATACATTGTATGGGAACATTTCCAAGAGGCAATGTTCATTCCACTAAACATCTCCCACAGTATATAGCTACTGGTACCAGGAAAGATTGAAGAAAGAGAAAGGGAAACAGGAAAAGGGGCAGACAGCTGGATTAGACTGTGCTGTGTATATTAGTGATGGGTAGACTTCAAAAGACTTAGAGGTTCATTTTGGACAGGTGCCCAGAGATTCACAGGCTTACCCAAAACCTTCCATAACTTCGGATTTTAAAATTGAGCTAGAATTCCTTTGAGACCAGGCTTTCAGTCTTCGGTCATATTCCATACTTATAGTCCTTAATAATAAATTTATGTTAAGAAATTGAGAACTTTTGGAATCCTGAAAAATGAGATGCTGATTTTAAATAGATAACTAACAAAATTAATCAGTTTTAAGGTTTTGAAGAAAAACTGTAAACCTGCTTTTTTCCTAGGAGAAATAAAGATTTATTAGGAACACTGTTATTTGAATCCAGTTTGAAACAATATTAAAAAATAAAGCTTTTGAATAGGTTTTGGGGGACAGGTGAACTCCTCAAGCCCATTCTAATTCATCTGTGAAGATCAGTAATAGATGCCTAACCAGTGTCAACCTTCCTCCCAGACTCCCGATGTGTTGTAACCTGGGAGGCAGGCAGGAGGTCTGGGAGAGCTGACAAGGAATTTGTCTGTCACTCTAATTGCAGGAACTCCTTTTAACTGAGCAGTGAGAGTTACCTTTCAAAGAATATAATCATTCTTTGGTCTAATTATCATGTGTCTCATTAAATGTGTCCTTCAGATGGCTCACGTAAGATTTATTATTATTCACAAAATCTGCTGTGGAAAAAGTTACTTTCACAAGAGGTCAAAATATTTTCAGGACACACACACACAAATGTCTGATATTAGCTTTGAACCACAATCTAGTCCTGTGTTTGTTAGCATGATTCTGAGTGTGTCCTGGTCTTACTCTTCTCTAAGAAAGACGACCTGGAATATGGACTGAATATGCAATGATGAACAGTCTTCAGTATGGTCACCATAAGAATCTCTTTTTAACAGAACTTATACAGTGATCATGGGGAAGGACTTTTGATTTATGAATATGTAGCTTCTTATACTCTATGTCCTAGGACAGGTGCTTCAATCGCTAGGGTACTACTATCAGTTCTGCAATAGATATGAATAATTATGATTCCAACAGAATTAAATGCCTTGGCAGGGAAAGTTGCATCTTAGACAATTTTATTTCCAAAGGCTTTAAGCAGTTAAAACTAGAGAACAGCTAGCTGTATTTAAATAGTCCAGAGTTTGTCCATCTTCGGAGAGCTAGTATCACAAAAATATTTGATGTTCATGCATATTTTACTTGAAAACATACAGTTCCTGCCAAAATAGCAGTAACTTATTTAGATCTGCAAGCTCTCCTCTAATAAAAGTGTAAAAACTACTAACAGTTGTCCCATGTCAATCGCATGCTGAAAGTAGATCCTCAGCAGATATGAAAACTAGAATGAGACCTACATCTCTTTATAGTTCTAGGATTTTTCTAAAGCAGACCTCATTTGATATTTCAAGCCATTCTGAACTAAGAGAGCACTTGTAATCTGAACTATTTTGTATCATTCTGCCCCAACTTTTTAAAGCTTCGCTAATCACTCTTCTCTTGTTACTTACTTGTTTCTGAATTTTCTTCATAATACGATAAATCCTCTAAGAAGAAAACCACAATCCACGGTATCTACTAATTCTACTAATTGTGAATGACGTATACCAAGTAGGAAAAGGAAATAATTAACAAGCAAAAATTAATTCCATTGATAATTTAATTCAACATACAACCAAAATATATTTTCCCTAAACATTATCCCAGGCCATTTATATATAGTAAAAAAAAATCAACAAATTTTAGCTTTCTACTCTAACTTCTACCTTAGCTTTGGAGACTATGAATAATTGAGAGTTAATGTGAATGGAAAAAAAGACACAAAATTTTATATTCTCCTGCAAATTATTGATACTGTGCACCCAAGATATTCATTCATCTGTTGGCTAATCACCTCCAGAACATTTAGTATGTTCAGTGTTTACCTTAAGCACTTATCATGAGAAAATATAAATTGGACTATGCATAGATATTAAAATAATAAAGAAAAGCAAAATAGCCATCATTTAAAATATATTAGATTTTCATTATACCACTCAGAAACTTTGCAATAAGCAGCATTTTGGGTGATATGTCAGTAATTCCCACAACTTTTAAAAATATTTCTGAGCAGTTTTAACACATGTTCTCGCAAATAAATTAATGTTTCCATCCCCACTGACTCATCAGGCACCAAGAAGCATGCAGGCTCTCTCCAACGGAGAAGTAAAGAGGAGTTTGAAAAGGCATTTGAAAAATTACAGAGAAATAAAAGATTACAGACTTTTACCCCCAAAGTCCTCAAAACAAGGACTATCATAGTATATATTTGCTTCAAGTTCTAAGGTACACTAAGAAAACTCAGTTCTGTGCCTCTTGGAAAATTTTTCCCTAAAGGAGACCACTATATTGAAATAATCATTTGGAAAGCATCAGAATCCATAGGCCTTAATTCAGTATTTAATTTATTGAACAACTTTCAAAAATCACAGCCACGATATACTTATTAAAGAACATAACCATATAAACTGCTTTGGAAATTGTATATTGACAAGTTGTAATTTTTTACCTCTATATATTTAAATTGACTTCAATAAATAAACCAGTAAATGCATTTATTATTAAAAAGAAATTTCTTTAAAAATTCAAATCTTAACTTATTAAAAAATATAATAAAAGACTTTTTTGTACTTTCGTATGCAAGAATTAGATTGCTTGACCTCTCTTTTAATGACTTAATTAGCTGTACTAAAGCCCAGCTGGGCCTCTGCTGACAACATAGCTAGATATTTCAATCAAGCAGTGTTATGGAGAATAAGTAATAAATGCTACCTTGTCGCCATACAGTCCCAAACCATAGTGCAGGCTGGTAATGCTAAATTTGATCAGTATGCCTCATATTTCAATTAGTCGTGGTCTGAATCACTAAAACTGTGTAATGTGTATGAATTCCTGATATCAGATACACAGCCAAAGGCTCCCACAGTTAGAAGCCATTGAGTTTGCTTTTATTAGCAGCCAATTAATGGCAAAAATCTGCATCGCTTTTAAAATTTATAACCTCTATTCCAGCTGCATCCACGGCTCCTGCTCTACTGTATACAATCAGATCCATATCGCTGTCGCAAGTCAAACAGCTGCAAACTGTATTCTGTCTGCAGAAGTAAAAAATCCTTTCATACAGAAGCTTTTTTTAACCTCTTAGAAGTTCTTTCAAAGCCCAGCAGCACCAGTCACTTTGTGACAATGAGCGATTTAATACAGAAAGAAAGAAATCTACACCAAGGTAACCTCTTGGGATGTGCTAGGTTTTCAAACGGAGTGAAACCCTACCGCTCCGGCACCGCACAAGGGCAAGCAAAGCCACTTCTCCTGACCAAGGCTAAGAAAATATAAACATATAAAACCTGACCCTCGTACCAAATTAACCCATTGAAGTCTGCACACTGAGTAAAACTAAGTGGCGTTATACAAATTTAATATTAAGTAACTTACATAAAATTGTGGTATTTGAATTTGACCCTCAGATGCTTCTCTAATGAAACATCTGTGGAGATCAGATTCCCCATCAAGAAATGGTTGTTGCACACCTCAAAGTTTCTAGGCATTGTTTTTAGGAACCAGACTCTTTCTGATACATAAGACAGAAAAGTTAGAAGTGATCAGATTTAGTAACAAAGCATAACTGCTTTCTATATTTTATCTGTACTTTCAAGATCATTCAGAGAATAGTTCAGCTTTATGGTATTATATATTTTAAGTTAAAATTCTCTGAGCTCTGAAATACTTTGATGCTGCTGCTGCTGCTGCTAAGTCACTTGAGTCGCACTCTGTGAGACCCCATAGACGGCAGCCCATCAGGCTCCTCTGTCCCTGGGATTCTCCAGGCAAGAATACTGGAGTGGGTTGCCATTATATCTGACCATAAAACGTCATCTGGGAGAAAGAAAACAGAGTTTCTTCCTTTGGTCTTTTATAAAATACTACTGAATTTTCCAAATACAGTATATACGTGGGTATATATATATATATGCATATATATTTATATTTTATGTTTTATATATGCTTAGACTTGTACATAATTATATAGCCTTATATCTATATAACAGAGGGTCATGTAGATAAAAGAATTTACCTGGGAAACGAAAAGCATGAAAAAGTATTCACCAACTCTAATACATGCTATAAAAATATTGTACTAGGATAATAAAAACTGCTGCCATGGCTAAAGACAATAAAATCCTATTTTACAAAATTCAACTGCTAATAACCAGCATTCTTTCTAACTGCTTAAATACTGAAATAAGACTTATAATACCACTGTGAAATCACAAGCTAGTCCTTCAAAGGTGTTGCATCTGTTACAAATTTAATCTTCACTGCTTTGTCACAACTGATTTCATCCCAGCGGCTTGGAGATGCAGCATAGCAACATTCCTGTTGTCCTAGACAACCTGAACAAACTGTTAAATACCTGTCTGATGCTTGAGAATAATTATAATGATATTGCCTATGGAATCTCCCACAACCACCCGGAAAATGTGCCATTAGTCTGTTACAGTTAATAGAAGAGGAAATGTATGCTTTACAATGTTAACAAATGTAGGCAATTGTCATTTTAGAGACAGAAATTCTGTGCTGTATTTCATCAATGGCACAGCGTTATGTTCATTGCACTTAAAATATTACTCTTCTGGTAATACTTTATATTCGTACACTTTACAGTTATGTAATGTAACAGTGTATGGATTTGAATCTCAAGTGCTTTTTTTTTTCCTACATGAGAAAATATATTATTTCATTAAATATCGCAGATCATAGAGAACTAATATCTGGCAGTTTCTGTCCAAAGGGTGAATGCTTTTGTCTTTGAGATGACAGGTTCAGTGTTTCTGCTTCTCCTGGGTGCTCAGTGAGCGAACAGGGCATTGATGTGGACCCTACCAATTTGTGTTTGCGAAGTTGCCCAGGACGGTAAGGCATTGAGATCTCTTTGCATACTGGAGATCTGCTTATAAAACATAAGGTTAAATTCGACTCCTCAGAAAAGTGATGTACATGTATACCTTTCAGGGACAATTTTCGGTCTGTCAATTGGCAAATGGGTTTGGTATCCCTATACACTCTGTCAAAGTGTATAAACACATAATACCCATTCCCCATCACAACACTGTGTTATTGTTGCATCAGACAGCACTTTGTATTCAAAATCTTTCAAAATTGCTAATCCGTTGCTCTACTCATAGAAGCATCTTAACACCTTTATTTGTCTGTGCTATTTAAATAATACTGGAAAGTATTTCTCAATGAATATTTCATTGCTGAGTACTATGATTTAAATCTACCAACCAAAAAAAGAAAACAAAAGCATTGGGAATTCTATTTATTATACATTTCAAGAACTACTGAGATGTTTAAAGTTCTAACTAAAGATCACTATTCTCTGTAGAATACACATCAATGTAACGTCTGTGTTAAACATGGTATAAATATGATCTGACGGTCTTCAGTGAATTTAACAGCTTAAGTGGTGGCACAAGATAATTTCAAAATAAAATGAGAACCCAATTTTGTTTATATTAATGCTTTGCATCGAATAAAATATGAATAAATCATAGTTAATCAAAGATATGAAAAGCTAGTGTGCTGGTAAATTAAGCAAAAACAGGATGTACTGATTATAAATATTCTATCCTTATTAGGAAAGAACTACATTATGCCAAGCAGATTTTTTTATTCCTATCAATAATGCCACTTAAAATGGTTTAATTCCAAACTACAATCGATGTAAGTTTAAACGTTTCCTTTAACTAGCATGATAGGGACACCATTAAACATATATTATAATGCCCGTATGCAATTCACACTTGTGACTTTTCTCTGCCATTCATGAATTATGCAATTATCCCTAACTCATGGAAATGAAAGTGCATTAACTGCCCACTGTCACGCATTGTCTCTTTCCCTGTCCTTGCACAGTTCATTATTCATGGATGCATCTATGCAAGTGTAAATGTGCACAGATAATATGGAAATAGTCACCCATGGATAAATAGCAACTAGACATTTATTTGTGAAGAAATAGGTACTCATTCCAAAAAACCAAATTTTACAAGGAACACCTCTGCCCTTGTTATGGATGCCCCATGGTAAACTAAATGGATGACATCATTATAAAGCAAATGAGGGATTTTTGCACACAGGAAAGACTGAAGATGTTGGTCTCTAAACCTGAAGCAGAGCCCTTAACATCTCTCACAACTCTTTCTCTGGCTCCTTCTCCCAGGAAGGCAATTTTTTTCATCATTGATTAAAACTCACCAGAGCACTATTTTCCAAAAATATTATACTTTGTGTTTCTCATTCTTGACAGAATTTCACTCCTAGAGAAGACAATGATTGGAATAAACAGTTTCAGAGAAGTATACATATGTTTTCTCCTCTGAATCTTACGTCATGTGGGTTATTCCAGATTCCGAATTGAGCATCCTAACAATTTGCCCCTGTTGGGATATATATATTTTTCAGGAAATTTCTCAGGTTTTAGTCGAGTTAGCACTAGGGAACTCTCATGTGCTATTTGTGGTATAGGAAATCAGGAGGATTCCTTCTGATTTACATTATTTCTAACATAAGCAGACTTGTCCTATTAAAGTGATTGTTTCTAATAAAATAGAATAAATTTTATCAAATACTCAGACTTTTAATTTGTGTGGTAAAGCTTTTGCTCCAATAAAGGTGGGATTTAACACTTAGGAAACCAAAGTAAAATATTTTTCTCACAGTATAAATTTTAATTTTATTACTAATGGTCACATGTCCATGTCCAGAATTTTTTTTAAAAAAAAGGTTATTTCAGCAAGACAGCTCATTCAGTGTAAATTATACCTCTATAAAATTAATGGGAGCATTTTTGGTAGAAAAATAATTATTCTATAACTATCTAGTAGATTCTTTGTTAAATATTATTTCAAATTAAAATGAGCTCATAACTAGATTTTATTGGCATTTTTATTGCATACTAAAGATGAATTCCTTAGTGTCACATTAGCTATAATATTTTTCTGAGAAAATACAATTTTTATTCACAATCCTAAATGCTTCTTTTTTTGATTATTTGATTCTTTTTCAAAGCAAATTTAAAACCATCTCTGTTATGGCTTCCTATTTAGAAAACATAATTTTTCAATAAATATTGCTAAATATTTTGTCAATTAAAATTATATTTTAAATTCTGCTATATTTCTCAATTTACAAGTGCATGTCATGATTCAAAAATGTTATAGATATTGATAATATATAAGAATTCTACTAATTTTAGTTAGACACAATATGACTGAAAACTAAAAAGAAAAATGCCAGTAAGTACAAGATTAATTTCAAAATCAGAAAGACAACAGAAATATACAGGTGAAAATATTCCACATTTCAAATTTTATTATTTAGGAAATACCTTGTACCATAGGAGAAACTTTTCAAATAGTCTAATTACAGCTAAAGTATAACAAAAATTAAATGTGTTCATCTGTAATATATTGTTTTTTATGCACAGAATTTGCAATTCATAGAAATACTTTAACCAAAGTAAGAAATATGCCAAATATAATTTAAGATAAATGGAAGCTTTCATTACTCTTCAGTATATTCACATATCATAAATAAGGTGTACCAGTAGAAGGCACTGTTACAATAAATATATACAAATAGCTGTTCATTTATAAACTGGTTGGAAATTCTGATGAGAGTTTTACTAACTTTTCACAGCACAAATCTTTTATTTTTTTTCCATGCAGACATTAAGTTATCAATTTATCCTATAAATGTGAGGAAACAACTGTGTTTCTTTTCATATAATATTAATTTCGATTTCAGCTTATTCACAGTTTTATTACCCTCATTTTTAACTTACTTAATTCACAAAGGAATTATGTGGTCACACTTACCATTTTTAACACTGCGCTTAAGGAATGTTGCTCTCTTGAGAGAGAACTCAGACCCTGCTGAAGAGTCAGATATAGATGTGAATAGACCTGGCTTGAAAACAAGCTTCTGGTTTCCTTGCTATTAACCTTTAGAGGTTTGATCATAATTTGCTAGCACATGCCGGCATGGTCTTTTAATGGAACTGCTTGGATATATGAAAATACCTCTAATTAAATCTCTGTCAAACATCCTGTTAACAATGTTGTTTAGCTTGTATTCGTATACAAAATCTCTTGAATGCCTCTCCAAGTTTACAAAATCCATGTTAAAGGAGCCAGCATTGCAAAAAAAAAATGTTACGGCATATGTTTGGATTTTTGTATTTCAGAGTCCTGACTACTTTATCTGAATTACAGATTTAGAGCTTTGTTATGTGTGATAGTTATGATAATATGATCACTAAAGGCACAGAGACAGGGAGACTCAAATCCCTTTGAAAATCCCTTTCTCTATTTCCTACAGCTGCTGCAGGAGTTTAATATCTGATAGAATGATGAAAAAGAACAGGTCGAACTCCAGTTTTAATAAAAATTTTAACAGGTCTACATATAGTTATGAAAAATGTTATTTGCAATGCCGATTTTTAATAAAATTTTCTTAAACCAAAGAAAAAATCCCCAAGGGGAACCTGATATGAATGTGTTTTTCATATGTACTATTTAAGACTCTTTAAAGGTTATGAAAGTGACTGATAAAATAAGTTCTATCTATACAACACAAACCTGAATGCACTTGCACTTTTCCATTTTAATCAAATAAATAAGCAAAGCTTTCGTTTTGTATGTTGGGTCAGAAGCACATTCATGATCATACGGCAGAGTCAATTTTTATTCTTAGCAATAAAAACTCATTAAACAGCTGCATTTTTCAACAAATCGAAGTATTGCTAACACACACATCAAAGCATTCTATAATCTGTGAGGGTGTAATGCCAAGAAATAATACATATTCATGAAATTATTTTGTTTCTTGGGCATTTTGAATTTGAGAAATTATGTAAGATTTTGAAATGGGTTTATTTCTGTGAGAGAAAATAAATAACATTAAGTATGAAAAATGAAACTTAATTGAATCCAGGGACTTCAGAACTTCTGAGGAATCTCTTTGTAAAAACATGCTGAGCAGAGAAGGTTACATTCAGTAACCTTCCCTGGTGCACGGTGCTGTGACTACCTGCTCACCACGATCAAACCGCCTGGAATATAAAGTCCTGAGACCATAAGCTCCTGCCCCCAGAAATGATGCTGTGTCCACAGAAAATAAAACGAGGTGTTTACAGATCAGAAAGAAACTTTAACTTACTGAACTAAACTGCAGCAGCTGTAAAATGGGAAGGCTTTGGAACTTACAATCTGCTAAACACAAACAACAGGTTCGTTTTAATCTTTAAAACGTGTGGATTGACATTATGGCTATTAAAGCCACTGCCTTCTAGTGGGGCGCTGAGTTCTCTCACAATCCTGTCCTTGTCACTATTTCTGAAACTTTTGTGAGTACTAAGGATGATTTTTTTAATACCATTCACCATGTGTAATATATCAACCTTTCTTTAACTTGATAGGCTTTTGAATGAAAGCTGACTGTGCTAATCCTAGATAACCATTCTATTCTTTATAGTGGGGCACACAAAATGTAACGCTAACATACAGTCTACACTGTATTCCTAACTAAATATTCCCATGAGAAAGCATTAAGTTTATTATGTAGTGAAATGAAGAAAGTAAAACATATTCACTTTATTACTGAGAATTGTAGGGTTGGAATTTTTGAGCCATATACTAAACATTTTGGCCCTTTTATACAATTTATAACAGGAAATTGAGAGCTATTGGCTTATGCCGTATTCACAATCTTGTTATATAAGAATATTTTAAATGCCTCTTATTCAAAAACTAAATCAAAATTGCTGACCTAATTTGTTTACTTGATACTTCCCGATATTTATAGATAAAAGACATTTTTTGAATGAGGTAGGGGGCAGTGGCCTTAATCAGGGGGATTTGAAAAAAATTGGTGGAATCAAGGTAACAAGAATGAATGAAAGAATAATTTATTGCTGTGACCATTTTCTTCCTTGATTTCTATATTGGGATTATACTGGATTATCTCCAACTAGATCCTATTTTTCAGGACTTTGTACATACCCTTGATATTACGCAAATAGCAGGCAAATTTCTGAATCCTATCTGAAATGCAAGCACTTGCTTATAAAATTTATGATTTCACAGAAAAGATGGAGGAAAACACACATCACAAAAATAATTCTATAGCACTAATATCTCAGATTCCCTACTTATTTTTCTGCCATTTTAAGAAAAACAGTTGGTTTAAGGTTTAAGAAAGATTTAAGAAAAAATATATGTTTCATAAAGGTATTTGCTTTCAATTATAAACTAAATTCTGAGATGTTAGTTTAAACATTTGATGAGTTTCATATTTTAAAATATAAGACTTTATAAAATGAAAAAATATGTATGCACACAAATATATGTATAAAAGAATATTCTTAGAAAATAAAAGATCATCTTACTTTAAAATATATATTCAAGCCTTTAATAAAGCTCTAGCAAAAATTTATTCTAATCACTCCATTTGGCCTTCAAAAAACAGGGATCTACTGTGTATCAACATACATAAATAAATAGGCATCGTTTTACTCTCTTGAAACAAAACATTGATATTAGTTCATAAGATTTAATTTTACTTTCATAGAACAAGGAACTACAAGTCTCAGCTCCTGCCTACCAAAAAGAAAACTTTAGTCAAACACAGACAAATAAAATTATTAACTTTTATTGGATACCATATAGAATTTTATACTACTTATATTCTATGCTCAATAATTCAGTTAAAACAAAATTCTGCATTTTTTCTTCAAATTTTGCTACAGCATTTAGCTAGTGTTCTTTGGGTAGCAGGATCGTATAGCTCCTGGATAAAAGTTTCTATATGGATGTGAAGAAACATGATGTGTTCTCTTTTCCTCACAGATACAGTATTTTGTCACTTTAATTTATATTTATATCTATATAATTTATAGATATAACTTTATATTTTAAATCCAAAGGATTTAAAAATGCAGCACTTTGGGAAAAATGTAAAATTATCTGAAAAGTTTAGGTTGCTATTTTATTACAGAGGAAGTAGAGACACATATTCAGTTCAGTTCAGTCGCTCAGTCGTGTCTGACTCTTTGCGACCCCGTGGACTTCAGCACGCCAGGCCTCCCTGTTAATAGTAAATGCTACCTAAATTTTTTTCATTGCTTAGCTTTCATGGTTTCCATAGAAACCACTTCATGCTTTTTCTAAGTCACAACAACTCTAACCATTGGTCGTTAGAAAAGCTTTTGTACACTAGTGATTCCCTCCCCACCTAAAACTTGAAGGGGAAGTAAATTACACAGGATATACATTTTCAGGGTTCAATTTCATCATATTATTAAGAAAAAGTTGCTGCTGCTGCTGCTAAGTTGCTTCAGTCGTGTCCGACTCTGTGCGACCCCACAGACGGCAGCCCATGAGGCTCCCCCGTCCTTAAGAAAAAGTGTATTTATATAAATACAAAGAGACATAAGAAGGCAGGGGAGCAATGAATCCTCAAATAATACTAGTTTTATTTTATTCCAAAATATTTTAATAAAATAACATTTGTCTATATCTTCACTATAAATTTTCATGAACCATAGGAATACATTTCTGCATTTTAAGCAGTAGTAACTTTGAACTCCTCACTGTCCTTGATCTATATGGTCCTAACTGAGAATTCTGTTTGTTATTAATTATATGTTTCTTACCTCATCAAACATGTTCTTAAATCTTGGTTGAATTTTCTTCAAGATTTTCAAAGAGCAGGAGTACGTGAGAGATCAATTTTCTTTCTTTTCATATTCTAAAATAATACCTCCAGATAGCCTTGCTTTGAGAAAGCCAGATAACTTGGAAAACAGACAAATTAGGATGTGATTATCCACATCACAAAAGAATTCACAGATGGCTTCCTGTAAATACAGAGCTCTCTATTTAAGTATTTGTTTACAGATCATTAGCTACTTGACAAAGAGGCTATGGGGGGGGGGCAAAAAAATTAGGGCTCAATAGCTGAGAGACACTGCCAATTGGAGATCAATCAAAAATGAGGAAAATAAAGCACCCATGGAACCAGCATATGAAACAGAAAACCTGATTTAGTTTAAATGCATTGTACATACTTCATGCATGTATTTACTTCCAATGCATACAAACACACACATACACACAGTATATAGACGTATATGTACAAATTAAACGTGTGTATACATAGACTCATAGACACACACATATACACATACCGGAAGAGGCAACTTGAGCACAGATTAAGATCACCTACAAACCAACTGGACCTCTTTAGTTTATTTCAGAGATTTTAGAAGTGATTCACAGTCTTCTATATGTTTGTAATACTAACATACTTTCAGTGATAGAATGTATGGTATGCCTACTTTTCAGACTTTATAGTGGAGTAATTGTTACACATCTAATTGTCTTGTCCAAAATGATCGTATTCTTACTACAACAAAATTCTTACTGTGCACTAGGCGTTTTGCTAAACACTAAAGAAAAAACAAAGCATTAGTCACTAGAGAGACAAAATATAAGTTTAAGTATTTTTTTTTCTAAATGTGGTCATTAATATATTTAAGGTTTGCTATCAGAAAAATAATACATTACAAAGGATAACTTACAAAAGTAATGTCTTTGTTGTGAGTTTAAAGACCATAAATAGGTCCTAAACCAGTAAAAGGATGTCCACATCATCAAGGGAGTAAATGTAAATAGACTTGTAGAAAACTCTGCCTTCAAAGTTCTTTCTCATTAAATTTTTCAAGAAAGGTACATATTTGGGAAAGAAGAATAAAGATTAAAATACCTAATTTTGTATTAAAAATCCTGTTTTATTAACTGTTAATGCACTCTTGCGGATTGTTGAATAAAAATTAAAACTTTACTGAAAGATTAACAACATAAATTTCAAAGTTTTCTTAGGTCCATTTAACAATTAGAAAGACAAGTCCTTAGATGTGAGACATTTTTGCAGTGATTGAGACCATGCTCAATTATCCTCAATCTCCAGTTCAATACAATTCCAGAAGTATATATTGATGACTTCCTGCATTCCTAATATTGGGCCAGTTGGTCAGTGAAATATATATAGATTGTGCTTTCCAGGATTTTATCGATATTAGCTCATTTACTCTATACATAACTATTCACTCTTTAAATCAGGTCCTGATAAAAACTTAGAAAACTGTTTAGATTTCCAAAATAAGTTGCAAATCGTTTAGTGCTTTATTCTTTTAACAGACTTTGATGTTTGCACCTAAGTTTTATTTAGGGCTCTTAAACCAATCTGGGCCTCTCTTGTGGCTCAGCTGGTAAAAATCCACCAATCTAGATAAACTAGAAAATAAGCAAACTGTTAATGCACCATTAATTTTAAAGTATTTTAAATCAATTTTCCACCAACATTCTAGAAATAAATTCAAATTGCTGACCTATCTTATTGAGAAGAAAATAATCATATACAGCATGGAAGAGAGTTACCCCTTCTTTCAAGTGAGTAACTGGACTTTTTAAAAAATTGCTTTGAAGTCTAAGTCATGATACCTCATTTGGATTTGGGGAGGAAGGGTTAAAGAATAAAGCAAAGTTGTACAGAAAAAGTGTAAAAGGGGGAAAAGAAAAACAAGTTTCTTATTACAGCTAAATCATTTCAGAAAAAAAAGAGAGAGAGAGAGATGGATTTGGCACTAACCACTAAGTCAAAGTATAATACCAAAAAAGGCAATATAAGACAAATACACATATTAACTGTGGCACACTTCAAAGCCAGAAAACAATTCATAACATTCTTAATCTTCCTCACTACTTTTTTGGAGTAGTTTCTTTTGTTTCAGCACCATTCTATTTCAACCTTCCATCACAATCCCAGCATCCCATACAAGTAACAGTGTATGTCACTAAATTCAAAATATGCATTGTATGTTTAACTACTAAGAGACTATAAATTCTATAAATCATATAAATATTAAAAATTTCAATTTTAACATCTTTAATCAAATATAAAATTATTTTTTAATTGGATTTTTTAGTGAAATTTTATTTTAGATGATAATTTCACAATAATTAATTATGTTTTAGGCTTGTAGATCAACTGTGTATAACTCCTAAATACATTTATTCCTCATTCTAATACCCAGGCCTACTCACATAGAGCATTGATGCATCTTAATTAAATATTGGGGAAACATTTAAGTTGGGATGACAAGTGCAATAGAAAAAATGACCAGTGCATTGATGGCCACACAAGGATTTGCTTTTTTAAGACATGGGTAACTAGTCTGGTTAGATTACATGTGAGATAAAAATAAATAGTTTAGTACTCATTTAAAAAAATAAGCAATATATTAGAGGATACAGATATTTTAGTTCTTTTTGGTTTTGCTGTTTGTTTTAGTATAAATTTGCAATGAGTGCTTTATACAATACAGTATTCTAGAATCTCACAATTAATACTCAGGATCCTGGGTTCTTCTGAGAGCTTTATTCCTGGGAAGGCTCTGAATTTCATTAAATGGGTACATGTACCTGTGGGACAAGAATATTTCCTAAGGATGTGCACACTCATATCTCCGTGTTCTGCTACTAGAGTCTGCAAATGCTGGAAGTTTTGTGTGGTGGCTCAAAGCTACTAAAAAAAATTGGTAAAGAAATGATTTATTCTTTGGTAAAGAAATTTCTTAAAAGAGCAACACTAGCGATATTAAGAATTTTATTTAATTTGTCAATTCAATGATTAAAAATCCTGATCCCCAATACATAGCACCCAGTTTAAGAGAACTCAACATTGATGTTTTGAAAAGATACATTTATTGTTTACAAAAACTAAAGTATTTCAAATAATTCAAAATTCTGCAATGTATATGTTTGAAATAGGACTCGTAAATGGATATCAAATAAAATATGAAATTTTTAAAAGTAAACATGACATTTATAAAGTAAGAGTATTTATTTCTCTGAAAAATTATTTCCAACAGACTTGTTTGAACCAGCTTCTTCATTAAATTGTACAAAATAAATCATGTTATTAAGTATCCTTCTTTCTATGTTCTTAGCTGAGGATCAACTTCAAAAAGTGATAATACATCATTTACTAGCTGAGGAAATTATTTGTTATTTTGGTACCAGCTTTGGTCTATGAGACACCAGGACAGTTGAGTTTTGTTCTAAACTATTCTTTAAAAGCAATATAGGCTATGTTAAAATTTATGTGCCTCTGAATAGTTGACAAAGCAGTGAGAAACTGAGAGGCAACTTAGCGACAATTACTATCAGCAACTTCGATAGATTTTTTCAAAGAATACTTTGCATTCCTAGTCTTTTTCTTGTTTATTCAGTACAAGCAAAGAAAGGAAAATATATTTTACATAAAATAAACAGTAGCATTATTTTTTGTTAATTAATATATCAAGAATAAAAAGAGTGGGGGAGTGGGATTCCTGGTGGTTCAGTTGTTAGGACTCCATGCTTTCACTGTTGAGCGCCCAGGTTCCATCTCTCACGGGGAAACTAGGATTTCACAGGTCATGAAAAAAAAAAGTGTAAAAGATTTTTTAGAAAAATCTATTGTAGTTGCTGATAGTAATTGTCGCTAATCACGATGATGCTTATTTTGAAAAAAAAAAATTGTAGATGACTACTTCAATTAAGTTGAGACATTTAGATTTAGGAAAACTTTTCAGAGGATGCTATTTCTAATTTAAAGATAAAATTCCTTTATACCAAAAATGATGACAAATCTCTCTAAAGTTTAGCTAATAAATGCTACTTTTTAAGCCTGGTTATAATATACTTACTTTAAGAAGTAAAAGAAATATTTGACAAACTAAGGAGTTTATGTAACATCATCCTGATTTAACTTTTTCCTAATAATACTACTTGTTTTTTTTCCAGTTTATCCAAAATTTTGAAAATACTTTCATGGGTATTTTGAATGTTGAACTTTGGATGCTCCTTACATCTGCAATGCAATTTAAATACTAGTCAGTATCTGAGAACATTTATCCTTACTAATCATTGAGAACACGCTGATGTCAACTGATTCAATATTTAAACAGATGTCAGTAAAATTATTTTATATTTAAAACAATGGCTGGAATGGAAAGTTCTAGATATTTAAGTGTTTCAAAACTGCTGCGATTCCATGCATAAACTTAAAATGTCTCTTATTTTGGAGTTCTTTTCAGAAAATGAGGCACTGTTAGAGAGGTGTTTGGTAAGCCAAGTCAGGATCAAATAGAAGAAACCACAATATCTAATGCGATGGAACTTGGTTATTACACATCACAGGATTTTTTCTTCTGTGTACAGGGATGTGGAAACTGGTAACTACAACAAGCCCTGCAACGCTATCTATCAACAGGAGGGCAGAATCATTCCAATCAAAACACAATTAAAAGATGAGCTTTTGAAGTATGATTGACTGATGGATGGTTTACATAGATAGATAGGTAATAGATACATAGATAGAGAGGTAGGTAGATAGGAAATACTTTTAGGGTTCTCTAACATGTCAAGATACTGTGTTCTTCTTTTTCATTGCCTTTATCTTATTTCTCTTCACATGGAAATATTATCCCCTTCATCTTATCCTTCTTCCAAAAGTTTTAGTGATAGGGGAAGAGAAGAAACCAGGCCAAACTTGGAGATACATGTCCAGAACTGTGGACCGCTGCCTAATACTTGAAACCAAAGGAAGGGATATGTTTTTTCATAAGAGACCTTTATGAGATTTAAGCCATGACTAAAGCTACAACTGTATAGTTGCTGGCTCACAAAATTTTTCCTTCAAACTAATTATTATGGAATCCTCCCACAAACTCCTTTGTTCTTTCTTGCATCTCTACTCGAAAGATTAGTATGATTTCATGTAGATTGTAAATGTTTTATGGAAATGAATCTTGACAAACTTTTCAGAAAATTACTTTAAAATTTTCACTATTTTTTAAAAAAAAATTCCAGCTCTCAAATATGGGGAAAATTTTCAAAATATATTATGTATTGGCACATTAATACTTTGAATCTAGTTTATGTACCCTTTCTTTCCATTGGCTTTTCTCATAGACTTGCTAAGGTCTTGAGAAAACAAATGTTATTGTCATAGAATGGCCCTTGATTGACCTATAAAAATTCATTTTATAGCATCAATTTTTTTGCTCAATCGCATCACCATAATTTGAAACTGAATTATGTCTCAGGGAAATATCTTCAGAGACATGCTTACAACAAATATTCTTGAGCAGTATATTCTAATGTTTAAGAAAGAGCAATAATATGAGTGATAAAATATTAATCAGCAAGTTGTAACATTTTTGCTTTTTCATCTTGAAATAAGTGAACCAATTAAAACTAAAAGTTAACAGGCAAATTATGATGCCAAGAGATTCTGCTAAGAAGTTTATGAAACTCAAAGTCTCTCAGCTTTACTTTGTTAAATACACAAACACTGGATTACTGTGAAGGAAAAATATGTGCTACAAGAAATTAAGATTGGCCATATAAAATGGTAAAATATTTACACAAATCATATCCTCATTTTGTGTGTGTTTATATTGGAAGATGATGATAATTCTTTTGCCAATTTTTTTAAACATTTAAGATTAAGAAACACTTGGAGTAATTGATGAATATCCTTCTACATAGTGCCATGAAAAATGATTGCAATTAATGCAAAACTTATATTAGGAAATAATGTGAAACTAAGTCACTTTTTCTTTGTGTACCAAAATGGAAAGTTATAGACATGAAGCTACCACCAAACATCTGGTGATTTTGAAAAAGTGAATATATGATATAATTTTAATTATGGTTTATTCTGGATTACATATTTTACATACATATATTTAAAATGTAATGTGCTACTAAGATGAATGTTAGGCATTCTTATTAAGATACAAGTCAAAAAACATATACAGAATATTTATATTATCTACTCTTCTGTGTATATGAGACTACATTAGATGGTCATAGCTTGGGGTTGTAAATATTCTTTGCTCTTGCTTCTCTATCCTCCTAAGAAACATATAGGACTTACAAATTGTATAAATAGTGTTTCATAGTGATACTTTATCTTGTTTTAGCAGGAAACTTCTACAAATAGGTAATATATAGGATCAATAAAATGCTAAAGTGAAAGCATTTTAGATACTATGTTCTTCTTTTTAAAATATACTCTTATATAATGAATTTCAGAATCAAAATTGGAGTGTGTGCTTACATATCTTAAATCTTTTATGTTGCATAGCATCATAGCACTATTTGTGAGATAGTTCATCATTGCATATACTTAGAGGCACTGTGAATCAAATTCTCTCTTGCAATCGAACTGTGTAGAGACCTTGACAGCCTTGGTTAACCAAAATGTCTTAGTTATAATTATCAAAATGCACATTATAATAGTAAAAACTTATTTAAATATTTTTTCTAAAGCAATGTCTCCTGTATCTCAGTAACAGTTATCTGTAGTATCCATTTCAGAAATTTTTTACTAGAAAATTAGCATTTTTGTCATTGTAAATGTATTTAATAAAATTTTCAAGCATTTATCACGTATGTATAATTTTATGAATACTTTCCTTCAGAAAGGGATTCATGCTTTTCTTTTGTGTCATTAAATATCATTATAATTTAATCTAATCTTCAGAGTCTGACTGTATTACAGTGGTGTTGAACTTGAACTCCTCATGCTTGATGAATCACCACTTATATGCCACTTTTCATCTTCAAAGCTCTTTATAAAAATTAATTAATAGCAGCCAATTACATTTCTAGGGAAGAAAAAGATACACTTAAATAGTATCTATATGAAGAATGAAGAACAGCCCAGGGTATTTATAGAACAAGTGTTATAACATTTAAACCAAATCCCAAGACCCTGGAAGTCATTCACCTTTGCAGCTGCCAAGTCGCTTCAGTTGTGTTTGATTCTATGTGGCTCTATAAGCTGTAACCTGCCAAGCTTCTCTCTCCAGGGGATTCTCTGGGCAAGAATACTGGAGTGGGTTGCCATGCCCTCCTCCAAGGGATCTTCCCAATCCAGGGATCCAACTTGCGTCTCCTGCATTCCAGGCAGATTCTTTACCCACTGAGTCACCAGGGAGTCCCATTCTCCTTTAGTACACTATAAATAGTAGTATCTAAGGGAGTTCCCTGGTAGCCAAGTGGTTAGAATTCAGGGCCTTCACTGCTGTGGCCTGGGTTCAATCCCTGGTCAGGGAGCTGAGATCTTGTAAGCTGTGCAACTCAGCCAAAAGAGAAAAGAAAAGTAGTATTTAGTTATTACAGCTTAAAGAGATGTAGAGGTCATCTACCCAAAACCATCTTTTATATTTTCCAGATGAGGAAATTAAGGACCTAAAAGACAAAGATTGATCCAAAATAACACAACGAATTGGTAACAAAGCAAAATTGTTTTACTAATGGACTTCCATGGTGGCTCAGTTGATAAAGAATCTGCCTGCAAGGCAGGAGACTTGGATTTGATCCCTGGATTGGGAAGATGCCTTGGAGAAGGGAATGGCTGGCTAACCACTCCAGTATTCTTGTCTGGAGAATTCCATGGACAGAAGCGCCCTGAGGGCTACAGTCAGTTACTAAAGTGTGAGGATAAGTTATCTCTGAGGATAACTGAAATGCTGAAGATGTTGTCTTCAACAGAAGCAATTTAATAAGAAACTATGTGGCATTTTTTCACTTTATAAATATATTACTTTTGCCTCTGTTCCTATTCAATTACTTAACTAAAATCTAAAATTTTCAATTTAGTAATAACATCCTGAGAGAAGATATTTTTGACATATATTTTTAACTGTGAAAATTAGTTTTTTTCAATTATAGTTTTCCATTTCATTGCAAAGACAAATGTTTCTTTAAATAATAATCATGCAATCTACAGTAATGCAAGTGTCTCTTACTAACTTTAATACTTAAACAAAGAAATTGATGACACACTAATTCTTGAGTAGTTTCAAACTTTTTCCAGAGGACTGTGAAGCTTCAAGGAATCTCTTTGCTTTCTGTTCATGACCATTTTCCTCTTACTGGCAACAAAATACTATACATAACCATTTGAATTTTTTTAGTGAAAATAAATCCCTTGCATGTAAATGCTTATTTTATTTATTCTATTTTGGACTGCAGATATTTCTTGCCATAAAAGTCTTCTTCACCAAAGGAAGAAAATAGAAGTTTCATTTTTTCTAGTGCTAAAAATTTCTGAACACCACAGATACTCTTATAGATAGATTTGCTGAGCTTTTCTTGCTTTTGAGTGAACCTGTAATGGGATACAACAAAACTCAGTACAGAAAACATTATGTTGACAGAAAATGATATATAAATATCATTATCCCTTAAAGAATAGGCTACATTACAAAAACGTGTCAATATATTTTATTTATTCTTTATGTTATTTTCAGGTGTACAACACATAGATTCAGTTACACAGACATACACACACACACAGCTATTCTTTTTTCCTATTCTTCTCCCTTATAGGTTATTACAAAATATTGTATATAGTTTCCTGGGCTTACAGTAGGCCCTTGTTGGTTGTCTACTTTATATTCAGTAATGTGTGCATAGTAATCCCAACCTTCTAACCAAGAAAATACCTGCAGTCCATTTAATGATAGTAATAATAACTCTCATCGATAATTCCAAAAACACAAAATCATCTTGAAATAAGACAAAAGACAAGTATAAAGGAATAATTACCCATGGGGTGGCAAATTACTGTCTTGATTGTCTTCATATAGTCTCAGTATAGAATCAACATAGTCAAAATTATCAAACATAAATAATTGAATTTATCTAATGAAATATTTTATTTATGGTGAATAAATACTTTTCTTCATTTTTCAAACAGTTCTGTTTTTTTCATTGAACTCTTCCCCTTACAGATAGTGGTGGAAAATAGTCTTTTCATACTAACATAATGCATATATTTTAGATCTAAAATTTTGTTTATACTTTAGCTTTGATGTATCTTTTTTCTGAAATACAAATCAGCAAAAAGAAATTAACTGCTGTCTTTGAGAACTACATGTTTACATTGATATGAACCACATTATTATGGAATATGCAAAATAAAATCTAGAAGCCCAGTGTATGAAAGCAGTCTTTGAAGCCCCTACAACAAAACTCACTTAAAGCAACCATAATAGAGAATATTTTTAAGCAAACCCTTTTCTAGGACATGAAACTCATTCAGACACGTTTTTGTGCTATTCAGATTTATTATTCATTTCATAATTTCATACTCATTTCATAATGCATGTTTTATTCTTCAAAGCGATATCTAGCCAATCCTAAAATTTCTTCTTTCCTTCTTCTTTTTTGACAAAATTAAAAAAAGGATAAGTAGTCTTAATTTTTTTTCCCACATAATTAAGTCATTTTTCCTGTATACATGGATATCTGACCAACTGACCACTTGGTCACCATCTATTTAGAACATAGATTTCCATGAAATAAACTTTTTAACTGCATAACACCAGGTCAATGGAAACAACTACAAAAATGAACTGAAAGTTGATAAAATAAGCCCTCCTTCTGTTCAGTTCAGTTCAGTTGCCCTGTTGTGTCTGACTCTTTGCAAACCCATGGACTGCAGCCTGCAGTGACACCAGGCCTCCCTGTCCATCACCAACTCCCGGGGTTTGCTCAGACTCATGTCTATTGAGTTGGTGATGCCATCCAACCATCTCATTCTCTGTCATCCCCTTCTCCTGCTGCCCTCAATCTTTCCTAGCATTGGTCTTTTCAAATGAGTCAGCTCTTTGCATCAGGTGCCCAAAGTATTGGAGTTTTAGCTTCAACATCAGTTCTTTTAATGAATATTCAGGACTGATTTCCTTTAGGATTGACTGATTGGATCTCCTTGAAATCCAAGGGACTCTCAAGAGTCTTCAACACCACAGTTCAAAAGCATCAATTCTTGAGTGCTCAGCTTTCTTTATAGTGCACTTCTCACATCCATACCTGTCTACTGAAAAAAACATAACTTTGACTAGATGGACCTTGTTGGCAAAGTAATGTCTCTGCTTTTTAATATGCTGTCTAGGTTGGTCATAGCTTTTCTTCCAAGGAGAAGTCCAAATATTCTTACGTAAGTCCAGATATTTTTAATATATGTTTAATGATGCAAACTGATGGCTAAACTTTCTCTGAGTCAAAAGGAAAGAGTAATTGCCAATGGTTCATTTTATAATCAGCACTTTATTTCAAAGCTCTAAGATTTACCTGAAGGCATTAACAGTAAGAAAAGAGGAACTCATAACTGTAACTGTGGTGAAATAGACACCAAGTACTATGTCTTTCTATAGGGTTATATTAAGTCTATGTTGTAGTAGATCATGGACTTCCCTAGTGATTCAGACAGTAAAGAATTCACTTGCAATAAAGGATACCCAGGTTTGATCCTTGGATCAGGAAAATCCCCTAGAGAAGAGAATGGCAACCCACTCCAGTATTCTTGCCTAGAGAATCCCATGGACAGAGGGGGTCGCAAACAGCTGGACACTAATTGTCAACATAATAGATCACAGCACGTGTACCCCAGCGTTCATCACAGCACTGTTTATAATAGCCAGGACATGGAAGCAACCTAGATGTCCATCAGCAGATGAATGGATAAGAAAGCTGTGGTACATATACACAATGGAGTATTACTCAGCTATTAAAAAGAATACATTTGAATCAGTTCTAATGAGGTGGATGACGCTGGAGCCAATTATACAGAGTGAAGTAACCCAGAAAGAAAAACACCAATACAGTATACTTACACATATATATGGAATTTAGAAAGATGGTAATGATAAACCTGTATGCAAGACAGCAAAAGAGACACAGATGTATAGAATTCAGCAGATGAATGGATAAGAAAGCTGTGGTACATATACACAATGGAGTATTACTCAGCCATTAAAAAGAATACATTTGAATCAGTTCTAATGAGGTGGATGACGCTGGAGCCAATTATACAGAGTGAAGTAACCCAGAAAGAAAAACACCAATACAGTATACTTACACATATATATGGAATTTAGAAAGATGGTAATGATAAACCTGTACATGAGACAGCAAAAGAGACACAGATGTATAGAACAGCCTTTTGGACTCTGTGGGAGAGGGAGAGGGTGGGATGATTTGGGAGAGTGGCAGTGTAACATATATGATATCATAAGTGAAACGAATCGCCGGTCTAGGTTCGATGCAGTATACAGTATGCTTGGGACTGATGCACGGGGATAATCCAGAGAGATGGTGTGGGGTGGGAGGAGGGAGGGAGGGGTTGTGATTGGGAGTTCATGTATACTCGTGGCTGATTCATGTCAATGTATAGCAAAACCAATACAGTATTGTAAAGCAAAACAAACTAAAAAAAAAAAAATGAAAGTGGTGAGGGCAGTATGACTGAACTTAGAGAAATTAAAAGAATTATAAAATAATAAATGAACAATTGTACTCCAATGAACCACATAACCTAAATTAAATGAACAAATCCCTAGAAACATGAAAACTACTACAAGTGTCTCAAGAAGAAATAAAGACTCTGATAACAAATAAAGACATTTTATCAATAATCAAAAAACCTGCCAGCAAGACAAGTCTTGGACCAGATGGCTCCACTGGAAAATTTTATCAGTCATTTAAGGAAGAATTAACACCAATATTTTTCAAACTTCTACAAAATAAAAGATGAGGGAACAAATGTACTCATTCTATGAGATCAGCATTATCCAGATACCAAAGCCAGATTACAAGAAAAGATAAGTATAGATCAATGTCACTTTTGAATATAGATGCAAAAAATCCTCAACAAAATAAAAGCAAACTAAATTTGGCATCATATTATATACCATGACCAAGTGTGACTTATCCCAGGAATGAAAGATGGCTCAGCATATAAAAGTCAATTAATGTAATATATCACATTGATACAATAAAGGTAAGAGAAGCACACGATCATCTCTACTGATAGAGAAAAGGCATTTAGCAAACCCATCACTCTTTCATGATAAAAACATGCAACAAACTAGGTATAAAAGGAAACTTCCTCAACAAGATAAAGGACATTTATGAAAAACCCACAGTTACCATCTGACTCAATAATGAAAGAATGAAAGATTACCGTTTAAGATCAAGAAAAAGACAAGACATCTGCTTTCACTACTTACACTTAACATTGCACTGGAAATTCTATCTAGAGAAATCAAATAAGAAAGAAAATAAAAGGCAGAGGAAAACTGGAAAAGAAAAAATAAAATTACCACTTTTCACAGGTGAAATGATCTTTCATATGGAATATCCTAAAGAATCCACACATAAAAGTGTTGATAAAGGACATTTATGAAAAACCCACAGTTACCATCTGACTCAATAATGAAAGAATGAAAGATTACCGTTTAAGATCAAGAAAAAGACAAGACATCTGCTTTCACTACTTACACTTAACATTGCACTGGAAATTCTATCTAGAGAAATCAAATAAGAAAGAAAATAAAAGGCAGAGGAAAACTGGAAAAGAAAAAATAAAATTACCACTTTTCACAGGTGAAATGATCTTTCATATGGAATATCCTAAAGAATCCACACATAAAAGTGTAGATCTAATAAGTGAATTCAGCAAAGTTGGAGGATACAAGATTAATACATGAAAATTAATTATAGTTCTATACAGGAGAAATGAGAAAATCATAAATGAAATTGAGAAAACAATTCCATTTACAAGAGCATCCAAAAATATCTCATCTGATAAGAGCATCGGTGATAGAAAAGAATGAAGTACTGATAGAAGCTACAAAATGGAAGAACCTTAAAAATACTGTGTTAAGTAAAAGAAGACACAAAAGTTGCCTACTGTATGATTCTGATTATATTAAATACCCAGATTAGCGAAATTCAAGAGATAAAAAGCAAATAAGAAATTGTCAGGGGCCTGTAAGGGGGACGGGTAGGGAGGCGAAAAATGGGAAAATGGAGATGACTGCCTAATGGGTAGCAGTTTCCTTTTGCAATGATGAATGTTTTAGAACTAGAAAGAGGTGATGGTTGCATGATGATGTGAATGGACTAAATGCTTCAGGATTATACAACTTAAATTGATTAATTTTATAATATGTAAGTTTTACCTCAATAAAAAATAATATATGTAACACTGAATGCGTTATTGTTATTGTCATCATTACTATGGAAAAACAATGCGTACCAAATTTCACTTCCTTTTAAAAATTTAAATTATGAGAAAAAATAGACTAAAACTATACTCGGTATAATTTGCATAACATGTTCTTCTTGTCTCCTCTTTGTTCTCTTTCAGATTATGTCTGGCCACTACCTAGATATTTGTGCCCCGTCTGGATTTCTTTAGATGTTTTATTTTCTACAGCGTCCATCATGCACCTCTGCGCTATTTCGCTGGATCGGTATGTAGCAATACGTAATCCTATTGAGCATAGCCGTTTCAATTCACGGACTAAGGCCATCATGAAGATTGCTATTGTTTGGGCAATTTCTTTAGGTAATTAACTTTCTTGGCCAGTAGAATTGCAGCGGCTATGCTCAATACTTTCGGATTATGTACTGTGAACAACGTACAGACGTCGACTGGTAACATTTGCGTTTAATCGGGATTCTTCTAGTTAATGATTATTCTTAACCTATTTATCTGATATTTAGGTTAACAATAATGAAAGAAATGTAAAGTATATGAATATGCAAAAGTAAAGTTTCCGTTTATGCTGCTAAATTATTTTGTGAGTCAAAGTGCCAATGAATTCTGCAACACAGACACATACCTGTGAGATATTAAATGATTTGAAGATGACAAAAATATATGGCAAAGTCTAAATTTTTAAAATAGAGCATTTAAATCTTGGAAAAGATCAATCTATCCCAGAATATTAATCTTAACATTTTTATTCTAACTCTGTATCTTCAGTAGAAAACTTTATAGTGCAATATGAATCTTCACAAAGTAAACGTGTAAATTTATACTGTTAATCTACTTTAAATACACTATTTACTCCATGTTTTTAAATATATCTTGAATTCTGGTTACACAAAAGGAAAAACATCTATTGGTTTCTTTGAAGATTTGGGGGAGGTTGAAGGTAGAGAAATGATCATCTTATTGCTTATATTTAAAATATGCATACCTTCAGTTCAGTCAGTCAGTTCAGTCACTCAGTCATGTCTGACTCTTTGCAACCCCATGGACTGCAGCACACCAGGCCTGGAGTTTACTTAAACTCATGTCCATTGAGTCATGATGCCATCCAACCATCTCATCCTCTGTCATCCCCTTCTCCTCCTGCCTTCAGTCTTTCCGAGCATCAAGGTCTCTTCCAATGAGTCACTTCTTTGCTTCAGGTGACCAAAGTATTGGAGTTTCAGCTTCAACATCAGTCCTTCCAATGAATATTCAGGACCGACTTCCTTTAGAACGGACTGATTGGATCTCCTTGCTGTCCAAGGGACTCTCAAGAGTCTTCTCCAACACCACAGTTCAAAAGCATCAATTCTTTGGTGCTCAGCTTTCTTTATAGTCCAACTCTCACATCCATACATGACCACTGGAAAAACCATAGCTTTGACTAGACAGACCTTTGTTGGCAAAGTAATGTCTCTGGTTTTTAATATGCTGTCTAGGTTGGTCATAGCTTTTCTTCCAAGGATTATGCGTCTTTTAATTTCATGGCTGCAGTCACCATCTGCAGTGATTTTGGAGCCCCCAAAATTAAAGTCTCTCACTGTTTTCCATTGTTTCCCCATCTATTTGCCGTGAAGTGATGGAACGCTAATATTCAAGTCACAGAATTTAACTGATTGGCATATAAGGGCTTTTGCAATCCATTTTTTTCCTTTTATTTTTTCTCTTCCAGTTGGAATTTAGTATCTCATTAAATAATTCTTCAAAGTTATGTTTCTGTGAAAGATTCCAGTAAATTTTGCAAGATCAAGACCAAGTTTCTGATATCTGGGTTTATTGATAAAATAAATTTAAGTTTTAAGATTGTCCTATTATATTGTTCTATTATACACACACACACACACACCTTTAGATAAAAGCAATGAAACATCTCCCAGAAAGAAAAGTGAACCTATATACACAATTTGAACTACATGTTCAAAGGTTTACAGATTTTTACCATCTCCATCCTGCAGAGCCTGGGTAATTTAGACAGATTCTTGTGCTAAAGACAACAAAAATATGGGAAAAAAATTATAAGCATTGAGAAGATAATAAAATAGTGAGACATCCAGAAAGACAGAAATCCAGAAAAATGAGTATGACTTTTGGGTAATGTCTGCTAATGAAGCATTTGCAAACCTGAAGATGTGATAACAGGTCGAGAAGCTCATTCTAATCTCATGACCCTGGCAAAGGTCAACCAACTTGAGCTTATTTTTGGATCCCAAAGGCCTGTACACTAGAAATACAGATGAAGCAGAATTAAACCACCGTTGACATGGAGTTCAGGCTTTATTCAAGTAACCTATGTAACAAAAAAAAATATTGAGCCTGAAAATCAGAATAAAGTAATTTCATATTCTTGACCTTTCTTATTTTTTTTGATAGAAGCAAAAAAAAATCATCCTAGGTTTGAAATTGTTTCTTTCAATTATTTTTAATTCCTGTAACTGGAATACAATGATAAACAGGCACATGAAGAAACAAGACAATGTGAACCATATCAGTTCAGTTCAGTTACTCAGTCGTGTCAGACTCTTTGCAACCCCATGGACTGCAGCATGCCAGGCTTTCCGTCCATCTCCAGTTCCCTGAACTTGCTCAAATTCATGTCCATTGAGTTGGGGATGCCATTCAACCGTTTTATCCTTTGTTATCCCCTTCTTCTCTTGCCTTCAGTCTTTCCCAGCATCAGGGTCTTTTCCAATGAGTTGATTTTTACATCAGGAGGCCAAAGTATTGGAGTTTCAGCTTCAACATCAGTCCTTCATTGGAAGGAGTCATTGGAAAAGAAGAAATAAGACAACATGAAGAAAACAAAACAGTGTGTTTTGTTTGTAGTGTGCACATGGAAATTAGAGCTTCCATGGTAGCTCAGCTGGTAAAGAATCTGCCTCAATGCATGAGACCCCAGGTCAATTCCTGAGTTAAGAAGATCCCCTGAAGAACATATAGGCTACCCACTCATGTTCTTGGGCTTCCCTGGTGGCTCAGATGGTAAAGAATTTGCCTGCAATGTGGGAGACCTGGGTTTGATCCTTGGGTTGGGAAGATCACCTGGAGGAGGACATGGCAACCCACTCCAGTATTCCTGCCTGGAGACTTCCCATGGACAGAGGATCCTGGCAGGCTACAGTCCACAGGGTCGCAAAGAGTCAGACACAGCTGAGAGACTAAGCACAGCACAGCACATGAAAATTATAAGCTGAACTTAAATACTTCATCAAGAAACTGCAAACTATAAAACATGACATTTAAGATACAATCCATAAACAATGAGAAAATGTGGAACTTAAGCATTAACATGAAAACTTTAGAATTCAAAGAGAGATTAGACAAGAAAAAGCATTACTGTATGAGAAAGCTAAGAGAGCATTACTGGATGTCAGTTACAGGAAACTGTGATGAATGAAGCAAGGAAAATTGGAAAGTTATAAAAGAGAAAATAAGACGATAATAGACATATAGTATAAAATTACAAGAGTTCCACAAGGTGAGAAAAGAATGGTAGGAAAGCAAGATTTGAAGAAATAATGGCTTTTCAAATTGATGAAAGACACGGATACTCACATTTAAAGAGCTCAACAAGTCTCAAGCAGAATGAATAGAAAGCAGTCCATATTTAGAACCATTATAGTGACACTGCAGAAAAAGAGAAAATATAAATCAACCTTAAAGAAAAAAAGATCAAGTTCAGTTCAGCAAAGCAACGATAAGATGAATGAATGCCTTCTCAACAACTGTGAGAACTACCATTCAACACTACCTTCAACAATACCATTCAGATGGTAGTGTCAATATATGTATAACTGATATATGTATAACTGAGTCCCTTCACTGATCATCTGAAATTATCACATTATTAATCAGCTATATCCCAATACAAAATAAAGTGTTTAAAAAGTGAATGCTAAATTAAATCATATATTCAGCAAAATTATAGAATCACTCAAGAATCAAAGTGAAATAGACATTATCAGACAAGCAAAAACTAAGAGAACATGACAAAAACAGACTCCTACTTAACAAAATAATAAAGGATATTCTTCAAAGGAAAATGGCCACAAATGGAAGGCTGGAGATGCAGGAAGTGACTAAATGAAATGCAAATGGTAAATGTGAAGTTAAACATAAACATTGACTTATAAAACAATATGATAATTTTTATGGAGCTCAGTATATTAATGAAACTAAAATTCACAAAACAACAGCATATAAGAACAGAGGGTTGAAAGTAAACTTTTTAATTGTCTAGGAGAAAAATAAAAATGATATTTAATATTAAGCTTTGATGACTAAGTATAACATGTCCATTCAAAGGTAATCACTAATAGAAAAGAAACGTTTAACTTCCAAATTTATAGAAAAATGTTAGAAAATAATATAATAAATCCAAAAGGAGGCAATAAAATATTAAAAGAAAATAAATACAAATCAGGTGGCAAAATATAGAAACATGTACTAAGATGGCAGAATTAAAACCAAATATATCCATAGTTATATTCATGATAAATGGAAGTAAATATTCTAAGACTCTCAGACAAGAGTTGAAAAAATAATCTATGTGTTTATAAGAAGCATATACAAATCACAAGGAAAGTAAAGCATTAAGAAGGTACTCCACAAAAGCACTAACCAATGGAAAGACTGTGCAGCTATGTTAACAATTTACCAGGATATATTTTTCAGCAAAAAATAATAATTTTAACGAAAAGTTACTTCATAATGATGAAGGATTTAATTCATTTGGAAGACACAGCACAATAAACATATATATGTGTAATAATATGGCCTCAACATTACTAAGTCAAAAATAGACAGAATTGTAAAGACAGACAAATCTGAAATCATGGTATAAGATTTTAGCACACTCTTTTCAGTAATTGTATAAGGACAATGAAAAAAGCTGAACTCATTGACAAGTGAAAAATACATATTTCGTCATTTGCATAAGAAATATTTCTCAAAATTAACCATATATTTGACCATAAATTAATTCTCAATAAATTTCAAGTGTTTGAGTCATAAAGTGATTCAAATTCAAATGAAATAGAAATGTTTACCAAAAGGTAGATAGAAAAATCTACATATATTTGTAAATTAAGAAATTATTTCCCAATAAGCTTTGACCCAATGGACTTATAATCCACTGATGACTCATCTCTGAACCATTTATTATTATGTGATTGTAGACTGATAATTTTTCTCATTTTATTATTCTTTCTTCCTTTATTAGTTGGCATACTGTAAGGAAGGATTTTCTTGCCCACTTTATTATTCCTTTATTTGTATTGATAATGACTCTTGAATTCTTTTGTAATCAATATGACTTAATTCATTCCTATCCTTAATTATTTTGATGCTCAAGTCATCCCAGATTTGTCCAATGAGAACCCCTTTGATATGTCCCATCAGTACTCCGAGCATTTCCTTACTTTCTGCCATTGATTTTACCAGGTTTACTCTCTCTTTTCCATGTCCCAATTTTGCAATCAGTTATTTCATACAAAGAACCTCCCCCCCTTTTTTTAGTGGTTAAATGTTTTATAAACCAATAAGAAATCTTGGTATAGTCTTTGCTACTAGGATATGGTTACTTCTATATATCTATGCCTTTAATTCCTATCCAGTAACACAAAACTCTTCCACTACTTTCCCAATTCCTTGTTATTCCTCATTTTTCTCACAGTGAGTAATGTGGTCCTCAAAAGCATCAGTATATTTATTTACTACTTATATTTTCTAAATCCTACAACATAAAAATTCATTTCAGAATTGCTATCCTCATACCACTCAGTAAATAAAATGTTACATTTAAAATTGCATTACAATATTTTCTGTCTTTAGAATGTTTCCCACTGAGGATATAGATCAAAGCTCTGTGTCCAAACTGCTGGAATTAGGATGAATTTTTTTCTTCTATGTGGTTCTGTTACCAATTCTTTACAGTTAGGGATTGTTTGGTTTATGTATACATTCAGTATTGATTTACCCTATCTTGTTGCCTTTCTTTTTTAATACATAAAACCTCAGAGGTTTCTAATATGTAAAAACTTAAAAAGAAAAAAACACCTTAATATAATGTCCTAAAAGTCAAAAGTATGCAAATGGTATACTCAGAGAAATGTCACTCTTTCTTTTCTCTTTTGGTTAACCCATTCACTGATTTCTGGAATATACTTTGAAGTTTACTTTTGCAAAAAAAAAAACACAACTATATATATTTCTGTTTATCTTTCTTAAATAAAAGATAAAATATTACATACATGTTAACACTTTGCTGTTCTTGGTAATATGTCCTGGAATCACTCTCTATCAGTTCATAGGAAGATGGTAGATGTAAACCCAGATATCATGAAAATGATCTATACACTCTGTTTAACTCCTTTTTCTAATACTCATTAGGACTTCTTTTTTAACAGATATATCATAATTTATTTAATCAGTCTCCTGTGTAATGTGAGTATTTAAGTTGTTTCTAATATTTTGCTGCTGCTGCTGCTGCTGCTAAGTCGCTTCAGTCATGTCCGACTCTGTGCGACCCCATAGATGGCAGCCCACCAGGCTTCCCCATCCCTGGGATTCTCCAGGCAATTACCAATAATTCCACCAGAAATACTCTAACTCTGTGTGTTTCATATTTTTGGAATTTTAATTTCAGCAAAAATTCCAAGAAGCAGAGATGATTTATCAAGAGATAAATGTACGCATACACATTTCATTAGGGGTTGAGCTATTTTTTTTTACTTCTAAGAGAGCAGATTTGCCCAAAATCTTGTTAACGAAGTGTAGTTTAAAACTTTAAATTTTTGCCAATCTAATAGGTGAGATATGCTATCTAAGTGCAGTTTTAACTATTTTGTTATAGCTGAAGTTGAGCTTTCATGTTTGTCACTATTAATTCAGTTTTTCACAAAGTGTGTGTTTTGCTCATTGTTCGGTTTTTCGTATCTTTATTTCTCAATTGTGAAACTCTTTTTACATAAAAATAATACACATTTCACATGTAAATGAAAATACTATATTTGCTATTGCTATATCTCATGGTGCTTTTGCCAAGAAAAATTATTATTATTATTATTTTGCAGTTCATTTTATCAATCAAATTTCCTTTCTATGTTCAGGTATAGTTATATATTCTCTTCTCATAGTCAGATTAAATAATAAATTACTCATGTTTTCCTCATTTTTTTTACATTTAGGCCCCCAATCCATTTGGAGTAAATGTTTGTCTGTGGTGAGATATCCATTTAATTTTTTAATATAAATTTATGATGCTTGGGGCTGGTGCACTGGGATGACCATTTAATTTTATCTCCTTCCATATAACCATTCATATGTCTCATGCTTGCTACTCAAAAAGTCTATCTACTCTGATATATGATGCCATCTTTATAGCATGTGAAATTTTCTTACATATCTGGGCCTATTTCTGAGGTTTATATTCTATCCTATTAGTGTGTCTCTTTGTGTGCTAATTTCACACTGTTTTAATTATGAAAGTTTTATAATAAATGTTATCATCTGATATAATTAATTGCCATTCATTGCTCTCGCTTTTCAGAGCTTGCCTAGAAATTCCAAGATGTTTAATTTTCCCTATGAGCTTTAACATTAACTTTACTTCCATTTTAAAACCTTGTTTGTATTTTGATAGGGGTCTGTTTATAAATTTAGAAGAAATAAACAACTGAATTAAAAAAAATACTTTTTAGGTTATGGCCATGCTGTCTCTCAGACCATACAGCAGTCTTATTATATAGTCACTCTCATGTCCTCTTTATCACTATCTATAATCTATCTCATAAGAATTAATCTTGCAACTTTGTCACTCTACTGAAACTGTGAATTCATTAGTGACTTCTTAATCGCTTATTAAATAATTGTTACTTATCAAGGTTTTTGGTCTCAGGATTTCTGTACACACTTAAATGTTATTGAAGACCCCTTGGAAATAGATATGTATCTGTCTATAAATTAAAATTGAGAAAAATTTAAATTATGTGGGATTTATTTAAAAATACTAAACCTAATACATGTTAACATAAATAACATAGCTCTATGAAAAATAGCTATATTTTCCAAAGAAATGAAATTAGTGAATAGAGTAGCATTGTCAAACTTTTTTCAAACCTCTTTATCTTCTGGCTTAGAAGACAGTTAGATTCTCATCTTTGCTGCTGTCTCTAATCTGCTGTAATGAGCTGCTTTGGTTAAATTATGTGAATAAAATATATAACCTCATTACAGATAGATAGCTTCAATACAGTAAAATGTTTTAATAATGTTTTCAGATAATAGTGAACACTATTTTTTTGACACTACACTAAAATTCAGTAAGTGGTAGTTTCTTAAGTTTAGTTGCAATGTGGAATCAAAAGCCATATCACTCAACTTTTAATATTCTGTTACATTAAAATCCACTAATCTGTCTTGCATTTTGAAGAATATTTTATCCATGCTTTCTTCAATAACATCAAATGTAGATATTCTGGAAAATTATTTCACTGAGTTGTGCAGATTTTTAAAATGTTAATACAATGCCAAAAATCACATGCATTAATAATTCCTACCAATCTTATCAGAAAGCACTCTAAACATAGAGAAAGTATCACGCTTTCCTGGACAGATACAAGTTTCCCAAAGTTCCAATATTCACCTGAAAGCTCAAGCTTTATCATGGTAGCAAATACCATTTTTTTTTTTTGATTGACACAACAGATTCAACTCACCCATCTCTGAGAAAATACCTGCCAGCTATCCAAGTATGAATAACCCTACTGTGTCTTGCAGTCATTCTTTCAAATGAAAATGTTATTCCATGGGAAAAAAGTCTAGTTTATCTTCCAGTTCTAACAATTGCTGAAGTGCTTTTCCACAAAGCAACCATCTTATGTCAATATGCAGCAGAAGTGCTCTATGTATACTTCCATTTCATCACATGGATTATTCAGTTCAGTTCAGTCGCTCAGTCATGTTCGACTCTTTGCGACCCCATGAATCGCAGCACGCCAGGCCTCCCTGTCCATCACCAACTCCTAGAGTTCACTCAGACTCATGTCCATTGAGTCCATGATGCCATCCAGCCATCTCATCCTCGGTCGTCCCTTTCTCCTCCTGCCCCCAATCCCTCCCAGCATCAGGGTCCTTTCCAATGAGTCAACTCTTCGCATAAGGTGGCCAAAGTACTGGAGCTTCAGTTTTAGCATCATTCCTTCCAAAGAAATCCCAGGGTTGATCTCCTTCAGAATGGACTGGTTGGATCTCCCTGCAGTCCAAGGGACTCTCAAGAGTCTTCTCCAACACCACAGTTCAANTTAGTTTTGTTTTAGGTGTTAACATTGGCAACTTTGCACGGAAAACTGGATATAAAGTGTTAATTTACATAAAAACTCCTCTTTGTTTTTTAGTTTCTATAGCTTTAATTTAGTTACCAAAATAGTTCTTATGTATAGTTACTTTAAAACGTTTAAAAGATGGAGAGGCGAACTGAGAAAATAGATCTATCTTTCTCATTCTCTTATTAGCATCATATTGGAAAATAAATACATAAACCAACATTAGATTTAAATTGAAATCACTTAAAAGTGCTTATTGAGATTCCTATTAATTGCAGTCTGACTGGAAAATAAAAGTGCTGCAAAACTCTGTACCATTTCTTAACACTTCCTAGGTAATAACAATAAACATTTACATAAGCAAAAATAGAGTTGGGTCAGAATAAATGTAAATACTTATTTGTGGTGATTGATAAAGTAGTAATGAATAATAAATATCCCCAGGATTGGACACAAAACAGTACATTTTGGGTAAAGTGTGACTAAAAATAGGCTTCTAAGATAGCAAAACTATAGGCTAATCACATCCACCTTCTTAGAGGTGGGCTGCAAGCAATGTATTCATTTTCCATTTCTTCTGTAAAAATTACCATGATCTTATTGACTTAAAACAACACAGTCATTTGTAATCTTACAATGGTAAATATCAGAAGTCTCAAACTAGTCTTGTTGGGCTAACACAAAGGTGTCTACAAAGCTGCATTCCATTTGAATCCTGTGAAAGCTCTTAAAGCTGCTCATCTGTACAACTTGTCCACTTTCTTAAAGGGGCCCCTGGTGAATATATTTGGCCCACTCAGAATGTATCGCATAATCATACCCCTCGTCTAAGGTAAGAAGCAGTGGCTGTGCTTTGCTGGAGCAGCCATGAAGAGATACCCCATGCTCAAGGTAAGACAATACAAGTAAGATGGTAGGTGTTGCAAGAGGGCATCAGGGGGCAAACACACTGAAACCATACTCACAGAAAAGTGGTCAATCTAATCACACTAGGACCACAGCCTTGTCTAACTCAATGAAACCAAGCCATGCCTGTGGGGTAACCCAAGACGGGCAGGTTATGGTGAAGAGGTCTGACAGAATGTGGTCCACTGGAGAAGGGAATGGCAAGCCACTTCAGTATTCTTGCCTTGAGAACCCCATGAACAGTATGAAAAGGCAAAATGATAGGATACCAAAACAGGAACTCCCCAGGTCATTAGGTACCCAATATACTACTGGAGATCAGTTGAGAAATAACTCCAGACAGAATGAAGGGATGAAGCCAAAGCAAAAACAACACCCAGTTGTGGATGCGACTGGTGATAGAAGCAAGTCCGATGCTGTAAAGAGCAATATTGCATAGGAACTTGGAATGTCAGGTCCATGAATCAAGGCAAATTGGAAGTCGTCAAACAAGAGATGGCAAGGGTGAACGTCGACATTCTAGGAATNGGGTCATGGTGGAGAGGTCTGACAGAATGTGGTCCACTGAAGAAGGGAATGGCAAGCCACTTCAGTATTCTTGCCTTGAGAACCCCATGAACAGTATGAAAAGGCAAAATGATAGGATAGCAAAAGAGAAACTCCCCAGGTCAATAGGTGCCCAATATGCTACTGGAGATCAGTGGAGAAATAACTCCAGACAGAATGAAGGGATAGAGCCAAAGCAAAAGCAATCCCCAGTTATGGATGTGACTGGTGATAGAAGCAAGATCTGATGCTGTAAAGAGCAGTATTGCATAGGAACCTGGAATGTCAGGTCCATGAATCAAGGCAAATTGGAAGTGGTCAAACAAGAGATGGCAAGGGTGAACGTCGACATTCTAGGAATCAGCGAACTAAAATGGACTGGAATGGGTGAATTTAACTCAGATGACTATTATATCTACTACTGCGGGCAGGAATCCCTCAGAAGAAATGGAGTAGCCATCATGGTCAACAAAAGAGTCTGAAATGCAGTACTTGGATGCAATCTCAAAAATGACAGAATGGATTATTAAAAGGGTCAAAATTTCATAAAATTAATATTTGTTTTACTGCTTCATCAAAGACATTCTTAAGTAAAATTGGCTCTTTTTCCCTTCTGAAAGTATGTGGTGGTAAGCAATACAAGAAGTACTTTTACCATTCAGTATCACTAGCTTGACTTCATGCTAAGGTATCAGCCTGGTGTTCTGCAGTCCATGCGGCCACAAAGAGTCAGATACGCATAAGTGACTGAAAAACAACAAATCAGCAGTTCTACTCACCATTATTTTGCAGCATGTAACCACACAGTGAAAACAGCAAATAAAATATTAGTATTATTATGGGAATAGTTTTGACTTCATAAAACCACTGATATTCTTAGAAACACTGAGGTACCCATGGACCAAATTTTAAGAACTATGTTTCCAACTTTAGCTCTCCCTGTGTCATTTGAAACAATGGAAGATGCTTTCCTAATTCTCTCATCCTTTGCATGCTACATCAGTTTTCTTTGGTTTTCCTTTCTTCCATCTTTCTGTCTGCTCTTATCCAATTCATTTTCTACTTTACTCTCACTCTTCCTAGCATTCTGTCCATTCCAATTGCTTATGCACTTTTCCTGGCTTACTTCATCCACAGAAATATCTTAAAATCTATCTACGGATGAATCTCAAATAAATACTTCTATTTATTTCTATTAGATTATCCAGATCTCTAGCTTAAGCTGTATTGAGATGAATGTTGGGTATGTATATTTCAAATGCCATCTCACCAAGATTGTACTCATCACCTTTCTCTCTTTTCCATTTTTCCCTCCTCCTACACTTTTGTTTCTTAAGTGTGTTCTCAAAGTAACAGCATCTCCCATATACCCAAAAAGAAGTCTGAGAATTATTTTAGACTCGTTCTCTTACTTCCCATAGCAAATCAAGATAACCTATTCTTAATATTTCTCCTTAGTATTTCTCACATTCCAGTTTCTCCATTCCCTCAGTTGCTTTCTTTGTTTAAGCTTTTATTGTTAATCATTCATGCAGCCACAACTCCTTCTCTCCTATCTCTGCAGCAGAGATAGTTCTTAGCATATCCAAGATATAGCTTCATTTCCTTAAGTGAGCTAGGTATACCCATGACAATAAGAACCAAAGATTCTTCTCCAAATCTTCATGTTCAATTTTGAGATTATTTCTTTAAAGGGTGCTTTTCTGTCATCTCCTCTGTACCTTGTTTTGTGCTTTGTTTGATTTCCTAATCATCTGGCTTTTGCATATTGATTCACCCTTCTCCTTTAGCCAGGGCTGTTTTGGATTGCTACACAAAATTCTCTATCATATTAATGATTTAATTATTTGAACAGTCAATAAGGAATTTTGTCCACCTTCATGATTCATTAGTAGCCATAGCCCACAAATTCAATTCATACCCTCAGGATATCCCTTCTTCAACATCTTCTCAACATATGTGTAATACATGGTTGATAGTGTTGTTCAGGTGTACTTTTTTGTTTCTTCTACTAGTTTTATGAATTACTGATTGATCAATTTTTCCAGGTTTACTGACATGCAGTTTACATATAACATTATATAATTTTAAGGTGTTCAACATGGTGATTGAATGTATGCTTATATTGTGAAAAGATCACCATAATAATGTTACTTAACACATTCATTACCTCACATAGTTACCTTTTGTGTATCTGTGTGTGCGGTAAGAATCTTTATGATTTTCTCTCTGAGTAACTTTCAAATATACCATAAGTATATTTGCCTCTTGCCTCTTCAGGAGATTCTCCAAGATCAGCAAGTAGGTGTGACCCAGGCTCCTTTCAAATTACTCCTTCTGCTCTGGGTCCTGGAGCATGTGAGATTTTGTGTGCACTCTTTAAGACTGGAGTCTATTTCCCACAGCCTTCTGGGTCTCCCAAAAATAAACTCTACTAGCCCAATGATCTGGGGGCTCATCTTTCTGGTGTAGGACCTCTGTTCTGGAGAACACAATGTAATGATCAGACCACTCATTCCTTGGGGAAAACCTCTGCAATTGTAATTATTCTCCTGTTTATAGATGTTGACTATACTATGACTCCACTCCTGCTACCAGTCTTGCTGTGCCATGTGTGTGCTCTGCTGTGCTTAGTTGCTCAGTCATATCCAACTCTTTGTGACCCCATGAACTGTAGCCTGGCAGGCTCCTCTGTCGTGGGGATCCTCCAGGCAAGAATAGTGGAGTGGGTGGCCATGCTCTCCTCCAGGGGATCTTCCCGATGCAGGAATTGAACCCAGGTCTCCCGCATTGCAGGCAGGTTCCTTATCATCTGAGCCACCAGGGAAGCCCAAACTTGCTGGGATTCCTTATTTATACCTTAAGTTGTAGAAAATCTTTTCTGGTAGATTCCAGTCTTTCTCATCAATAATTGCTCTGTAAACAGTTGTAATTTTGGTGTGCCTGTGAGAGGTGAGCTCAGGGTTTTCCTACTTCTCTATTGTCATACTGTATTTATCTTTAAAATTCTACATATAAATGGACACACACAGCTCAAATTCATGTTATTCAAGAGTCAACTTTATTTAGTTAATGATTTCTGCATCTATATTCATTAGTGCTATTGGCTTGTAGTTTTCTTTTTTGTAGCATCCTTGCATGGCTTTGATATCAAGGTAATGTTGACCTCATAACATGATTGTGGGAGTTTTCTCTCCTCTGATATATTCCAAAGAGTTTGAAAAGGATTGGCCTTGATTTATAAAATGTTTGGTAGAATTTATTAATGAAACCATCTGGTACTGGACTTTTCTTTGTTAAGAAGTTTTTTTATTACTATTTCGTTCATCTTACTCATTACTGGTCTGTTCAAATTTTCTATATTTTCATGATTTATCTTGGGTTGTATGCATCTAGGTTATTTAATTTGTTGTCATATAAATTGTTTTCAGTTCTATTCTGTTGACCTACAAGACTCTCCTTATTTCTGTTCTACACAATCTTAATTACAATAGCTTTGTAGTATGTTTTGAAATGTGGAAATGCTCCAAATTTGTTCTTTGTCCAATATTGTTTTGGTTATTGGGTCCCTTGAAGTTCCAGATGAATTTTTTAAGCAGTTTACTAATTTTTGAGAAGCAAAACTTCTAGTATTTTGATTGTTGTATGCATCTAGGTTATTTAATTTGTTGTCATATAAATTGTTTTCAGTTCTATTCTGTTGACCTACAAGACTCTCCTTATTTCTGTTCTACACAATCTTAATTACAATAGCTTTGTAGTATGTTTTGAAATGTGGAAATGCTCCAAATTTGTTCTTTGTCCAATATTGTTTTGGTTATTGGGTCCCTTGAAGTTCCAGATGAATTTTTTAAGCAGTTTACTAATTTTTGAGAAGCAAAACTTCTAGTATTTTGATAAGTAAGCACTGAATTTGCTGCTAAGTTAATATTGTCATTTTAACAATATTAAGTCTTCCAATCCATGAACATGAGATATCTTTCCATGTATTTAGATATTTTAATTTTTTTTCAAAAAGTGTTTGAAGTTTTCATTGTACAGGTCTTGCATTTGTTTGTGAGTTATTTCTAAATGCTTTATTTTTGGATGTTATTGAAATTTGAATTATTTCATTTAAGACTGTCCATTGCTACTATATACTACTACAACTGGTTCTTTTCTATTGCTCTTGTATCCTAAATACTTGCTGAACTTTCTTACTAGTACAAGATCATGTATCTTCAAATAAATATGGTTTTACTTCTTTCTGTAAAATCTAGATATCCTTTAATTTCTTTCCCTCTCCTAAATCCTCTGCTTAAAACCTCCAGTAAAAAGTTGAATAGAAGTGGTAAAAACAAAATTGTTTGTTCTGATCTTAGGAGGAGCTCATTCAGTCTTTCATAACGAAGTAAGATTTAGCTGTTGGTTCTTTCATAGATATCCTCTGTAAGGTGGAGAAAATTCCCTTCTATTTTTTGTATGGTCATTATTTTATCATAAAAGCACATAAGATTTTGTCTTTTATTCTAGTAATATCACATGCTGCTGCTGCTGCTAAGTCGCTTCAGTCGTGTCCGACTCTGTGTGACCCCATAGACGGCAGCCCACCAGGCTCTTCTGTCCCTGGGATTCTCCAGGCAAGAACACTGGAGTGGGTTGCCATTTCCTTCTCCAGTGCATGAAAGTGAAAAGTGAAAGTGAAGTTGCTCAGTCGTGTCCGACTCTTAGCGACCCCATGGACTGTAGCCTACCAGTCTCCTCCATCCATGGTATTCTCCAGGCAAGAATACTGGAGTGGGTTGCCATTTCCTTCTCCAATATCACATGCTACATTAATCAATTTTCACATTTTCATATGCTGACACAACCTTTCATTCCTTGGATAAATCTTACTTGGTGTTTATGTATACTCATTTTTATATGCTGCTGGATTTGGTTTACTAGTGTGTGTTGAGCACTTTTATACTTATATTAAGAAAAAGTACTGGTCTGTGGCTTTTTTAAAAATATAATGTCTTTGTTTTTGGTACTGGGAGTAAAATTGACCTCTTAAAATGAGATGGGAAATAGTTTTACTTCTTCCGTTTTGGAAGATTTTGAATGATTGGTGTTGATTCTTCACATATTTGATAGAATGTACCAATGAAGCCATGTGGCCTGAGCTGTGCTTAGTGGAGTTTTTTAAATGTCAAATGGAACCTTTTTACTTGTTATAGGTCTAATTCAGATTTTCTTTTTCTTTGTGTATTAGTCTTCATCAGTTCAGTTCAGTTCAGTCGCTCAGTCGTGTCTCTTTGTGACCCCATGAATCGCAACACACCAGGCTTCCCTGTCCATCACCAACTCCCGGAGTTCACTCAGACTCACATCCATCGAGTCCGTGATGCCATCCAGCCATCTCATCCTCTGTCGTCCCCTTGTCCTCCTGCCCCCAGTCCCTCCCAGCATCAGAGTCTTTTCCAATGAGTCAACTCTTTGCATGAGGTGGCCAAAGTACTGGAGTTTCAGCTTTAGCATCATTCCTTCCAAAGAAATTCCAGGGTTGATCTCCTTCAGAATGGACTGGTTGGATCTCCTTGCAGTCCAAGGGACTCTCGTCTTCTCCAACACCACAGTTCAAAAGCATCAGTTCTTCAGTGCTCAGCTTTCTTTACAGTCCAACTGGAAGACATATCCATACGTGACCACTGGAAAAACCATAGCCTCAACTAGACAGACCTTTGTTGGCAAAGTAATGTCTGTGCTTTTGAATATGCCATCTAGGTTGGTCATAACTTTTCTTCCAAGGAGTAAGCGCCTTTTAATTTCATGGCTGTAGTCACCATCTGCAGTGATTTTGGAGCCCCAAAAAATAAAGTCTGACACTGTTTCCACTGTTTCCCCATCTATTTCCCATCAAGTGATGGGGCTAGATGCCATGATCTACACAGAAGAACTGTACAAAAAAGATCTTCACGACCAAATTTTCATTCCAATCCCAAAGTCTTCATAGCTTGTGTATTTTTAAAAATTCATGTATTTCCATACAAATTACAAATTTTTGTTCTAACTTATGAAAAACGCCATTGGTAATTTGATAGGTATTACTTTGAATCTGTAGATTGCTTTGGATAAGATAGTCATTTTGACAATATTGATTCTTCCAATCCTGGAACATGGTATGTCTCTCCATTGACCCTACAGATGGAGAGATATTCCATATTCCTGGGTAAGAAGAATCAATATTGTAAAAATGGCTATACTACCAAACACAATCTACAAAGTCCATGACATCCCTATCAAATTACCGATGGCATTTTTCACAGAACTAGAACAAAAAATTTCACAATTTATATGGAAGCACAATTGACCCTTAATAGCCAAAGCAATCTTGAGAAAGAAAAATGGAGCTGAAGGAATCAGGCTTCCTGACTTCAGATTATACTACAAAGCTACATTAATCAAAAACTTTGGTTCTGGCACAAAAACAAAAATGTAGATCAGTGTAACAGGATTGATGGTGCAGAGATAAATCCATGCACCTGTAGTGCAATCTCTTCAATAAGTGGTGCTGGGAAAACTGGACAGCTACATGTAAATGAATTAAATTAGAATACTCCCTAACCTCCTCGTGTATGGTGTGTAATCCACCATACACAAAAATAAGCTCAAAGGAGATTGAAGACCTAAAGGTAAGGCCAAACACTGTAAAACTCTTTGAGAAACACATAGGCAGAACACTCTCTGACATAAATTGCAGCAATATCTTTTTGGATCCACCTCCCAAGTAAGAAAAATAAAAAGAATAATAAACAAATGGGGGGTAAACTTAAAAGGTTTTGCATAGGAAAGGAAACCATAAACAAAATGAAATGACACTCTTCAGAATGGGAAAAAATATTTGCAAACAAAGTGACCAACAAAGGATTAATCTCCAAAATATCAAACAGTTCATGCAATCCAATATCAAAAAGCTAATAATCCAGTCAAAAAATGGGTAGAAGATCTAAATAGATATTTCTCCAAAGAAGACATATAGATGGCGAAAAAGAACATGAAAGGATTCTCAACATCATTAATTATTAGAGAAATGCAAATCAAAGCTATAATGAGGTATCACCTCACATCAATCAGAATGGCCATCTTGAAAAAGGTCTACAAACAATAAATGCAGGAGAGGGTGTGGAGAAAAGGGAACCCTTCCTACACTGATGGTTGGAATGTAAATTGTTATAACCATTATGGAGAACAGTATGGAGGTTCCTTAAAAAACTAAAAATAGAACTACCATACGATCCAGCAATCCCACTCCTAGGCGTACATCCGGAGAAAACCATAAATCAAAATAATACATGCATCCCAATGTTCATTACAGCACTATTCACAATAAACAAGACATGGAAGCAACCTGACTGTCCATGGACAAAGGAATGGATAAAGAAGATGTGGTGCACATATGTATATATATACACATACATACAGTGGAATATTACTGAGCCATAAAAATAACAAAATAACATCATCTGCAGCAACATAGGTGGACTTAAGTGATTGTCATACTGAATGAAGTAAGTCAGACAGAGAAAGACAACTATCATGATATCACTTAAATGTGGAATCTAAAAAAAGGGGGGGTACAATTATACTTATTAACAAAACAGAAATAGAATCACAGATGTAGAAAACAAATGTATTGTTACCAGAGAGATGGGGAGGAGGGATAAATTGGGAAATTGAGATTGATATACGCACACTACTATATATAAAATAGATAACTAATAAGGACTATATACGTCTTCCCTAGTGGCTCAAAAGGTAAAAATCTGCCTGCAATTCAAGAGACCCAGGTTTGATCCTTGGGCTGGGAAGATCCTCTGGAGAAGGGATACACATACATACAGTGGAATATTACTGAGCCATAAAAATAACAAAATAACATCATCTGCAGCAACATAGGTGGACTTAAGTGATTGTCATACTGAATGAAGTAAGTCAGACAGAGAAAGACAACTATCATGATATCACTTAAATGTGGAATCTAAAAAAAGGGGGGGTACAATTATACTTATTAACAAAACAGAAATAGAATCACAGATGTAGAAAACAAATGTATTGTTACCAGAGAGATGGGGAGGAGGGATAAATTGGGAAATTGAGATTGATATACGCACACTACTATATATAAAATAGATAACTAATAAGGACTATATACGTCTTCCCTAGTGGCTCAAAAGGTAAAAATCTGCCTGCAATTCAAGAGACCCAGGTTTGATCCTTGGGCTGGGAAGATCCTCTGGAGAAGGGAATGGGAAGATCCTCTGGAGAAGGGAATGGCTACCCACTCCAGTATCCTGCCTGGAGAATTCCATGAACAGAGCAGCCTGGCAGGCTACAGTCCATGGGATCACAAAGAGTCAGACATGACTGAGTGACTAACACTTAAGGACCATACAGCTCAGGAAACTCTACTCAATAGTGTAATAACCTATATGGGAAAAAAATCTGAAAAAGAGTGCCTGTATGTATGTATATAACAATTCACGTTACTATACACCTAAAACAAACACAACATTGCAAATCAACTATATTCCAATAAAAATTATTTTTTAATTTATTTATTTTAATTGGAGGTTAATTACTTTACAATATTGTATTGGTTTTGCCATACATCAACATGAATCATTTCAAAATTCATGTAAAAATTTTTTATTAGCTGGCATGCAATTATTCATAGTATTTCCTTATATTCCATTTTATTTCTGTCACATATCCTCTTTCTATTCATGTTTTTAGTACTTTGTACATTCACTCTTTATTCTGCTAAGTATAGTTACAGTTTTAATAATGTTGACTTTTTCTCCCTAAAATCAAATTTTGTTATTTTTCATTTCATCCTGGAGGACTCCTAATAATATAACTTGTAGGGCACATTTGCAAGCAACAAATTCTTAGTTTTTATTTACTGGAAGCATTTAATTTCACTTTCATTTTTAAAGAACAGCTTTGCTAAACATATTGTTGGTTGATAATATTTTTATTTAAGGACTTTGAATATGTTACCTCAATGCCTCTTGGCCTCCATGGTTTCTGGTGAGAAAACAGTAAAATTTAGGGATTTCTTCTACATAACACATTGCTTTTCTTTTGCTGCTTTCAAGATTCTCCTTTTGTCTTTGGATTTTAACAATTTGACTGTGATGTTTCCAGATATGGATCTTTGTGAGTTTAGTATACTTGGAGTTCTTTGATCTTCTTGGACATGCAGATGAATGTTTGCTTTCAAATTTGAGAATGTTTTGTCATCATCTTTTCAAATATTCTTTCTGATCCTTTTTGTTTCACTTCTCTTTTGGGGACACCCATTTTGCATATGTTGGTACACTTGATGGTGTCTCACAGGTTTCTGAGGCTCTCTTCCTTTCTCTTTATTCATTCTTTTCTTCAGAATGCATTAGCTTATGCTTCAAGAGTCTCTGTCAGTTCAAATCTGTTATTGAGCTTCTGTACTTAACTTTTCATTTCAATTATTTTGGTCCAAAATTTCTATTTAACATTATTTATAATTTCTATATATTTACTGGCATTCCTCTAGTTCTTTTGATAAAACTTTATCTCTTTAAACATATTTAAAATAAATACCTTAACATCTTTAGTAAGTTCACTGTGGCCTCCTCCGAAGCAGTTCTATTAACTGCCTTTTTTCTTTGTATAGGTCATACTTTGTTTATTTGTATGTATCATAATTTTCATCACAACCTATACATTTTGCTGTTGTTCACTCGCTAAGTCATGTGCAACTTTTTGCCACCCCATGAACTTCAGCACACCAGGCTTCCTTGTCCTTCACTATCTCCCTGAGTTTGATCAAACTCATGTCCATTGAATTGGTGGTGTCATTCAACTACCTCATATTCTGCCGCCCCCTTCTCCTCTTGCCCTCAATATTTCCCAGCATTGGGGTCTTTTCCAATGAGTTGGCTCTTTGCATCAGTTGGCCAAAGTATTGGAGCTTCAGCATCAGCCCTTACAATGAATATTCAAGCTTTATTTCCTTTAAGAATGATTGGTTTGATCTCCTTGCTGTCCAAGGAACTCTCAAGAGTTTTCTCCAATACCACAGTTCAAAAGCATCAATTCTTTGGCACTTAGCCTTCTTTATGGTCCAACTCTCACATCCATATATGACTACTAGAAAAACCATAGCTTTGACTATACAGACTTTTGTTGGCAAAGTGGCATCTCTGCCTTTAAATACGTTGTCTAGGCTTGTCATAGCTTTTCTTCCAAGGAGCAAGAATATTTTAATTTTGTGGAGGCAGTCACCATTCTCTGTGATTTGGATCTCAAGAAAATGAAATCTGATGCTGTTTCCACTTTTCTCCATCTGTTGGCCATAAAGTGATGGGACCAAATGCCATGATCTTCTTATTTTGAATGTTGAGTTTTAAACCAGCTTTTTCACTCTCCTCTTTCACCTTCATCAAGAGGCTCTCTAGTTCCTCTTCACTTACTGCCATTAATAATACCATCTGCATATCTGAGGTTGATAATATTTCTCCAAGGAATCTTGATTATGAGTATCAGCTCATAATCAAGCTTATTTAAGTGATGATGACAAAACATTCTCAAATTTGGAAGCTTATGAGTCATCAGCCCAGTATTTCATATGATGTACTCTTCATACAAGTTAAATAAGCAGGGTGACAATATACAGTCTTGACGTACTCCTTTCCCAATTTTGAACCAATCCATTAAAGTCTAATAGAGTTTTGTCAAGAAAACACATTAGTCATAACAAACACCATCTTCCAATAACACAAGAGAAGACTCTACACGTGGACATCACAAGATGGTCAACAGCGAAATCAAATTGATTATATTCTTTGCAGCCAAAGATGGAGAAGCTCTATACAGTCAACAAAAACAAGACCAGGAGCTGACTGTGGCTCAGATCATGAACTCCTTATTGCCAAATTCAGGCTTAAATTGAAGAAAGTAGGGAAAACCACTAGACCATTCAGGTATGACCTAAATCAAATCCCTTATGATTATACAATAGAAGTGAGAAATAGATTTAAGGGACTAGGTCTGCTAGAGTGCCTGAAGAACTATGGACAGAGGTTCATGACATTGTACAGGAGACAGGGAGCAAGCCCATCCCCAAGAAAAAGAAATGCAAAAAAGAAAAATGGCTGTCTGAGTAGGCCTTACAAATAGCTGTGAAAAGAAGAGAAGTGAAAAGCAAAGGAGAAAAGGAAAGATATACCCATTTGAATGCAGAGTTCCAAAGAATAGAAAGGAGAAATAAGAAAGCCTTCTGCAGTGATCACTGCAAAGAAACAGAGGAAAACAATAGAATGGGAAAGACTAAAGATCTCTTCAAGAAAATTAGAGATACCAAGGGAACATTTCATGCAAAGATGGGCATAATAAAGTACAGAAACGTTATGGACCTAACAGAAGCAGAAGATATTAAGAAGAGGTGCAAGAATACACAGAATTATACCAAAAAAGATCTTCATGACCCAGATAACCACGATGGTATGATCCCTCCCCTAGAGCCAGACATCCTGGAGTGTGAAGTCAAGTGGTCCTTAGGAACATCACTATGAACAGAGCCAGTGGAAATGATGGAATTCCAGTGGAGCTATTTCAAACCCTGAAACATGATGCTGTGAATTTGCTGCACTCAATATGCCAGCAAATTTGGAACACTCAGCAGTGGCCACAGGACTGGAAAAGGTCAGTTTTCATTCCAATCCCAAAGAAAGGCAATGCCAAAGAATACTCAAACTATCACACAGTTGCACTCATCTCACACATAAGTAAAGTAATGCCCCAAATTCTCCAAGCCAGGCTTCAGCAATACGTGAACTGTGAATTTCCAAATGTTCAAGCTGGTTTTAGAAAAGGCAGAGGAATCAGAGATCAAATGTCCAACATCTGCTGGATCATCAAAAAAGCAAGAGAGTTCCAGAAAAACATCTATTTCTGCTTTATTGACTATGCCAAAGCCTTTGACTCTGTGGATCACAATAAATTGTGGAAAATTCTGAAAGAGATGGGAATACCAGACCACTGACTTGCCTCCTGAGAAACTTATATGCAGGTCAGCAAGCAACAGTTAGAACTGAACATGGAACAACAGACTGGTTCCAAATAGGGAAAGGAGTACGTCAAGGCTGTATATTGTCACCCTGCTTATTTAACTTATATGCAGAGTGCATCATAAGAAACACTGGGCTGGATGAAGCACAAGCTGGAATCAAGATTGCTGGGAAAAATATCAATAACCTCAGATACGCAGATGACACTACCCTTATGGCAGAAAGTAGAGATGAACTAAAAAGCCTCTTGATGAAAGTGAAAGAGGAGAGTGAAAAAGTTGGCTTAAAGCTCAACATTCAGAAAATGTAGATCATGGCATCTGGTCCCATCACTTCATGGCAAATAGATGGAGAAACAGTGGAAACAGTGCCTGACTTTATATTTTTGGACTCCCAAATCACTGCAGATGGTGACTGCAGCCATGAAATTAAAACATGCTTACTCTTTGGAAGGAAAGTTCTGACCAACTGAGACAGCATATTAAAAAGCAACAAAGGCCCATCTAGTCAAGGCTAGGTTTTTCCAGTAGTCATGTATGGATGTGAGAGTTGGACTGTAAAGAAAGCTGAGTGCCAAAAAATTGATGCTTATGAACTGTGGTGTTGGAGAAGAGTCTTGAGAGTCCCTTGGACTGCAAGGAGATCCAACCAGTCCATCCTAAAGGAGATCAGTCCTGAATGTTCATTGGAAGGACTGATGCTGAAGCTGAAACTCCAGTACTTTGGCCACCTGATTCATAGAGCTGACTCATTGGAAAAGACCCTGATGCTGGGAAAGATTGAAGGCAGGAGAAGGGGACGACAGAAGAGGAGATGTTTGGATGGCACCACCGACTCAATGGAGGTGAGTTTAACTAAACTCTGGCAGTTGGTGATGGAAATGGTGGCCTGGTGTGCTGTGATCCATGGGGTTGCGAAGAGTCAGACACGACTGAGCGACTGAACTGAACTGAATTGTTCCATGTCCAGTTCTGCTGCTTCTTCTCCTGCATACAGGTTTCTCAGGAGGCAGGTCAGGTGGTCTGGTATTCCCATCTCTTTAAGAATTTTCCACAGTTTATTGTGATCCACACAAAGGCTTTGGCATAGTCAATGAAACATCTTCTTTCTTTGGAATTCCTTTGCTTTTTCTATGATCCAGCGGATGTTAACAATTTGTTCTCTGGTTCCTCTGCCTTTTCTACATCCAGTTTGTACATCTGGAATTTCTCGATTTGCATATTGCTGAAGACTAGCTTGAAGGGTTTTGGGCATAATCTTGCTAACGTGAAATGAGTGCTATTGTATGGTAATTTGAACATTGTCTGGCATACATTTTAAATGCTGTAATTTAGTGACAAAGAACCCATCTCCCAATGTAGGAGACATAAGAGATATGAATTTGATCCTTGGGTTGGGAAGATCCCCTGAAGAAGAGCATGGCTATCCACTCCAGTATTCTTGCCTAGAGAATTCCATGGACAGAGGAGATCGTGAGCTACAGTCCATGGAGTTGCAAAGAGTCTGACATGACTGAAGCGACTTAGCACAATTTAACATTTTAGTATCAGTTTGTTTCTCCCAAAGGTTCAATGTTATTGCTGTTTGTAATTGTTGCTGATTTTTTCTTTTGTCGCTTCTCTGTACTAATTCTGTGAAGTGGGCATTCTTTGCTATGTATAGCCACTAAAGTTTTTGCTAAGTTAGTTCCATGGTCAGCTAATGATCAAGAGGGGTTTTCTGAAGTGTTCGGACCTGTAAGTCTCCCAATCTTTGTCACAAGGTTCTTTAAATCTTGCTTGCACAGAGCCTCAAGGCAAGCTTTAGTTGAGCATGTAGGGCCCTCATAGAGTTTCCTTAAGTCTCCATTACAGCACTACCCATGCATATGGCCTTCTGGATTCCCAGAAATATTTTATAACTTTGAAAATACTCCTTTGAAAATCTCATGACATGGATTTTCCTCATAAGTTCTTTTTTCAGTATGTTTTCTACCTCAAGTTGTATCACCACCTCAAGCAAGTGCAATGACTCCGAGAAAAAAAAATCTGTTTGCAATGAATGAACACTAAGTCAGGTCAAATAATGACAAACTCTGCAAGTGGGGTTTTCCAGGACATGGATAAAGATGTCCAAAAAAAAAAAATTATTGGGAATGGGGTTTTAGAAGATCTCAAATTCTTTTCTGACCTTTAAAGTAGCTGCTCAGCTGCCAATCTTCAGTGTGATTGCAGAACTGTTATTTTCCAAGACTACAGCAGAACTTGGAGAGAAGGAATGAAAATAAGGCAAGTTTAAATGCCAAAAGTTCTCATGGAAATAGAACTTTTTCTTGAATAATGCTCCCCAAATTATTGAAAGCCTTTGGCTTATTTCCAGAGTTCTGATAGGTTGATTTTGACAATATTTTCCAGTGTTCTCATTGTTTTTATAGATAAGAACATTTTAATGTCTTTATTCTACCATTTCCACCACTGTCACTTCCAGTTGTACCATCATTCTTTAATCTCTTTTTGTCTTTATAATTAAGCTAGGTGTCTTATAGATAGAATATAGTTGAGTCATTTATTTATCTAATCTTCAATCTCTACTGCTCATATTTACATATTTTATATATTAATATAATGTGATTATTGGTATAGTTGAATATAAATCTAAACTTTTGCTATTTATTAATATTTGTCCCATTTGTTTTATTGTTGTTATTGTCTGTCTTTGTTGTTGTTGTTCTGTCCTTTTTTCAATACTTCATAACTTCAAAGTCTCTTTTATTAACTCTTTCAGTTCCTGATCAGCAATTGCTGCTTCAAGATTCTTTGCATACCTAATACTTTTAATTGTATGCCCAGCACTGTGGATATTATGTTATAGAACACCTTGATTTTGTCAATTTTCCCTCATAATTATTAAATTTTATTCTAAGTGAAAATTAATAACCAGCATATCACCTGGGTACTGTTTCAGACTTTGTTTGGGGAAAAGGCTATTTCACGTTACTCTTACTCCTAGAGAATATTTCTTATTCCTAGGGCATAGCCTTACTTTAGTTTCAATGAAAGGCTCTGAGTATTTTCCAAAGGCAATCCATTATGGTTGTACAATCTCTAAAACCTCAGCTTTGCTTTCCAGCCTTCCAATGAGGCTTACCTGGGTCATATTCATTTCAGGAGTTGGCCACAGTCATGAGAAGAAATTTAATGAAAGTTTTAAAGAATCCTTTGTGTCTGTCCATTCTCTTCTGACATAACATCCACATTTATATCTCCATTCACTTCTGAAATGTTATTTCTGTCTCAACTTCCCAGCAAAAGTGCTACTCTTTTATTGGGCTCTATTTCCTTAAAAGATGAAATTGTTCAACAGGAGGAAGATCATGTGAATGTGAGCTCAAATATGGGCTTCCTTTCTCTTAAAGATTGTAGCTTTGCACTTTAGCTTATCCAGTAAATAGAAACAATTGTTCAATGTATTTGGTGTGGCCTTGTATTCTCCCTTTTGTTGCCGAGGTATAATTTATACTATAAAATGTACAGATTTTTATGTATAGTGATTAATGAGTAAAAAGAAAAGATAATTTTCATGTAACCATCAGAAAAAAAAAATTTTTTAAATAATTCTACCACTCAAAAATTGTCCCCCATTCACTTTCCAGGCGGAGAAGGCAATGGCACCCCACTCCAGTACTCTTGCCTGTAAACTCCCATGAATGGAGGAGCCTGGTAGGCTGCAGTCCATGGGATCGCTGAGAGTTAGACATGACTCAGTGACTTCACTTTCACTTTTCACTTTCATGCACTGGAGAAGGAAATGGCAACCCACTCCAGTGTTCTTGCCTGGAGAATCCCTGGGACGGTGGAGCCTGGTGGGCTGCTGTCTATGGGGTCGCACAGAGTCAGACACGACTGAAGCGACTTAGCAGCACTTTCCAGGCAATATACCTGTAATGGTTCTTATCTTTATTACTAATATTTAGTTTTAACTTTCCAAGATATTCAAATAAACATAAATAAACATTGAATTATTCTATGTGTATATATTCTGTGTATCATCTCTTTTCAATATAACGATTTTGAGATATATCCATCTTGTTGCACTTATCAATAACTTGCTCTTTTTTATTGATAAGTAACTATCATCACATGAATATAGTACCATTTATTTATTCACTTATCTCTAGATGGATATTTAACTTCTTTTCATTTTGGGACTATTAGGAATAAAATTGATATGAGAAATCTTTATCAAAGTCTATTTTAGGTTCTTCATTTTTATTTCTCTTGGGTAAATACTTAGGAGTAGGATTGCTAGGTCAAAACAAAGATGTAAGTTTATCTTTATTAAAAAAAAAAAACAAACTATCAAACCAGTTTTCAATAACAGTACTGTTCTGTATTCCCGCAAGCAATATATGAGCTCTAGTTGCTCCATGACTTCATTGCCACTTGGTAATGCCAGATTTTACTATTCTTTAGCTGATTGTAGACCAAACCAGTGTCTCCTGCTTGACAAGTGGATTCTTTACCATTGAGCCATTACCCAAGGCCTAACACACACGCTAGTTGCTCCATGACTTCAGTGCCACTTGGTAATGCTAGGATTTTATTATCCTTTAGCTAATTGTAGACTACAAAAAAGCTGCAGAATAGCACAGAGTTCCCCTTACATCCCTCATCCTACTTCACTGAATGTTAACATTTTGTATAGCCAAGGTAAAATTATCAAAAATAGGAAATCAACATGTGATACAATATTATTAACCAAAGTACAGATTTTGTTCAAATTTCACAAAATTTTATGCTAGTGTTCATTATTTGTTTTCATATCTTATTCAGTATTCCACATTGTATTTAGCTGCATTGAGCAGCTTCAGCTGCATGCAACAAATTCTGATAAATTCTCTTTTCATTTTTATTCTGCTACAAATATTTTCTAATTTTCCTTGTTATGGCTTCTTAGATACACCTGACATTTAAAAGTGGACACTTAATTTCCAAATACATGGGGTATTTAAAGTATCTTTTGATATTAATTTATCATTTAAATGCTTTCTTCTCTGCAATCACCTTCTGTTTTTTCAGTTTTGTAATTTTTGAGGCTTCCAATGGCTAAATCAAAATGTCTTTTGGTAAATGTCACATTGCACTTAAAATATGTGGGTTATTCTCAAATATCTTTTGATATTGATTTCTAAAATAATTTCACAGTGATAAAGTAAACTCTATGATTTCAATACCTGTAGACCATGAAATTTTGCATTTTGTTTTGTGTCCCTGGATATGTTCCAGTGTCTCCTGGTTTATAGACTATGGGAGCTTGAATAGAATTTGCATCCTGCTGTTGTGTGAATGTTGTACAAATCTTACTTATGTTGAATTGGTTCATAGTGCTTTTCAGGTCTATTATATCTTTCTACTTCTCTGTCTATTCATTCTAATTTTTAAGAGTTTGATAGTGAAAGTTGCTCATGTTCAACTCTTTGCAACCTCATGAACTGTACAGTCCATGGAATTATCCAGGTCAGAATACTGGAGTGTGTAGCCTTTCCCTTCTCCAGGGGATCTTCCCAACCCAAGGATCGAACCCAGGTCTCCTGCACTGCAGGCAGATTCTTTACCAGATGAACCACCAGGGAAGCCCAAACTCCAACAAAAATCTTAATTTATCTACTTCTTTCAATTCTGCTGGTTTTATATATGGAACTATGCTATTAGCTATATATATATATATATTTTTTAAATTATTATATCATCCTGCTATATTAAACCATTTATAGTTTTTCAATCTCCCTCTTTGCCTCTGATAGTAATCATACTATTATATGGTATCTGAACTTAATATCTACTACAATATTTTATGCATACCATTTCATGTAGTATATATTTCAATTCTTTACTTTCAACCTATATGTGTGTTTGTAATTAAAATATATCTCATGTTGTATCACATCTTCTTTATCCATTCAACTAACATTGGACATTTGAGTTTTCTCCATGTCCTGACTATTGGTACATACTGCTGTAGTGAACATTTTCCCAAGTTTGATCCAGCAACTTCTAAAATATTTTTAAAAGTAACATTTGTGTATAGAGGTCCATAATCTCTTCTCTGGAATATTTGCAGTCAAATATATGCTGAATTATGCATGTTTCTGATTTTAAGGAAGTATTATTTTGTGTAATGACATCCAAAAGGGCAATTTGCAGTCAAATGCATTCTTATATCTGTGAAGACTAATAAAGCTTCTAAGGAGTGTCATATCAGTTTAGGTCGTATTGGCTACTGGCTGAAAATATTCCAGCTCCTCAACACTGACTTTGTTCAGTGCCATTGGGGTTTCAGTATTTCATACGAAAGACTGTAGAGCTATATACTGTGGATAAGAGTGCCACAGTACTTTGGAGTCGGATCAGATTTTACTTGTGAGTCTTACTAGATGTGTAACAATGTAAATCTCAGTTCATACATTGTTGTGAAGATAATTTATGCAAAGTGCTTAGCAGAATGCCTGGCCCACTGTAAGAAGTCAAAAAGCAGTAGCTATTATAATACTATTAGTCTTATTGAGTATAAAAAATGTGTGAAAAGCATTTCTAGTCTTTTAAGTTAGTCTTCATGTCTGGATAGTGTGTGCAATTGAGTCCAAGCTATTAGAGAACTTAACTCTAGAATATGAAAAATAAATAAATAAAATAATATATACCTCATGTTACCAGCAAAGAATTTAGTCTTTCTTCTTTTTAAAATTTGTATCCAGTCTAATGACTTTTATCATTGATTAGAGGGTTTAGTAAATTTATATTTGTATTGATATTGCTTTTGACATTTGTTTTCTATTCATCTTATATCTTTATTGTTTCTCTGTTCTTCTTTTCCTATTTACTTTTTTTGATCATAATATAATTAGTATACCATAAAATTTACCTTTTCAAGTGTATGATTCAATAGTCGTTAGTTACACACTAGGTTGTACAGCCATCACCATTATTTAACTATAGAACACTTTTATGATGCCAAAAAGGAAAGTATTTAAAGGAATCATTCCCCATTCCCTCTCTCCCTAGACCCTAGAATTCACCATTCTACTTTTTATTTCTATGGATTGGTCTACCTTGGACATTTCCTATAAATAGAGTCATACAATATGTGGCCTTCTCTATCTGTCTCCATTCAAATGTTTTCAGTTCTTTGGTGTTGTAGCTTATGTTAGTGCTTCATTTATTTTTTCTTTTGTCAGTTTTTAGCAGTTGATTGAGATATAATTCAGATGTGATACAATTCACTGATTTAAAGTATACAATGCAAAGATTTTTAATATTTCATAGATACATGTAACTGTCACCTCCATTAGTTTAAAATATTTTGTCACTACAAAATACCTTATAGCTATCACCACCCTTATTTACCCATCCCCCATGCTTAGCCAAGAACTAATCAACTACCTATAGATGTAACTACTCTGGCAATAGATGAAATATCATGTAGTTATGATCATATAATATGTGGTCCTACATGAATTGTCTTTTTCACTCAGTAACCTTTAAGGTTCATCCATATTGTGGCTGTTATTTATAACTCCTTCTCTAAGTGTGAATAAGATTCTGTCATATATATATATTTCTACCATCATTTATTTTTTCATTCTTCTGCTTATAGGCATTTGAGTTGTTTCTAGTCTTTCTGAATAATGAATATGCTGCTGTGAGCATTCATGGAGCAATTTTTATTTGAATATTTGTTTTCACTTCTTTTGCCTGTATAATGAGGGAATTCCTGGATCATGTAATAACTGTCAAATTGTTTCCAAAGTAGATGTACCATTTTAAATTCTCATCAACCATATAGGAGGCTTCCAATTTCTTCACATTGTTACCTACACTTTTTCTTGTCTATAGTGAAAGTGAAGCTTGCTCAGTCGTGTCCCACTCTTTGCAACCCCATGGACTATACAGTCCATGGAATTGTCCAGGCTAGAATACTGGAATAGGTAGCCTTTCCCTTCTCCAGGGGATCTTCCCAACCCAGGGATCGAACCCAGGTCTCCCACTTTGTAGGCAGATTCTTTACCAGCTAAGCCACAAGGGAAACCCAAGAATACTGGAGTGGATAGCCTATACCTTCTCCAGTGGATCTCCCCAACCCAGGAATCAAACCAGGATCTCCTGCATTGCAGGTGGATTCTTAACCAACTCAGCTATCAGGGAAGCACTGTATATGTGATTATATCCATCCTACCGTGCATAAAGTGGTATCTCATTGTGATTTTGTTTTGCATTTCTGTAATTGGTAATGATGTTGAGCATATTTTCATATACACTTTGGTCATTAGTACTGACATATCTTCTTTGGAAAAATACATATTTATACCATTTGCCCAGTTTTAATTGAGTTACCTGTTGCTATTGAGTAGTAAACATTTTCATATATTCTGGTTGAAAGACACTTAGAAGACTTCTATGACTTCTAAGTATTTTCTACCATTGTGTAAGTTGTCCTTTTACTTTCTTGATGATATCACTTACAAAACTTTTTAATTTTTATGAAGTTCAATTTATCTATTTTTCTTTTGTTGCTTACTTTCAGTGTCATATTTAATGAAATATTGTTAAGTCTAGAATTATAAGGGTATATCCCTGTTTTCTTCCTAAAGGTGTATAATTTTTACTTCTTATGTGTAAATCTTTGATTCATTTTTATTTAATTTTTGTAAATGGTGAAGGTAAGGGTCCAATTTTCTCCTTTTGCATATTGACATCTAGTTATTCCAGCACCGTTTAAAAAGACTATTCCTTCTCCCACTGAACAGTTGTCTTAGTTTGTACAGGCTGCTACAACAAAATACCATAAACTGGATGGCTTATAAACACAAAATATTTGTTACTCACAGTTCCAGAGGCTGGGAAATCCCAAGATTATGGCACTGACAGATTTGGTGTCTGGTAAGGTTCCACTTCTTAGATGGCCATCTTTTCACTATAATCTCACATGGCAGAAAGGCAAGGAGCTTCCTGTAGCCTCTTTTATAGGGCACTAATCTCATGTACTCACTTTACCACTTCCCAAAACCCCCATCTTCTAGTAGCCCTTTGGGGTTTAGGATGTCAATATATGAATTTAAAAAGGGACACAATCATTCAGACCATAGCAATGGTCCCGGTACCTTGGTTGAAAATTAGTTGATTATAGACACATCAGTCTACTTGTGGACTCTCAGTTCTATTTCGGTGATCTGTACATCTGTCCTTAACATCTGTACCACATGGTCTTGATTATCATTATCTTGTAGTAAGTTTTAAAATCAGGAAGTGTGAGCTCTCATACTATGTTTTATTTCAAAATTATTTTGGCTATTCTAGGTCCATGTGAATTTTAGAATTGGCTTGTCAAAGAAGTCAGCTGGGATGCTGACAGGAATTGCATTGACTCTTTAAATCACTTTGGAGAATATTGCCATCTCAACAATTTTAAATCTCTGACCCATAGACATAAGCTTTATTCCATTCATTTAAATTCTTTACTTTCATCAATTTCTTCAATTTAAAAGTTTTTGATTTCTTCTGTTAAATTTATTCTTTAGTTTATTCCTTTCAAAGCTACTGTAAATTGCATTTTTTCTTAATTTCATTTATTGGATTGTTAATTGCTAGTATAGAGAAATATAATTGAATCTTGTATATTGATCTTGTATTATGCAAGTAAAAACAGTTAACTGTGAGCTTGTCATATATGGTCTTTATTTTTCAAGGCATGTTCCTTCTATATGCAATTTGTTGAAGGTTTTACTCATGAAAGAATATTGTAATTTGTCAAATGCCTTTTCTGTGTCTATTGAGATAATCATGTGATTTTTATCTTTTACTTTATCAATATGGCGTATCACATTTATTGACTTGCTTTTATCTACAATCCCTGCATCCTAGTCCCACTTGGTCATGATATATTATCTTTTTTAATTGTTGTCTTCAGTTTGCTAATATTTTGTTAAGGATTTTTGCATTTATATTCATCAGAGATATTGGTCTATAGTTTACCTTTTTGTAGTCTCATTATTGGCTATCAGAGTGATATAGTCCTTGTGACATGAGTTTGGAAGTGTTCCCTCCTCTTCTATTTTTTAAAAGGGTGTGAGAAGGATTGGTATTCATTATTCTTTAAATGTTTTGTAGAATTCACAGTAAAGCCACCTGTTCCTTGAATTTTCTGTGTTGACAGGTTTTGATTACTGGTTCCATCTCCTTACTTTTTATTATCTGTTCAAGTTTCCATTTCTTCCTGAGTGCCTCTAGCTAGATTGTATGTTTTTAACACTATATTTCTTCTAAGTTATCCAATTTGTTGGCATATAATTGTAATGATAGTTTCATATGCCTATATATTTCCATGGTATCAGGTTTAATGTCTCCTTTTTTATTTCTGATTTTATTTATTTGAGTTTTCTCTCCTTTTTCTTAGTTTGTCTTAACAGTTTGTCAGTTTTGTTTATCTTTTGAAAAAAACAGATGTTTGTTTGGTTGATCTTTTCTATTGTTTTTCTGGTTATCAATTTGATTTACTTCAATTCTAATCTTTGTTATTTCTTTCCTCCTGTTAACTTTGGCCTTAATATTTTCTTATTTTTCTAGTTTCTTGAGGTATCTATTCAGATTGTTTATTTAAGATCTTTCTATTTTCTTAATATGTGCATTTATTGCTATAAATTTCCCTCTCAGAACTGCTTTTGCAGCATCCCATAAATTTTGGTATATTATGTTTCCAATTTTTTTTAGATTTTTTTAAATTCCCCTTTTGATTTCTACTTTAACCCATTGGTGGTTCTAAATTACGTTATTCAATTTCCATATATTTGTAGATTGTCCAGCTTTCCTTTTTTCTAGTTTCATATCATTGTTCTCAGAAATGATACTTGATATGATTTTAATCTTTTTAAATTTGCTAAGACTTATTTTGTGACCTATCATATGACATATCCTGGAAAATGTTCCATGTGTGCTTGAGAAAAATGTACATTCTGTTGCTATTGGATAGGATGTTCTATAAACACCTGTTAAGTTCATTTGGCCTAATATATTGTTCAAGTCTAGCATTTCCTTGTTGATTTCCTGATGATATATCCATAACTGAAAATGCATATTGAAGTCTCCTACTATTATTGTATTGTTATTTCCCACTTCACATGTGTTCGGTTCGGTCTGGTTCAGTCGCTCAGTCGTGTCTGACTCTTTCTTTGCGACCCCATGAATCACAGCGTGCCAGGCCTCCCTGTCCATCATCAACTCTAGGAGTTTACTCAAACTCATGTCCATCGAGTTGGTGATGCCATCCAGCCATCTCATCTTCTGTCATCCCCTTCTCCTCCTGCCCCCAATCCCTTCCAACATCAGGGTCTTTTCCAACGAGTCAACTCTTCGCATGAGGTGGCCAAAGTATTGGAGTTTCAGCCTCAGCATCAGTCCTTCCAATGAACACCCAGGACTGGTCTCCTTTAGGATGGACTGGTTGGATCTCCTTGCAGTCCAAGGGACTCACAAGAGTCTTCTCCAACACATTTGCTTAATATATTTAGGTGTTCTGATCTTATTATTATAAAAATAACTTGTCTCCTGTTACCCTTTTTAGCTTAAATTCTATTTTGTCTGATATAATTATAGCTAAGCCTGCTTTCTTTTGGTTTCCATTCACATGGAATATCTGTTTCTATCCCTTCACTTTGAGTCTAGGAGTGTCCTTAAAGCTTAAGTGTGTCACTTACATACAGCATACAAGTGTCTTGTAGCTTTTGGTTCATTTAGCTACTCTGTGCCTTTTGATTGATGAATTCAATCATTTGTATATGGAGTAATTATTGATGTGTGAGTATGGGCTCACAAAGAATCAGACATGACTGAGCACACATGCACACACACACACAAAGACTTAATAATGTCATCTTATTAATTTTTTTCTGATTGTTTTGTATTTCCATTGTTGTTTTTTCCTCTACTTTTGCCTTTGTAAATTGGTTATTTTCCATGGTGGTATGCCCTATTTTGCTTTTCTTTATTTTTCTCCTTCTTGTCTAGGCTTTGCTTTGTAGTTACCATGAGGCTTATGGAAGACATCTCATAGGTAAAACAGTCCACTTTAAGCTGATGGCAACTTAACTTTAATCAAATACAAAAGCTTCACCCTTTTACTTCCCCCTTTTATTTTCTCATATCATTATTTACCTCTTTCTATGTTGTGTATTTATTAACACATTATGTTGTTGTTGTTCAGTCACTGAATCATGTCTGACTCTTTTGCAACCCCATGGACTATAGCCCGCCAGGCTCCTTGGTCCATGAGATTTCCCAGGCAAGAATACTGGTTTTTGTTGCTGTTTAGTGGCTAAGACATGTCTGACCTTTGTGACCCCATGGACTGTAGCCCACCAGGTTCGTCTGTCCATGGGATTTCCCTGGGAAGAATACTGGAGCAAGTTGCCATTTCATTCTCCAGGGGATCTTCCCAACACAGGGTCTGAAACCACATCTCCTGTATCTCCTGCATTGGCAGGTGGATTTTTTACTGCTGAGTCACCTGGGAAGCCCTAACACATTATAGTAGCTGTGATTATTTTTAATACTTCTTTCTTTTGACATTAATGCTATAATTAAATGATTACCACAAACTTACTATAGATTTAGTTTTCTAAGTCTACCTGTATATTTAGCTTTACCAGTATATTGTATATTTTGGGGTTCCCCTAGTAGCTCAGATGGTAAAGAATTCATTCATTTTCATGTCACTGATTAGTGTTTTTTAGCTTCTGCTTGAAGAACTTACGTATTTCTTGTGAAGTCTAGTGGTGATAAACTCCCTCAGCTTTTGTTTGTCTAGGAAAGTATTCTTCCTTCATATCTGAAGGATAACTTTTTGTAAATAGTATGCTTGGCTGGCTATTTTTTCTTTCAATGATTTGAAAATGTCTTTCCACTCTCCCCTGGCATGTAGTGTTTCCTCTGAGAAATCTGCTGATAGCCAAATTGTGGGGGTGGGAGGTGGGAGGTAGGCAGTCCTTTGCAGGTTACAATCTTTACTTCTCTGGCTGCTTTATCCTTGGGTTTTGATAGTTTCATTGTAATTTCTGAAGAATGTATTTTTGCACTGAGATAAAGGGTAATCTATTAAGCTTCGTGAACTTGAATGTCCAATTCTCTCCCTGAGATTGGGATGTTCCCAGTTATTATTTCTTTAATTTTCTGCTCCTCTCTCATTTTTTTTTCTCATTCTGGAATCTCGATTATTCTAATATTTACATTTTTGATGGGACCCCATAGATCACATAATCTTTCTTCGGTTTTTCATGTTTTTCTTTATTCTCCTTTAACCTGGATGTTTCAAAATTCTTATTCTCTAACTCATTTATTCTCTCTTCCATTTGCTCTATTCTACTGCAGACACTATTACTTTTTTCATTTCATTCATTGAGTTCTTCAATTCCAGAATTTTTTAAAAAATAATTTATATCTCTTTGTTAAAATCTCATTTTGACCATGCTTTTTTTTTTTCCAATATTTTATTGAATTGTCTTTTTGACGTTTCTTGTAGCTAGTTGAATTTCCTCAGAATAGCTATTTTGATTTTTTTTAATCAACTAGATCACAAAATTACTTGCCTTTAAACTCAGTTATTGGAGAATTAATTTTTTGGTGTGTGTGTGATGGTATATTTCCTTAATTTTTTTTTATGGTGTAGTTTTGCATTGCTGTTTTCACACTTGAAGTAATAGACATCTCCTTAAATGTTTGCTAGGTGTCTACAGATGCAGTATTCTATTCAATTTTGTTATTATGTGAAGTTTTCTAACCTTTATAATATATAAGTACACCTGCTCCACTCTTCACTCCCTCTTATGCCAGAATTCTTACGCATTTTTGCCTTTCCTGGTTCTTACCACTCAGCAGGCTGGCTACTTAAATTTTCTTTGTTTTCCAGGAGGTGGCACTATCAGTTCAGTTCAGTCGCGCAGTCATGTCCGACTCTTTGCGACCCCATGAATCGCAGTACGCCAGGCCTCCCTGTCCATCACCAACTCCCGGAGTTCACTCAGACTCACGTCCATTGAGTCTGTGATGCCATCCAGCCATCTCATCCTCGGTCGTCCCTTTCTCCTCCTGCCCCCAATCCCTCCCAGCATCAGGGTCTTTTCCAATGAGTCAACTCTTCGCATAAGGTGCCCAAAGTGCCTGCAGGTGGCACTATAGTTCAAGTTTATGGTTTCTACCTTACCTACAGATGCTTCCTTGTTTTCTGAGCATGCTCCCTAGCCACCAGAGGTCTCCCTCACCAGTGCATAAGGAAGCACACACAAGGAGTTGGACACAGTGGGTGGACCTGTGGGTCAAGCATTTAGGGCACTGGAGGTGCCTACAGATCTGGTAAGAGACCCCCAGGTGTGGTAGTACCAGAGACTTTCTCCTCAATGCAATTCTTTTAATGCCCTTTAACATTTTTATTTGCCTCTCTCCAGTCTCCTCCCTCCCCAAATCGTGGAGGTTTGGCCTCATTACTCTGGGTGCTGCTGGAGTAGCCAAACACTCACTCATTGCTCTTCTTTCCCCTTTGCAAGGGAGGTCAGTTTTGGGCTCCACTGCACAGGCCTACAAGGCCAGCACTTTCCCAGCTGAGCAACAGAGTGAGCAACAGAGACATCAGTGGTTTAATGGATGAGGGAGCTTATGCATCTGAAGGAAGGTCCTAGACAGACATCCTGCCTTGTGTGGCAGACAGCAGGCAGGAAATGATGGCAGTCTTTGCTCCTAGAGGAAGGGGGAGATTGCCAGTTGTAAGGGAAGTTGATATATTTGGGCTCATTAGATACCAGGGAACCAGCAGACAGGCACACCACTCACTAACCCCTTTATAAGAACAATCATCAGCTGGGTCCTGGGGCAAGTGTGTAGGAAAGTCAGTCATGTGAGTAGGGTGTAAGTGAAGCAGGCACTGGTTGGGCAGGAGATGTACAGAGAGCAAGAGAACAGCCATCTTGAGTGACCTGACTATAGAGTCAGCTGTTACTTCTTTAAACATTTGTCCTGCTCTTCTCTCTCTCTCTCCTCTCCATCTGGTATTTCTATCATATTTATTTCAGGATACTTAACAGCATCCTGAAATTAGACATTTTAAATACTATATTGTAGTAACTCTTAGTACCTGCCCTGCTCCAGGGTTTGTTTTTGTTATTTGCTTTTTGATTTACTTAGTGATTGGTTGGATTACTTTAGTGAGGTCTATTTGGGCTTCCCTGGTAGCTCGGCTGGTAAAGAATTTGCCTGTAATGCAGGAGACCCTGGTTCGATTCTTGGGTCGAGAAGATCCCCTGGAGAAGGGATAGTCTACCTATTCCAGTATTCTTTGGCTTCCCTGGTGGTTCAGATGATAAAGAATCTGCCTGCAATGCAGGAGACCTAGGTTCGATCCCTGGGTTGGGAAGATCCCCTGGAGGAGGGCATGGCAACCTACTCCAGTATTCTTGCTTGGAGAATCCCCATAGATAGAGGAGCCTGACCGGCTACAGTTCATGGGGTGGCAAATGGTCGGACAGGACTGAGTGACTAAGCACGCACAGCATTCTCCTCCTGCAGTGTTTAACTTCTTATGTTACTCCTCAGGGGCATACAGCCTTCGGTTTGTCCAAAGTCATCCTGGATGCCAATGCTTTTGGCAAGAATCTCTTTCACTTAGCCACATCCAGCTGTTAAGCTCCACTAACTGCTCACTGAGTGCTGTATTGTTTCAACAAGGCAAGGGGGCTCAAGGTGCTCTAAGGACTAATTCAATTAAATTTGAGCTCCTTCACAGCAGCAGTTCTGAGGTCAGTGTTTAAAACTCTGTCTCTAGGCAGGATCCCCCAATTCTCTCTCATCCAATTCCTCTGCTTTCTCCCAGGCAAAAATCTCTGTTCCATCACTTGTGTAGAGGTGGACACACTGGCATGCTCTTCTCTGAGCAACAATCTCACTTGGGAGCTACACACTCTGTTGGATAAGGATAGGCCATATCCTGAAATCTTATTGACTTGTCTCTCCTGGTGTGGAACCACCATGTTATGGGCCAGGGCAAAGGCAATTAGTACCCAGAATTCTCAGCAGTAATATACCCAGAGTAAAGCCTCCATTCAATTCAACATTCAGTTAAGTTCATCCTCTTATGTGGGAAGTGTTTGTGATGCCCCCAAACAATTACAATAGTAACATCAAAGATCATTGATTATAGATCATCATAAAAATATAATAATAACAAAATTTTGAAATATTGTGAGAATTACTGAAATGTGACACCAAAACACAAAGCAAGCAAATGCTGTTAGAAAAATGGCACCGACCATCTTGCTTGTAACAAGGTTACCACAATTTTCAATTTGTAAAAAACACAGTATCAGTGAAGAGTAATAAAACAAAGCACAATAAAACTAGGTACACCTGTGCATTGATTTACTTGGTATTGTCTCATACGCCTCATACTTTCTTAATCCTGTTTTATCTTTTTAGTCTGTGCTCACTGATTCTTCTGGCCCTTGAAATCTACTGTTTTGCCATCCAATGACTTTTTTGTGGTTGTTTATTGAGTTTCATAAACATTATAATTTCCGCTTGGTTTTTTTACAGTTGCCATTTTTCTACTCATCATCATTCCAACCATGAATATATTTTCCTCTAATTCACTGAACATTTTAAATACTTGCTTTGAGACTCAACCCTTAAAAAAATTTGTTGAGATATAATTGATGTATAATGTTATATTAGTTTCAAGCATACAATATGATGATTTGACATTGGTATATATTATGAAATGATCACCACAAAAAGTTAACATCTGTCATCAAACACAGCTATAAAATTTTTGTGTGATGAAAAAATTTAAGATCTCAGATCTAGTTTTTTAAATCCAATATTTGTGGCCAATAAATATAGTTTAGTTATATTGACTTCTCTTTTCACTAATTGTGTTTCCCACCTTTCTGTTCCTTTGGATAACTGATAATTTTTTTATTTAAAACCAGACATTGTTGTATTCTGTGATAGTCTAGAGTTGTTTTCTCTAGTGAAGATTATTGTTTTTGCCTTATACTAAGCAGTTATCCTTCTGGACTCAAACTATAAAACTTGTGTCCCCCACATTATGCAGCATCTAATATCTCCATTCATTTTCTTAACTTCCAGCTCCTTTGTTTTTAGTGTATTCTTCCAATGTTTCAACTCTGCCTGTGTAGTTTAAAGA